>OU343219.1:92637382-92733486 GCA_910596185.1 Chrysanthemum makinoi | reverse complement strand
CATAATTTACACATTTGGCCCTTGTTAGTTAAATGGATTACTAAACTATCCTAAGCCTACACCACATTACCATTATCCTAAATCCAACAAACAATCCAAAAGCCCAAAATACAAATAAACATTTACCCGTTATCCAATCCATTTGCCAATCCTTTTACCCGGTATAGCCAATCTTACCCGAATACCACTTTACCCACCCATTTAACCACTTGGACCCTAGTCAACCTACTCTTTACCCGGTCAACCACCCAAATACCAGTCAATATCTTTGAAATACATTAAACAAAACCAAGCGGCCTCTTATAACCCCTTCGTCCCCAAACCCAAACACCACCATTTACCCACACCCAAACATACAACTTCGTACTAAGCATCTCCCCAAGTTCTAGAACCCTCTGACAACGTGTCAGAGGGTGTGTGTCATTGGACTGCCAACGTGGACGAATGCAGCTCTCCTATTGGCCCTGCCACATCACAAGAATGATCCTATGGCTCTGATTTGATATGATGACAAGAGAGGATGATCAAAGGCCAAGATTAGATATCCAGAAGCTTCCTTTGCTCTCTGAGCTCAGCTATTTATACCCTTGAAGTTACAAGAATCTTTTGTCCAATTTCTCACAGCTTTTAGAGATTTTGTTACCATTTTGTTTATGTTAATTACTGTTTAATTAGAGTAATCATTTTAAATTCAGTTTGTAATCCTTCTCAAGCTTGTTGAAATTCCTTTATTAATAAAATTGCATTTTCAATTTCAAGTCTTTGTTAATTCGTTTTCAAAATCTTTCTTTTACAATTTTGCTCGGTTTACCTTTAAGCTCACATAAGCTCAGTAAAGCTTATGAGCTTGTCATAATTCTATTAGCTCTAATTCTCAGTTTTGGAAAATGGTAAACAAAAGTCAATGTGCAGTTTCATTGTTAATAGTCTTTGAATTGCTGAGTTATACATGGATATGGGTTAAGTTGGATCTGTTATGGGTTGGAATTAGTCCTGATAGTGGTCATTGATTCTCAGTTGTGATATTGGTGGCTGGATCTAATGTAAGTTTGTTTCTATTTGATTCATTAATCAGTCATTAGGTTTGTTTAGATTGTGTTAATCTCAGTTCATTTAGTTATAATCTTAGTTTATCATTGTATTTGTCATGAGTAGCAATACTGATTTTGCATATGATCTGTTCTTGTTTGCATTGTTCCTGATTCTATATCTGCATAATTAGATCATATCTGTTTTTGTGATTACATTGCTGTCTTATTCATTTCTGATAGATCAAATCTGATAATCTGAACCTGTATTGATGCTTGTTATGGGTTAGGTTTGAGTTTTGATTGGTATAGTTGCACAACAGTCCTTAAAAGTAGTGTTTGGATTAATGTTTAAAACTGTGTAGAGGTTAATAACTTGGATTAGGTCAATTGATTTAAGCTTGATATAGTTTATTGATCTCATAGCTGTTCTTGTTTTGTGCTTGTTTTCATCAAAAGTCAATATTAGTTTGAAACTGTTCTTGTTCTCATGCCTGTTGAAATCAGCTAAGCTTATTTAGCATTTAGGTGTAGAATCTGTTAGGGTAGCTTATTTGGGTCTTATCACATCCACTTTTAGCTTAATCAGTCACACATTTGCATTTGAATCTCACAAAAGTCAAGACTCTTCACTGTTTTCAAAAGTCAAAAAGCATGTCTACACCTATTTTGTGCAGAACTTGCAGCAGCTGCACAGTCTTTATTTCAAGTAGATAGGGTCTCAAATTTGGTGTAGTCATAGTCTGCTAGGTGGTCTTGAGGACTGCATTTCTGCTTTTCACATTTGCTTCTCTGATAAGCTGATGCATAAGCTCAAAGTAGGGACCGATTCATTTGTTTTGCTTATGCAACAGTTAGCTTAAATCATAGGTAGCATGCTTATTAGGTGTTAGGATTAGCTTGTAATGTTTGCCTTAGAGTAGTTATAGTATAATTTAGCTTCAGTATCTGTTTGGTAGCTTAATGCATTCTTTTGCTTATTTTTAAGTAGCTTATTTAGGATCATTTACACTACAGCTTCAGTTTCTTAAACATTAGCTCTTGTTTTTATATTTTTAATAGAATTAGAATTATATTTTAGAATTTCCCTGAATTTTTCATAATGTTTGGTCATTGTTTGGTATTTTTCTTTATTAAAAATAGTTTTTAATCACTCTTAATTAGCTTTAATTGCAATTAATTGAGAAAAAGTTTCAAAAAAATAATTTTTCAATTTTCCCAGTTTAAGAAAAATATAAAAAGCATAAAAAAGATTTTTCCTTATTTTTCCCTTTTTATTTGGTATTTTTTTTACAATTTAAATTAGATTAAAATAGTTTTAAATTAGTAGAAAATAGAAAATTAATCTAAAAAATAAAAAAATAGTTTTGAAAAGTCTTTTATGATATTTTAGATTTTTGAAAAGTAATTCCATAATTTTCCCTCTCTTTTTCATAATTTTTAGTTAATTAGTTTTATTTTTAAAGTTAATAATTAGTTTTTAATTAGAATAAAATCAAGAAAATTCCTAAAAAATAGTTTTAATTCTTAATTAGTTTTCTAATATCATTTTTAGAGTAAAAGTAAGTTTAGGTTATTTTTAGGATTTAGAATAGACGTTATTGCTTTTTATTCGCGTTTCGTTTTAATCCCGTTTTGCGTTTTAATTTAGATTTGCGTAGTTTGCCTTAATTCTTAGGTTTTCCCCTTAGATTCTATTCCTATATGCTTTCCTTATCCCGTAGTTTAGATAAGATCATTTTATCCCCTTTTCTCATTCAAATCCCGATTATTGAGACGTGAGTTGGAAATTCCATTCAACCCTCGTTCGGAACGATCTCGGTGCTCAAACCTAACCGTTTGAGTTAGTATACTACAACTATCATATTATCCAGTGGATTATCGAGCCGTTTTAAGTTTCTTACGGTTAGTCATTCACAAGTGGCTAGCTTGTGTGAAGTAACGCGTTTGAAAATAATCAATTTTGGCCATGCTTCGGGGAGCTTATGGCGAGAGTTTTATTCAGTCTCGAATCGTGTATTTGAAGATCCTTCCTCGTGAAGTTATCGTTGATATTTGTACATATCCCTTTTATAAAACCCAAAAAGATTTTCCTTTTCAAAATTTGTTTTAAAAACCAAAAATATTCTTCTTATCCTCTTAACCGATAATTCTTTTCTTTTATCATATGTTTAATTATCACGGAGACGATTTCTTTGAACGTCGTGTTTTTCTTAACAACGTTGAAAAATTTGCAGCCTTGTCAAAAATTTTGAAATATAATCTTGATGAACCCTCGATTCCTACTCCTCTCCCGTTGAGGAGATGGAACATGTTTGAGCCGGTGACTCCCGTTCAAGAACCAGAGCCTATCACGGAAATGGTGGAAATCACTAACTCTTATCCGGATGATTCTTGATTTATCAGCTCTGTGCATATGGTGCGAGGACGAATATGGTTGGAATTGTCTCGGTTGTAGCAATGGAAAATCTGGAACCGAGTTTCACCACAATCCTAACTATGAGACAACCGATTTTCTTAACCAACCTCTGTACCATGAGCCGGAATCATACTCTTGTGAGTACTGTGGTGGTCCTCACCAAGGTTTTCAATGTCAAGCTCAATTTAACAACTCAACCTTTGGTTCTGAACCTTACCCGTATTAGTCACAACAATTATCTTGTTGTGAGTATTGTGGAGGTCCGCACATTAATTAGATTGTCGATGCAGAATCCGATTTTTTACGAGCAAGTTCCTTGTAACAATTATGATTATCCTTATAACCCACCTCCACAATACCAAGAAGTTCAACCACTACCTTCTCCATGTTCTAAGATTTTAATCAAAAATTTCAAGAGATCATGATTGATCTTAAGAGTCTTCTTGAAAAACTTTCCCACGGAAAAGAAGATCCACCTCAGTTGACCTATCGTGAATTATTAGCTGAAGAAGCCGCAAAAGTGATCCAACGTCGTCCAACTACCTATTATTACGATTCTGATTCGGATGACGATTATACTCCTCCGAGTGGCAATCCCACTCCCGTTTCTGAGCCTTTAATTTCCGATCCTTCCCCTTTTCTCACACCGGTTGAGAGAAGTGACGCCGTCTTGGAAGAGGTCGATGATCTTATTTCTACGGACATCGTTGAACCCGTTGATTCTCTCATAATGGGGGATGAGCATCTTAGTACTATTCCGGAAACGGAATCTTCTTGTGTTAAGAGCCTTATCCCAATCCCAAGAGAGTCTGGGGTTGTTGTTGATATTTGTGATGAGCCTTCTCTTGACATTTCAAACGATCATGTTGAGATGTTCTCCGATTCCGATAATGATTCTTATGGAGACATCAATTTCGTCGACGATTTACCTTCTGAGCCCGTCCCTATAGAAGAAGAGAATGATTTTGAGCCAGAAGAAGAAGAGATTGAGCCCGATGATATTGAGATCGAGGATGAAGCATTACGAGAAACATTGTCGAATGTTTATCTTCTCATTTCTAAGATTGAAGCTTTGAACGATAAATCAAGTTCGCCTCCTATCTCCGTTAAAGATAGTGATTTCTTACCCGAGCTTGAGACTTTCCGATTTGATGAAGAGATTAGTGGCAATCCCACTATTGATGATGTTTATCCTCCGATTCTTGAGCGATTCTATTTCGAGGTTGATATAAGCAAGGTTTTGAACGATATTTCCGATAATTCGACGAATGACCCGATCATTGAGGAAGCCGACTCATTTCTTGCTCTTGATGACTTGATACCACCGGGTATTGAGGATGTTGTTATGAATGATCCCGAGGGGGATATGATGTTTCTTGATGGACTTCTTGACTCTCCTCTCTTTGATGAGTCCACCATCACTATTCCCGTTGAGCCTTTATGTGAAGACAAAATCTTTAAACCTGGGATATTCATAGATGAGCTTTATGCTAAAACTGTTGTTCGAGAAAAGGATCCTCACTTGGATGCCTTCATTGTTAAGCTTTCACCTCCTTACCATGAGCTCCTATCTTTCTTGGAGTTTTCTCATTGTGATCCATCATTCTTTCGTCCGCCCGCAAAACCACCGGATGATGGATCATTCTATCATATGCCTTATCCACCATTTTCTTCTCCACCAACCCACAGTCTCATTCTTTCGGGAATGAGGACACCGTTTTGACCCTGGTATCTCTACCATTTTCTTCCCCAAGGACAAATGAATTCGGGGCGAGTCAGGCTAGCGAATCGTTTAAGAAAAACAATAGCGCTTCGTGGGAGGCACCCCATGCTTATCCATCTATCTTCTTTCTATTTTCTAATAAGTGGCGTGAAGGGGCTAGCCTCTTCGATTTCTCGTGTTTGGTTGTTTGTAATGTTGTGTTTAGGATGTTCCCGATATGAAGACTCTCGTGCTCGAAGTTTGTCTTTTCTCTACTCGAGTTTCATGATCGATGCTGATGGAAATCCGATATCCTAATCTTATCGACTAACGTTTATCTTCTAGCATACTTAATAAACGGCTTTTAGATTTTCGTTGATACCCTTGCTTTTAAACATTGATGACAATGTTTCGTTCTAGTCTGGGGTAGGGTAATCTTCGATTTGATTTGACCGCACTTGCTTTATTTTTGTCATGTACTCTCGTAACCCCGTTTTTCCTTAGAAAATGAAAAAATTGTGCAAAAATGAGAAAAATTTAAAAATTTTTGTAAGCTTTTGTTAAGTCTTTTTGATTGAAAAGCTTTGCTAGTCTCTTAGATAAGAAGCTATAAAAAGCGAATTCTAGCTCACAAGGCCAAGATTTTGCAAGTTTCCCTGAGTGACTTTAAATATGTATAACTTTATTTCATTAGACGAAGCATTTGCTAAGTTAATATATGTTTTGACACCTTGTTGACTTTCCGCTGGTGAGAGTAGGAATAGAATTCTGACTTGACCGGGCATGTTGAGCCCTAGCTTGTTCCCTTAACCATAGATAATCTAAAATTATCGGCTAAGCATCTGTGGATCTCATTATTTGGGATTTTAAATTTGCAGAGATCGAGAAATGATAGAGTTACTTATGAGTTTAGATGCTAAGCGTGGAGTAGTTGGTTCTCTTTAGAGCCCATCGAAGGTACTTATGGCTTTTTGTTCCCACAAAATTGTTTCACCCCATATCTGTCTAATAATAATTAGAGATGTTGAGTTTTTGGCGATAGTTAGTTCTTTTTCTTCTTAAAAGAATCTTTGTTTTAAAAATTGGGTACACATCAAGGATCCGTAATAAGTAATAAGTAATAAGTGATATGTGAAATGTAATAAGTAAAGTTGTGAGCTGCGGTGTCGAGATCGGACCCTTGGATCTTTAGCCGGGATTGAGTGAGGTCTTAGCCTAGCCAGCCGGGATCCTCATTTCATGAAGCCTATAGTCTTGGAATTACCCCGTGAAGCTCCGTGGTTCACAGCTCATATAAGTAAAGGTATAAGTGCAATAAAAAAAAAAAAAAAATGAATGGAAAAATGGAAAAGTCAAAAGTATAAGTGAATAAAAATTCCTTGATGTGGACCTCATTTTTACGACAATGGTTCTTGAGAGAAGGCGAATAACTAATTATCGACTTAGCTTTGTATCTTTATCGGAATAAAAGTTATCGAAACGAGAATTTGAAGAAATTCATTTCTCACAAAAATAAAAAATCTAGAGGAAAATAGGAAAATGGGAACAAAAGGTAATTACACAAGTAACTTCCATGGGTAGTGTTAGCATCTAGAGTCATATGTAACAATGATTTCGGTTTTACGCTTAGTTTGGGGACTTGTGAAAAATCAGGAACGATGTATTCTATCCGTATGGTCACTTCACGCTGTGTTGTGTTTTCTACTCCGTGATCCTAACGTGTCGTTTGAAAAATGTTGGAGTTATTAATCGACATGAAAGTTCAACAAATCGTCATTCATAATCGGAATGTGCTTAATCATAATATCTACTTGAGAATTAAAAGGTAAACGGGGCGTTTTTTAGAATTAAGGCTTTCTTAATCTCTTTTGAGGAATCTTTGCTACTTCTTCATAGGTTTAGTAGAAAGAGATTGAAATCCTTGGTTTTAGAAACGTGAGTTGATTGCATTGCGTGAGGACACGACAATAGTCTCGTCTGGGGTATTTTGGTATGTGCTAAAACACATACCTTTTCTATATCGAAACTGACTCAAAATAACCAAGAAAGAGCCGTTTATTGCTAATATTTGTGGTTTTCTTGAGTTTGTGTTTGTGCAGGTACGGATATGTAAAACCATAAAAAGCCAAAACGAGAAGAAGCAGAGCACGAGAGAGAAGAGTGCAAAAGCTGATGCCGGGGATGCTATTTCAGAGATTTTGGTGCTTAAAAGATCAAATTACGAAGTTCGGGACATAATTTGGGAGTTTTTCACATTACACCTTCACTTTCACAAATTACCATTTTACTCAACTTTTAAATTGTCACCTTTAACACCTCAACTTTCCACATTTACCCTTTATACCCTTATACACCCCACTTAATCATTTACCCAACTCACCCTTTCCCAAATTACATGTTTGGTCCTTGGTTTTTACAACTTTACATAAATAGTCCTTGTGATAATACATGAGTATACCATTAGTCCAAAATCCACTACACAAATCCTTAAGTCCAAACCCAACATATATATCTCGGCCCAACAAAGACACGGTTCCAAGCCCAAACCAAACAAACTATACGGCTACGTTATTATAACGAAACCTAACCATTACGGGTTTATTTAGGTCAACCTTTGAAATACCAGGTCAATATCTTTGAAATACAATTAAGCAAAACCAAGCGGCCTCTGATAACCCCTTGGGTCTGAAACCCAAACCTACCATTTACCCGCTTTTGAACTTATACAACTTACGTACTAAGCATCTCCCCGAGTTCTAGAACCCTCGACAGCGTACGTGTCAGAGGGTGTGTGTCGATGGTACGGCGTGTGAACAGTCTGACTCTCCCTATTAGCCTACCCATCTAAAGAATAATCCTATAGCTCGATTTGATATGATGACAAGAAGGTCATCAAAGGCCAAGATTAGATATCGAGAGAAAGCTTCCTTTGCTCTCGAGCTCCCGCTATTTAACACCCTTGAAGTTACAAGAATCTTTTGTCCAATTTCTCCACGACTTTTAGAGATTTTGTTACCATTTTGTTTATGTTAATTCTTGTTTTAATTAGAGTAATCATTTTAAATTAGTTTGTAATCCTTCTATAAAGCTTGTTGAAATCCCTTTATTAATAAAATTGCATTTTCAATTTCAAGTCTTTGTTAATTCGTTTTTCAAAATCTTCTTACGACTGCTCTTTTTAGTTTACCTTTAAGCTCGCATAAGCTCGGTAAAGATTTATGTGAACTTTGTCATTGATTCTATTAGCTCTAATTCTCGGTTTTGGAAAATGGTAAAAAAAAGTCAATGTGCAGTTTCATTGTTAATATAGTCTTGAGAATTCTGAGTTATACATGGATATGGGTTAAGTTGGATCTGTTATGGGTTGGAATTAGTCCTGATAGTGGTCATTGATTCTGATTGTGATATTGGTGGTGGATCTAATAAGTTTGTTTATTTGATTCATTAATCAGTCATTAGGTTTGTTTAGATTGTGTTAATCTCAGTTCATTTAGTTATAATCTTAGTTTATCATTGTATTTGTCATGAGTAGCTTAATACAGTTTGCATATGATCTGTTCTTGTTTGCATTGTTCACGATTCTATATCTCATAATTAAGATCATATCATTTTTGTGATTACATTCTTTGTCTTATTCATTCGATAGATCAAATCGATAATCTAAACTGTATTGATGCTTGTTATGGGTTAGGTTTGAGTTTTTGATTGGTATAGTTGCACTTGATCCTTAAAAGTAGTGTTGGATTAATTTTAAAAGCGTGTAGAGGTTAATAACTTGGATTAGGTCAATTGATTTAAGCTTGATATAGTTTATTATTGATCTACATGGCATTCTTGTTTTGTGCTTGTTTTCATCAAAAGTCAATATTAGTTTAAGCTGTGTTCTGTTACTGTTGAAATCAGCTAAGCTTATTTAGCATTGATTGTAGAATGCATTAGGGTAGCTTATTTGGGTCTTATCACATCCACTTTTAGCTTAATCAGTCACACATTTGCATTTGAATCTCACAAAAGTCAAGACTCTTCACTTGTTTCAAAAGTCAAAAAGCATGTCTACACCTTTGTTTGTGCAGGGAACTTATTTTTGATCTTTATTTCAAGTAGATAGGGTCTCAAATTTGGTGTAGTCATGATGCGCTGAGTGGTCTTGAGGACCATTTAGCTTTTCACATTTGCTTCTCTGATAAGCTGATGCATAAGCTCAAAGTAGGGACCAGATTCACTGTTTTGCTTATGCAACAGTTAGCTTAAATCATAGGTAGCATGCTTATTAGGTGTTAGGATTAGATTGTAATGGTTGCCTTAGAGTAGTTATAGTATAATTTAGCTTCAGTATCTGTTTGGTAGCTTAATGCATTCTTTTGCTTATTTTTAAGTAGCTTATTTAGGATCATTTACACTACAGCTTCAGTTTCTTAAACATTAGCTCTTGTTTTTATATTTTTAATAGAATTAGAATTATATTTTAGAATTTCCCTGAATTTTTCATAATGTTTGGTCATTGTTTGGTATTTTCTTTTATTAAAAATAGTTTTAATCACTCTTAATTAGCTTTAATTGCAATTAATTAAGAAAAAGTTTCAAAAAAATAATTTTTCAATTTTCCCAGTTTAAGAAAAATATAAAAAGCATAAAAAGATTTTTCCTTATTTTTCCCTTTTTATTTGGTATTTTTTACAATTTAAATTAGATTAAAATAGTTTTAAATTAGTAGAAAATAGAAAATTAATCTAAAAAATAAAAAAATAGTTTTGAAAAGTCTTTTATGATATTTTAGATTTTTGAAAAGTAATTCCATAATTTTCCCTCTCTTTTTCATAATTTTTAGTTAATTAGTTTTATTTTTTAAGTTTAATAATTGGTTTTAATTGGTAAATCAAGAAAATTCCTAAAAAATAGTTTTAATTCATAATTAGTTTTCTAATATCATTTCTAGAGTAAAAGTAAGTTTAGGTTATTTTTAGGATTTAGAATAGAGGCGTTATTGCTTTTTATTACGTTTCGTTTTAATCCGTTTTGCGTTTTTAATTTAGATTTCGTAGTTTGCCTTAATTCTTAGGATTCCCCTTAGATTCTATTCCTATATGCTTTCCTTATCCCGTAGTTTAGATAAGATCATTTTATCCCCTTTTCTCATTCAAATCCCGATTATTGAGACGTGAGTTGGAAATTCCATTCAACCCTCGTTCGGAACGATCTGGGGTGCTCAGCCTAACTTTCTACGTTTGAGTTACCGGTATACTACAACTTCTCATCTATTATTGGTCAGGTGTCGAGCCGTTTTAAGTTTCTTACGGTTAGTCTTCAAATTGGTAGCTTGTGTGAGGTAAACCTGGCGTTCGAAAATAATCGACCACCTCGGTCACATTTGAAGATTTGGTTGGTTAGTAGTGCATAGCAGTTGGAGAAGAGGTAGTGTGCCCATCATGGCGATCCTCTAATGACACATCTACCTTGAATATCATGATCCGGTTTCTTAACTTCGAAGCTTGAACTTTGGGTGAGACGGTAAGTAGCGATGACTTGGTTATAGATTTAGACTATCTGCTTGATTTTATTTTACACCATTTATATATCCCATGTCTTATCCTACCCTTTAGTCATGAAGCGTGTCTAGGTGATCAGCGAGCAATCTTTCGTGTCTTGGCCATGGATTTGGTCATGTATCATTGATTTTGTCCACTTCTCCGTGACATGTTAGTAATGACAAATCACCCTTAACTTGTTGTGTCTACCCATTATTGCCTTCAGAGAATTGTTTTGTCCTTAACTCTAGTGGGTGGAAATTTTGTTACGCCAGCCATAGACTTATGATAGAATACATGCTATGATTGTCGATTAGTGATCACCGAAATTGACACTTAGAATAGTTAGAGATTTGAGGTGTTTCGTTCCCATTTAGGTGAGGTGTTGGCTTTGTTTTATTCTAGCATAAGGGATTTGTAAACTTATATTTTCAGGTAATGGGAGATATCTTTTTAGGAATCTAATAAAGGATATTTGAGGAAAGTAGAAAAAAAGTGGGGGGATATTGATAACATCAAATTATCACAATATTAAGTGTCAATTTCCCCAGATAATGCTTGTAATTTATATCATTTATATGGATTTACACTTGTTTTCCATTATATTTCACTTTCAGGTAAATTACGAGCATTGGAAAAGAGACTTGAAGTGGAGAGTTTATTGAAGATTTATCATAGTATACTCACTTTGAAGAAGTTACGGCGTAACTCCTCTCTCACATTACTAGTAACTAAAGCGTGTACAGGAAAACCAACTTATCGGAAGATTACGGTTGTAACTCTCCCAAAGATTACGGCGTAACCATATTAGGTCAAATGAGGTTCCGCGCATTCACGCCGTAACTCATGCATCAACTATGGTAACCAAGATTTATTGAAGATTGGCGTAACCCCTTCCTAAGGTTACGCCGTAACCTTCTAGTGCAATTTCACGAAGAATTACATGTTGGTAACTCTTTTAATAGTTACGCGGTAACCAAGATCTGACCTTTAAATACCCCATGATTTCCAGCTTTTCAAAGCATCCCATTTCACACACAACGATCAGAGAACGTGAGAAGAAGCCAAAGGCAGATCTAGAGGAGCATACGGAGCTATCTCCAAGGAAGAAATCACTCCCCCATGATAAGAATTAGCTTTTTATCTTTTCTTTACTTTCGATCAAGGTTGCAAAAATCGCTAGGCGGTAGCTGGGCGGCCGGGTAGGGCCTAGCGATTAATCGGTTAGGCGGGGATTAATCGGATTGGATTTTTTATATATAAAATTATAAAATTTTGAAACTATATGCCCGATTTGGCCGTTCTAGCCGATTTTTTTTCGATTTGGCCGATTTTTGCCGATTTTTACGTGGCTGATTTTTCGATTTATCAGATTTTCTGTTTGGCGGATTAATCGGCCGCCTAATCCGATTTTTATCCGATTTTGTCAGCTTAGATTAATAAGGCCGATTAATGAAAATCGGAACGGCTAATCACCGCCTAGCGATTAATCGGCCGCCTAGACCGATTTTCGCAACAGAGCTTTCGATTCATGTATTTCGTAACATTAAACATTGAATTAATTTTTATGGTTAATATGAGCGGCTAAGCACCTCTTGGTGCTCCTAGTTATGATTCCTTAATTGTTTTGTTGGCGTTTACATTGCTTCCGTATAATTATTTCTAAGTGTATGCATGCATAGTTTGTTGGTAGCTACCCTTGTTTCGGTAGTTTTGAACGGCGGTAGAGGCTATTTGCTTAGGAGATATGACCAACTGACCCTAAGTGAGTAGAAGGGACGGAAGGGTAAGATATGACCAACTGACGACCCTTTCCACTTGTGCGATTTGACCAACTAATCACCTACCGTTTGGATGAACTTAAGAATTAGGGGGTGAGTGTCTAAGATGCAAGCGCCGGGACACTATTATAATCTAGCATGTAGAAACTTAATGACGGCAGGGACCCGGGGAACAAGCTGTACTTATGGGGGACACGACCTCTCCATTGGTGGCTCTTCTTTGATAGGTTAGGACGACTGACCAAATGCTGTCCTCTCGACTTTGACCCCACAGAAGTGGAAGTAATTAGGCGTAAACATTACTAGGATGAATAACTAGGTTAGCACCACTCTCTCATTGATCACATCTTTGCTTTTATTTGCTTTAGTAGTTAATTAATTAATTCCCTATCGAAATCATATTAAAATCTGTGACACCTAGACTTAGTATAAATCCACACACATAGCTCTCGGGACGACCTCGGTTTTACCAAATACTACACTACACACGACCGGGTACACTGCCCGTTAGTGCATTAGGGTATACCATAGGTATACTGAGACTTATAAATATTAAAACCTGGTCAGTAAAACCTGCATCAATTACCTACACAGTTCCCGTCAAACTCAACCTTGAAAAACACAACTACACTTCTTGGAGTACTTTCTTTAAAATACACCTTGGAAGTCTTGGCCTTAAATCACACATCAAAGAAAAACCGACCAACGAAGCCTCATCTAGTGATCTCGATCCGGAGTGGTCCAAACTTGATGATCTCATCAAGATGTGGATCCTCGGATCCCTATGTGACTTTTT
This sequence comes from Chrysanthemum makinoi, assembly GCA_910596185.1. Taxonomy (NCBI): domain Eukaryota; kingdom Viridiplantae; phylum Streptophyta; class Magnoliopsida; order Asterales; family Asteraceae; genus Chrysanthemum; species Chrysanthemum makinoi. Next base: position 92,720,235 of record OU343219.1, on the reverse strand, counting down.
ACAAGAATAAGTCGTCTTCACACCATGCAATGCAAAGAACTTGTGGGACCATCTTCAAGGGTTATTTCACGATAACAAGGATGCTAGGGCTATCAATCTTGACAATAAACTTCGTTCTATTAAGATTGGGAAGATGTCTATAAACGAGTGTTGCACCAAAATTAAGTCTATGACAAATAGGCTTCAAAACCTTGGCTCTTTGGTAAGTGAAAAAGAATTTGGTTATATATGCGGTTAATGGGCTCGATTCACGTTTTGCCACTATTGTTAAAATCATACATCACCGTGAACCCCTTCCAACTTTTGAAATGTCATTTAACATGCTACCACTAGAGGAGTCTACGTTGAATGAACAAACCGACATATCCACCACTTTTGATAGTATCTCATCTTCCCTTACTATTCTCATGGCTACTAATTCGTCGGAGTCCAAAGGTAACACAAATTATCAAACTAATAAATCTCAAAGTCTACCCCAATTATGTAACCATTCTGAAAAAAGGAAGTGCAAGTTTGGTGATCGTTGCAAGCTCATTCATGATTACCGAAATAGGGCAGGTTTGCATTCTAAAAATAACACAGGCACTAGCTTTGGTTGCATGGCTGGTACCTCACATTCAAACCAAAATAATAGTTCTTGAGCTCCCTCTAGTTACTACTACACCCGCACAGCCCAACAACCAAACCAACCCACTTTTCCCACCCGATTGGGCCAAGAACTCACTCCCCAAGATTTTACCGCCCCATTATACCACCACCCGCCCCACACTTCAGCAGCGCAATACCCTCACCTAGCTTAACAGCCACCACAACAGTCTGTTTACGGGGCCCAATACCAACAGCCTGCTCCATCCGTTAGTTTATGTAGACCATACCATGTAGCCATCTCAAGCCACTTCACTTCCAAGTGCTTTTAGCGTTATGACTTTGCACGATCCGACATGGAACATGGATACATATGCCTCCTCTCATCTCAGTTCTAATGCAAGTCATTTAAGTACCATTTTTAATACACGTTTATTTCCATTTGTACATGTTTGTGATAGCAATTCTATTCCCGTTATCAATATTGGCCATAACATTATTCCATCTCCTCATCGCCCCCTTCACCTCCATAATGTACTTGTCACACCTAACATCATTAAAAATCTTATTTCTATTCATCAGTTTACTAGGGACAATAATTGCACCATTGAATTTGATGCCTTTGGTTTTGCGAAAATTACTGCAGAGGCTCCTTTCAAAGAGTCTTCTCTCGCAGAAGTCCTACTTTTTTGCAATATCCAAAAAGGCTACTTTCCTCGCTGTTTATTAGCAACGATTTTAATATTCAACACGTGTCACATTGGCGTTAATCGAAAAAAATAAAAATAAATAACAGACTACTCGCTGCTACTTAGCAGCGATTTCTGCAAATCCGGGGCCCACAAGCTGAAAAGGAAAATTGTATCTACCATTTCGCTGCTAGTAGGCTGAGAAGAGAAAATAAATGGGACCCACCTCTGTCACGCAAGCATTAAAGTAACCCTAGACCATTTATCCGCTACTTTGCAGCGATTTCATTAAAAAAGCAATTAATATCACCAGTGGCCTAGGAAACTGTGTTTGATTTATTTTAGTTTTGTTTTAGGGTTTTGTTTGTAATAAGGTTAAGGATAATTTCAATCTTTGTTCACGTTATTGGAAATGTAAATGATGTATAAAACTTTATGTATTTTCTCCTTTGCGTTGTCGTTGATGAGATCTTCCCAGCGAACTCAAAAATGTTAAAAATAGAGTTAACATGAATGTAATATTGTGTCTCAAAGTATGTGTAATGATCCACAAAATTAATTACAAAATTGATATGTCTATGTTGTAAATATTTTTTTAGTTATTCGGATTGCGTTCTACTTGAACCGAGCTTTTCAACGTAGTAAATAGTGTCTAAAATAGATTTAATATGAATAAGATATAATGTATTAAATTGATTGTCACTTGAAAGGATTATAACAAAGAAAACACCACATGTAATAGAGTACATGGTAAACTTTATTTAGAAGATTTGAAAACATAAAAACTACAACTCACATGTTTAGCAATGTGATTTTTAGCAACATGATTCTAAATTCTATATTGTTGTATAATGGTTAATGAATTCTTGCTTCTCAGCAATGCTTCTCAACAATTCTTCTCTTGTTGCCCTTAAGTTGTTTGCGGTACGTATATCCGCTTCTTGAGTCATCAAAAGAGTATGTAAACCGTAGCTATTAAGGCTCATTATTGGCATAGAATGCACCATCGTCATTTCTGCTTCACGGCTACGAAGTTGCTCAACATAACGAGTCAACTCGATCAGTAAGTTATCTGAAAGAGTGACCTCAACTTCTAATTCGCTTTGTAGTCGTCTAACAATTGTTTGACGCAGTTCATTTGCAGAATTAGCCATATTTTTTGAATTTGAAAGTATTTGTGTGTGTATGAGGTAGTGTGTATTGTAACTTATGGGGGTATATAAATGAAAATCTAGTGGTAGCACGTGTCATGTACTTTTTAGATCAATGGAATTATTTCATGTAAAATTATAAGTAGGTACAACAATGTTGATGAGGCATTTATTTTTCATAAATGGTCAGTGAGTCATAATTTCAGCTTTATTCATTTTAAAGAAAAGTTAAATTGTCACTTCAATCTTTATTGATAAAGCTAAAAACATACAGACAATACAAACATCACTTGGGTAATGGAAAATGAAAAGCATGATGCTACAACACAATCAGAACATACCAATAGTTGCTAACTAATCACATAAAATGTTCTACTTTGTTAAAAACCAAAGCGATTAAACCAGCTATTTGAATCATGCGTGCGCCGATCATCTAGATGTTGAGAGTCGTATTGCTAGGAATTGTATTGTTGATACACTTGAGACTGGTATTGAAGATCATTTCGAAGTGGTTGCGTTGGGTTTTGTTGAGATAGGTTGAATGATGGTTGTGGGTTATGTTGATCATATGTTTGTGATGTGTGCGTGTTTTTAGCATATTGTTGAGATGGGTATGGGTTGTGGTGGTAAGTTTGTGACGCATATTGGTTATGATCGAAAGTTTGTGTGTGGTATTGGTTTTGGTCATAATGGTTTTTGGGGTATGTGTTTTCACCATATGCTTGCCAAAAGTATGAGTTTTGACCATATGCTTGCTTAGGGTATGTGTTTTTACCATATGGTTGCGATTAGAATTGGTTGTTGCCCATAAAACTTTGATCAAACGGGTGATGTGGGTCATAAAAAGGTGCAGTTTCATGTTGCTCATCCTTTGGAAATTCCTTTTGCTTTTGTTTACGTTTGCTGACAGGCGGATCGGGGACAAATGATTTTTTGCAACTCTGACAATTATGCCCCGCTTCTTTGCACCTGCTACAGTGTATAGTCTTTGGCTCCTCACCTTTAGATGGTATACGGTCTCTGTTTCTTGGACGACCTGGCTTAGGGTTGTCCATTTTTGGTGGAGTAATAGGATGTATATGGCTTGGATACTCCCATTCGTTAAAATTTCCAACAAATTGATTTGACTCCGCATAGTTTGCTTGATATTTTTCCTTTTTAAACTAGTCATGTACATATTGCACACAATCTGTTAGGTTCAAAAACCTTGTAACAGCAATAACGTGACCACAAGGTATCCCGGAAAGTTGCCATTTTTGACATTCACATTCACCGGTCGTAAAGTTCACTTCACGGTTATATTGCCCATCAGAAACTTGATATTGAAACTGATTAATTTCGTGTACAATCCATCTGACGCTTTTCATTTTTCTTTTTTCCACCTTATGCGCTGCCCAATCTGTTATTTCGTACTTCATATTTTCTACACAAAAATGTAAATATAAATTAATTAGTTTATTTAATATATTTTCAAAACGTTTAATACTTTATGTTTTAAACAATAAATACCTGTAGCTTCCCGACGTTTAAAATACCACTTCTGCACCATACTTCGTTACGTGTCGGTCAACATTGTGACTGGTAGCTTTTTGTACAATACAGTACATGCATTAATAGACTCGACACTGTTAGATGTACAATAATTGTAATGACTACGTGGGCAATGTGCTCTAGACCAACGTCTAGGATCAGCCTCCATTAGCTTTTGGTGCGTTTCAGGTTGAACAGACAGGAGTATGTTCATTTTTCTTTGCCACTCATCGGGTGTATACGCTTTGCATATGCCCCAGTATAGACCTTTAACTTTTTTGTTTTTCAAGGAAAGGTTCATCATTAGATGGCGACAGCATATACCATGAAACGCCGACGGAAACTTATTCCTTACTGCCGAAGCTATTGCAGGATGCCTAACAGAGATGATAACCATATTGGGGTTATCACCGATGCACTCTTTAAGTACTGACATCCACCATGACCAACAATGTCCAGTCTCCCCTCTGCATATACCGTAAGCAATAGGCACAATTTGGTTGTTGTCGTCCATGCCTACATCTTGCAACTTTGTACCCTTGTAAATACCCTTTAAATGCGCTGCGTCCACTATAAGTAGTGGGCGAAGATGGTTCACGAACATGCGCAACTGCATATAAACAATTTTTTAAATTATAATAGCAAACGTGTTTTTGCAGGTATTTATAAAAAAAAATTTTGAACAAGACTTACCGATCCACCAATGGCAATGAATAAAATTTCAAAAACCCCTTCATTGTTTGTCTTGATTCGTGTGACCGTCCCTGGGTTTTTTTTTCTAAGTTGTGACAGTAATACGGTATCATTTCAAACGATTCTAATGGTGAAACTCTTAACATTTGTAACCCATAATCCTTCCCTCTTCATGCTTTTTGCTAAGATATAGATGTTTTATATTGTGCCATGATATATTTTTGTATATGTCTCCCTTTCAAATCGCGGCTACCATCTTCTAATTTATCTTTCATAATGTGAGCAATAACTTTTTGTTTGCATTTTGATGGTTAGGATATGTTTGAGTTCTAGGAGACGTTTGAATATCATTCATCTTCGTAATTTGAAAAAAATCTGAATTTGGCCAACTTCTGGTATTAATAAACCATGCACATTGTTCATAATGGACGCATTTTATGTTATAAGTTACCAGATTAGTTTTTTTTCGAAATAAATTCATAACCATCTTCTAAAGCTTTCAACCTATACGCCAAGTCTAAATCAGCCATATTCAAAAAAATGTTATCGACTTTTACTTCAGTTTTTTTTATTATAATCCTTTGTACGCATAGGTTTTGACGTGTAAAGTGGTGGTTCAGGAACTTCGGGCATATGGTTAAAAAAAATTTGTCCATTTACGGTTAACGGGGTATAGGTTTTTATTTAAGTCATCAAAACAATCATTTTCATCATCTTCCTGTTCGTTTCTGAACTGAAAGCAAATGATGACTCTGGTTTTGTGAAATTTGCCTCATGTTTATAACCAGAGTCATTGTTTTGAAAATCATCTGTGTCGACATTCAGAGATGGACCATCATTAGATGGGCCGATGTTTTCATCTACTATTGGAGGGAAAAAAATATAAAACTCTGGCACTGGCTGGGTTGACCCAAAAGTTGTTGTTTCTTCCATTTTTTTAGATTGAGAAACATACAAGTGTACAAATTTAACAGGAGACTCTAAAGCACGCTGAACAAAAAAGTTTACCTCATTGTCATCTGTAATATCGAGTCGAAAGTCAGCTGAAGGGACTTTCACCTTTAAATTTACTCGGGCATTTTGATTCAGTTTAAACTTATTCACCACCATTTCAACTAACCATGAATATGTTATATCATGATTCATACTGACATCACGCTTTAATTCACCGTAATGTAACATACATTTGAATTTATTTAAATTCAAGTCTATTTTCTTTTTTATTTATTGTGAAGATGTGTATACATTCAATTTCGTGGATGTGTTATATATAGTGTAATATTACCATGTGTGTTTGCAAAAACTAACTACCCAATAAAACTCCTCTAATGTTCGCATCCATGTCTGTATAAAGTACTTGAATAGTCACAGTCAAGTCATATTTCGTGTAAAAAAATATGTGATCAAAAAAGTTTATTTAATAGTCACATCTTTGTCCTTATAAAGTTTTTGACTTGTCACTTCATGTCATATTTCGTGTATAATATTATGTGATAAAAAATAATTCCTCCTGACTAGTCACATCTATGTTTGTGTAAATTACTTGAATAGTCACATTTATGTTATATATCGTGTATAAAAATATGTGATCAAAAATTTTTATTTTCTAGTCACATGTTTGTCTTTTTAAGTATCTGACTAGTCACATTAATATCATATTTCATGCATAATATTATGTGATAAAAAAATATTTACTAGTCACATCTTTGTCTTTATAAGGTACTTGAGTAGTCATATTCATGTCATATATCGTGTATAAAAATATGTGATCAAAAAAAATTTATTTTCTAGTCACATGTTTGTCTTTTTAAGTATCTGACTAGTCACATTAATATCATATTTCATGCATAATATTATGTGATCAAATAAAGTTTATTTACTAGTCACATCTTTGTCTTTATAAGGTACCTCGCTAGTCATATTCATGTCATATTTCGTGTAAAAAATATGTGATAAAAAAAAGTTTATTTACTAGTCACATATTTGTCTTTATAAAGTTTTTGACTAGTCAAATTAATATCATATTTCGTGTATAATATTATGTGATCAAAAAAATTATTTACTAGTCACCTCTTTGTCTTTATAAGGTATCTGAGTAGTCATATTCATGTCATATTTCGTGTAAAAAAATATGTGATCCAAAAAAATTTATTTACTAGTCACATCTTTGTCTTTATAAAGTTTCTGACTAGTCATATTTCGTGTATAATATTATGTGATTAAAAAAAATTATTTACTAATTACATCTTTGTCTTTATAAGGTACCTGAGTAATCATATTCATGTCATATTTCGTGTAAAAAAATATGTGATCGAAGAAATTTTATTTACTAGTCACATCTTTCTCTTTATAAAGTTTATCAGTAGTCAAATTAATGTCATATTTCGTGTGTAATATTATGTGATCAAAAAAAGTTTATTTACTACTTACATCTTTGTCTTTATAAATTTTATGACTAGTCACATTCATGTCATATTTTGTGTACAATATTATGTGATCAAATTTTTTCGGTTAATTATAAATACCCCTTCATTCGCCCATCTTTAAACTCCAACTCGTAATTTCTTAAAACACCGGATCTTAAAAATGTCTCAACCAAACACTCCTGTCATTTCTGAAGAAACAATTTACACTCCACCTTCAGAAATCCTTCAGTCATTTAAATAACCAGAGGAACCGGTTGAGGAACAGATTGAGGAATCAGAACATAATCTGTTTCTGCTTAATGAGGAGGAAGAATGACTACTTCTTCGGGATGAAGAAGCATTGAGAGCTTTTCAAGAAGAAGAAGCTAGGGAAGAAGCTGCTCGAAGGGAGCTGGAAGCAAGGGAAGAAGAAGCTCGTAAGGATCGCTCGTTTGACAAACTGTATAATGAGTGGGCAGATGATGTTGGAGATTATTCTCCTTACGACGGTGGTTATGACTCATGTAACTCTCAAACTTGGGATCATTTGGATTAACTTACGTGTTTTAATTTCCGTACCATAATTTGTATTTTCGTTTAAATGTTGTATTCTACTTTGTCTATGTAATGAATAAAATTTCGTATTCAAAAATAAATCTTCCAACTATTACATGTTTTAATATTCGTACCACAATTGTTACTTTTGAAGGTGTTTTGGTTCTTTTCATGGGGTTTTGTATGTATATGTCGTTGTCTCATTTAGAACTGAACACGTGTAAAAAAATAAGTGATACACTTAACGTCATTGACTAGTCAGGTCAATGCATGTAAATAACCAACTACCATGTCATAGTTCGTGTACAACTTCATGTGATGAACCAAATATCATTAATGCAAACACTCTATTTAAGAAAAATGTTGATACAATAATCGAACATTGTCAGTTATTTTTTAACAAATAACAAATTATTTGGAGAAAAAATAAACAATAAAAATATACCTGGGCGTTAGGAAACCCACTAAATCTTGGACCAACCTGCCCGAAACCCTACATACAATATTAGTATGTTTAGTAATTTTTAAAACAAATAACAAATTATTTGCAGAAAAAAAAACAATGCAAATATACCTGCGCGTTCGGGAACACGGTGAATCCTGGACCAGCCTCGCCGAATCCCTACATACAATATTAGAATGTTTAGTTATTTTTTAAACAGACAACAAATTATTTGCAGAAAAAAAAAACAATAAATATATACCAGGGCGTTAGGAAACCTACTAAATTCTGGACCAGCCTGCCCGAAGCCCTACATACATTAGTATGTTTAGTTATTTTTAAAACAAATAACAAATTATTTGCAGAAAAAAAATACAAATATACCTGCGCGTTCGGGAACCCAGTAAATCCTGGACCAGCCTCACTGAATCCCTACATATAATATTAAAATATTTAGTTATTTTTTAAACAAATAAAAAATTATTTGCAGGAAAAATAAACAATGAAAATATACCTGGGCGTTAGGAAATCAACTAAATCCTGGGCCAACCTGCCCGAAACCCTACATACAATATTAGTATGTTTAGTAATTTTTAAAACAAATAACAAGTAATTAGCAGGAAAAAAAACAATACAAATATACCTGCGCGTTCGGGAACCCACTAAATCCACTAAAGTAACCAAATATTTGTTGGAGCATTGTGTCGGGTTCCTTAATCTTCGCATCCTGAGCCTTTCTCAAGTTCTCTAGTTCCGTCAATTGACGATACACGTATGCTCGAACATCGTCATAGCTATATTGGTCTGTAGGCGGGGGTATTGGTGGTGGTTCGATACTACGCCCGTCAAAGAATGCTCTGCTATCACGGAACCAATCCTGTTCGGACTCATGTGCATCGGGTACAAGTCTTAAGGTAGGTTGCGCTTCCTATAAAGTGTATATAATATCAACAAAAATCAATATTGTTATGATATAAAAAAACTAAATGGTGTGATTAAATAACAACTCACCAAAAAACTATCGAGCATACGACGTTGAAACTTCCTCTTGTAACGCCAAGCACAGGCTCTCGGATAGAGCTCTACACGATTAAAAAAATCAACAGCCCTAACTCGATAACTCTCCTATATCCACGTCTAAAAAAATAATTGCTTAATTACTTTGACATTATACATATACATAAACAATAAAAACTAATAATAGGCATGCCTTAAAGGCCCATGTAAATCCCATCAACGAATACTTCGGGTTCGTTACTTTACCTTCAGGGTTGGGCGGTGGTCGTGGCTTCACAAAGAAAGCTTCAACACGTGAACCTATTGCACCAGCTAACTGCTTGTACAATGTTGGCAATACATACGAACCCCAAGGATAGATGTTCCAAGCATCAATATTATCTACTAAGCTCATGCACCAATTCGGGAGTACGTACTTAAACTCATGACCTAACAACACCAACTCCAACAAGCCGACCAAACTAAGGCGAACGACATCGATATCGACAAGTTTATCAAAGTCATCGCTTAAAATAAAATTATGCAACAATCTAGCAGTTATCGAACAACCATCAAACCTTAAGTCAAAGACACGTCTCCTAAAAGGAGTAGGTTGACCTTTAAATCTGTCTTGATCAACCCCAAATCTCAACCCGGTTACTACACAAAACTCCTCTCTACCAAATTTTAACTCAAAATCTCCTACATGATAAGTCAATGGAACTACACCCGTGTCTCTGGGGGCAGGTTCCTCTTGACATTAACTAATATAATGTAGTAAAATACATGTCTCTTGCATTTGTTCTAGATCAAACAAACATTCGAAACACTTACACCTAAACAATACTTCCTTATCGGTATTTAAAAAAATTTCTTTAATGTGATGAAGCAATTTTAGCTTACTTCTACATGTAAGGTCAACGGCAAAATCCTAAAGTAACAAATAATAAGAGTATATATTATTAACTACACAAATAAGAATAAAAAACCAAATAATGATAACGGAAGGAAAATAAATATTTACCGGAACAACTTGCGACATATTCACCGACAACCACAATAACACCTAACCACGACCACCGCCGACAATCTACAATGCAACACCACCCCCACCAGAAGACTACCACCAACAACCGCACCACCAACACCAGCCGCACCAACCATCACCAACACATCACCAACACAACACCACCACAACGCCACCAACACAGCACCACCACAAAAATGACCAGACCACCAGCGACACAACACCACCACACCGCCACCAACACAGCACCACCACACCACCACCAACACAACACCACCACAACAATCACCACCAAAACCACACCAACCACCACACAACCACAATTGCAACAAACCACCACCACAACAATCACCAATCACCAACTCAACCACACCACAACATCACCACCACGAACGCAACACCACCACCACCAACGCAACAAAACCGGTTGAGGAAAAAAAAGAAAAGAACAAGAAGAACACTAAAAGAACATGTATATCTTAGCCTTAAATTATGAATGAAAGAATTACAACAACCCTAAACTGGTGTTTTAATCATGTCGGAGTGAATTGTCATTCCTTAAGATTTACCAGATTATGTTCTTGAGTTCCAAGGGTGAAATCACTGCCAAGAGGCAGCGAATACATGACATGGCTTGTTTAATTGTTAGGGTTTAGAAGGTGGGCCCATTTAGAAGGAAATCGCTGCCACTAAGCAGCAAATACCTTTATTATATATATATATATATATATATACATTATATATAAGAGGAGGCATGCCACATAAAATGCCACTTGGCATCCCATAATGCCAAGTCATATTTCCATGTCATCATTATACTTATGTGGCATTTTTTTTTATTTTTTTTAAATGACATGTGGCTTATGTGGCATTTTTTTTTATTTTTTTTAAATGACATGTGGCATTTTAATTAATATATGTACAATTTTTTTTAAATAAATTGTAAATTTCGTTTTTTTTTTTGTTATTTTTTAATTTAAAAATTTTTTTATTAAAAAGAAGACATTTGTTGGAGTTGAACTTGGGTCATTCATGTGTTTTGTAAACAACTTACCACTAGAGTAGATTGTTTTTTGATTTATATCTTTGAAATCAATATAAATAAGGAGATTATAAAAAAATTATGGAATTTTTATTTTAGGTATGTATTTTTTTAAGATAACAATTAAAATAAATTATGATATATATTACTTAAAAGATAAATATACCATATATTTTTTTAACCTATTTTTTTATTTTTTTTTATAAATATACCCTAATATCTTATTCCTAAACATAATTATCCCTAAAACTATAATCGACTTTTGAGTTTAATAGGTGAATAATATGGACTTTTTTGTTTTACAGGTGATGACTCAAAAACCTAATGATGAAACTTCATTGTTGTGTATATCATTATGCGGTTTCTTTGCAACTTTTTGCAGCTTAGATGTATTCTTTGAAGGTTAGTCATCTTCTTTTAACGCATGTTCTTTGTGATGATTCTTAAAACAACATGTAAGTCTCTTTAGAGCTCATAATAATTTTGCAGGTACGTTGGATGCATGCTTTGTTTTGTTTATTTTGTCTATGTTATTATTTTGCAGGTAGACCTAATTTGCATCTATATATTCAGTGCCTCACATTTGATAATATATCACAAATCACATTTGTAACACAGATCTAAAGTAGGTCGGATACATTCAGATTCAATGAAGGTATTGCTCAGTTAACATTAGATCATTACAACTTGATATTTTTTTTGGCTATATAGAATGAATATATTTGCATGTTGTTTCAGTCTTTGATGCAGGAATATTCAGTTATTTGCCTATTGTTTGAGTCATTTATGTTGTAAGCTAAGTTTATTTGATTTATGATGTCATTGTAGGGAGTAATAAGTTTGATATATAACTTGTTTATTTGATTTGATATGGTCCAATTGTGCACATTAATTTGAAAGATCCACCAAGACCTCCAGGTTCTGCTTTTGTCGAGGTGAGCTTCACTTTGCTTATGTTACTACTTTCTTTTGTATACTTTTTCTCCTCATATAGGTTGATGTTTTCTCTTTTTAGTTTGAGGAGGCTCGTGAGGTTGATGATGCTATTCATGGTCGCAAAGGCTACGATTTTGATGGCCACATATTAAGGGTTACTTTCACATACAAAATATTATGATGTTTCACATGGAAGTAGAGCCACTGCCATACATTTAACGTCATGTTATTTGAACAGGTGGAGCTTGTACATGGTGGTAGTGGTACCTCATCTTCTAGAGATCGTTATAGCGGTGGTCATGGTTGACGTGATGGTGGTGTTTCTAGACGCTCTGATTACAGAGGTGTGACTTCAGCTTGTGGGTGTATTTCATTTTGTTAAAGGTGAAGAGTTAAGCTCTCATATATAACCGTTTGTATGATTGATGCAGTTTTGGTGACTGGATTACCCTCTTCTGCATCGTGGCAAGACCTCAAGGTTTGTATGATCTAATGTATAGTAATTGGACTTAAAGAGCTTTTGGGACTTTTCTACTTATCATTCTTTTTTATTAGAACTATAGTAGAACATAACCACGAGCAAATGGACCGAGAACCGAACCGAAACCTATCCAACCCAACCGATTTCAGATCCTTTTTTGACTTGTAGCTCTATGTCTTTTGATTTTTTTTGTGTTTTACGTTTTTCTTGGTATTACAATAAGCTCGAACTCAATGTTTGTTGTAATTAGCTTCTTTTCTGCCAGCGCCTTTTTCTCTATCGACACTTCTAAATGATATCTATCTTTTATATTAGGTGAAAATGTTTGTTTGCGTTATCTGGTAGTATGTCAGTAGATCAAAACCATCTTCTTTATTTATATGTCTCCTGCTTATATTTCCCAAATCTTCAGAAAAAAACATGTATGCATATTTACATTTGAGAATCCAGTTTAAGAAACTTTTGTTCTCAGTAAACATACTTGACTAGGAATATTCAGTTGATTTGTGACTGACCCAGGTCTAGCCGTCTTCTTTTTGTTCCGTAGAGTAATATGGTTGTTTTAATGCACGTAGTAATAAGGAAGACAACTGAGTTTTATTCAGATTTTTCAACAATCTTAAACGTAGTATATGCATATATAATGAGATAGAAGTCTAACTTCACATCACTTAATATCGAGGTATATCTATTTAATTTATAAACTTTGATGGTTTTTTTAGATAAAAACCAAATTTGTTGGCTATGAAAAGCTTTACATCAAGCTCACATTTTCTCTTTAAACAAATAAGTTCACCAGCAATATTTCCCATAGTTCCAGGTCATATAGAAACAAAAATATTGTATTCATAAGTAATCATAGATTATTGTAGATATGTAGAATATATAATGATTTAAAAATGTTTTCTATAAATATACTAATACTAACTAATTCTAAAAGGACTGAAATGGGTAACCTATAAAATCATTACTATCAGGCGGGTTAAATGGGTATAATAGCTAAGAGATTCATACATGTTTGCACGTGTGGTGTAGGTCACAGAAGATGGGCAAAGGTGTTTATGCGTTTGGAGGTTTTCTTTGGCATACTGACATGACCATAAAGAGGTTGAAAGGGCCTCATCATTTTAGTGGGAGGTATGATGGAAGTGGTACATTGTTGTAAGATTTATATATTGGCTAATTATGTTACGTTGGTGAGCTTATTGGTGGAAGTCAAAATGAAGAACGTCTTGATTACCTGGAAAATCGCATAGTATAGGAGCCCCAAATGAACCTTTGGGACCTCAAATGAGTAGTAAAAATTTGTATCTTGCCTTTTTGGAAGAAATCTGCAGTATTCAACTTTGAACCAAATCAATGCCGAGCTCAGAAATGTTTCAGGTGCTTAAAAATTTATCAAATCATACATATTCACCAAAAGTTTCATACTAATTACACTTATTAATAATCTATAGCATTTTATAGATTTCATGTGGTTTAATAGGATTAAGTTTAATATGTACTCAAAAATACCGATCATTTGTTGTTTATTGTCTTGCTTAAGTTTAATATGTACTCAAAAAAACGAGTGCACCTTTAGGAGTCACATTAAAGAAGTGCCTCATATATAATGATCAATAGGCCATATGAATATGTGAAACGAGTGCACCTTTAGGAGTCATCTTTATAATTTTATTACTCTGTAACAGATTTTCTTTCTCTTAATTTGATACATTTGGTGAACAATACCAACTCAAAATATTTTGTCTCTGGATTTGTAACTAATGACTTTAATGACTCATTGGTGGATATTAGCATATGCTTTCAAGTTAATATAATATTGTCAAAGATCATTAGAGTGTCACTTGCCATTACATAAGGCTTTCCGACTTGGTTTTTGTAGATATTTAAGTTTATTATATACTTCATCTACTAAATTGAAACCGCCTTTTGGTTTATCCTTTCTTTTTCACTACCAAGAAAAATGATATCTATGCATGTTTTTACTTCATACATTAGAATTTTGCTGAAGTTTTTTGGTCTGACCACAAGGTGACGTTTTGGCTCAGGATTTATGTTTTAAATCAGCTGAACGTTAGGTCTATTTTCTTTGAAGATGACCCAAAGGTTTATAAATATTCATAATTCTGAAATCTTTTTATGGGAAAAGAAGATAGAAGATGGGGTTTTCTCTTTATGTTTTGGAGGATCACGAAAGAAAAGGTCAAAATGAAGTAAAAAGGGCAAATATAAAAATAAATCAAGCAAGCATGTGGATTGGCCAGTGTGCCAGTATTCAATCCGGAAGATATCGAAGAGGGGGTTGAAGGTAAGCTTCTATTAAAAGTAATTTCAAAGTGTCATCATATATAATTGTTATTGGATGTTATAATCTTATTTGGTCTTTGGATTTGATGATGAGAAATCATTACTAATGTCGCAAATGTCACTTGAGAAAGATTTGGTCAATCATGGTGGACAACCTCATGTTTCTAAAAAAAAACCAATATCGGTATATGTTATATGTTTCAGGTATTAGAGGCCGAGTTGCCTTTTCAGATGGTGATGTTGGACAACCTCAGGTTACTCGGAGAAACCAATATTGGTAAATTCTTTATAAGCCTTTATAACGTAAATGTTTATTTTTCCTGCATTTTACTGTTTTCTGTTTTTTGGATTTATGTTGTGTTCCAGATTCACAAGTTCCCGTTTACCAACCTCTATGGACATCTAAATCATTGGTCCATATAAACTTCAATTCATGTTAATGATATACGGCTATTAGTTATTCATAATTATAGGATAGTAAGTAGGAATAGCAGTGATATTAAATGGAATGGGAAGTAGAATATTACTTGTGTCCATCTGTTAACGGCTTCATGGGCAACTTTAGTAGCTTTCTCTGAAATCAATGATTAACTTTTCAGCAGGTTTAGTTACTATACGGATTTTAGTTTCAAATAAAGGTCTTCTAAATCACTAAATGATCAAGAAACAATATAAATGAACTAAGGTAGTTATTTTATTACTCATTGCTTCAAATGTAGCTGAATCTTTGCCTGAAACATATAAATGAACAAGCTTTCAAAAATTCAAAAAGGAATTAACACAAAGGGATTGTTTATAGGGTATAAATGTTTATGATAAGAACCTGAATTAACATTTAGTCGCATAAGCCCATAAACCTGAATTAACACATATATAAACCTGAATGTTAAATTTATAATTTCTGAATGAATATGATAAGAATTAACATTTAATCGCATGGGTAACAAGAAACATATAAATCAATTAAGTTGTTAATCGACTTCGCATTGCTTTGGTGCCCACCCTATCAAAGGCATGCATGGTATAGACTTACTAACAGGTTCTATGGTCCAATGAATATTTGAGGTGTTTATGATTTGAATATTAAAAAAAAAAATACATGTAACGTGTCTCTCAACTTCTTAAGTGATCAAAATTTATGGTTAATTATATTTTTTTACAGGTTAAGTGAACCATTGTAAAGATTTTATGATGATTCTAAGGTACAATAATTTTTTATGATTTATTATTTAATCTGCAATAATTTAATTTGTGAAGGGATTTAGGAACTTCTGCACTTTCATAAGGTAAATTTGTCAATGTTGAAATCCGTAAACTTTATAAAGAATCACTATATTGACTTGTGTGATTTGGAGGTGATTTCAGAAAGAATTGTGCGTTTCATATATAAACCCTTTTTCAAGATTTCCTCCAACATCCATAGAGGTGATCTTATTTTCCTTTTTCGGTTTATTTCATCTAACATCAATTTGTTTTGTTGACTTTGAGCTAAAAGGCAGATATTAGAAGAAGATGATGAATTAGTAGTAAGAGGGTCAGATTGCATTTTTTGTTCTTTAAATTGAGGTTTGTTCATTTTTTATGCTTCAACACACCATTACTTTTGAAGGCTACAGGAGATACCCTTGAATACCACAAGTCAAGCAACTTCATCATTCTCTTTAATTACTTATCTATAGGCGTTGTGCGTGTTTACTCAAGCCCGACTGCACCAGTGGCTACTCAAACATCTGCTCCAGTGGTGACATAGTACACTTAAGCTGCTATTTATGCTATTTGGGGAAACAACATTTTAAGAATGTGGGTAAATTTTAAGCAGGACTATTGAGTAACTTTTACGCCTTAATTTGTTTGGATACTCGAAACAGCTTATTGTGTTTTTAGAATGCAGTAAGTGGTCCACTGGTAAAAAAATTAGAACAAGCCGGTGTTGATATGGGGATCTACTACTCTTACACTGAGAAAGAAAATAGGCTCACTACACTCCACCCTGAAATTGATGAATTTCTCTTCAGTTCTGTTGAGAACGATTAACACATGTATGTTTACTGCTTACACACGTCATGTGTTTATTATTTATGGGATCATCTAAAATTGAAAGTAACATTTGAGTGTTACATAAGTGTGTGTTGAAAGACAAGAATAAGCAAATTCTGTTCACAATAGCGCGATTGGACAATGTCAAGATGCTTATCAATAGATAAATTATAACATATATAATATAATTTTTGTAACCATATGTGTATCTATAATATCTAAAAATTTATATTATTTCCTCTCATTTTCGAAATATTGTTGGAGCTTTGATTGTGAAGGCATAAATTTACTGAGGTGAAAATCAAATTGGAGTGTAGCTTTAATGGGTATGTGTTCTTTCTTTAAACTTTGTGATAGAAATTATTTTTTTAATCTAATTCAGTTTCATGATTGTTTATTCATGGGTCTTTGGGTATAGCTAATAAACATTCTTGAGTCTTTGTACAGAGCCAAACACCTTATGGTTAAGCTGACAAGCAAATGGAATCGGTATCTCCAACATTGTTAGCTTATATAACGGGCTTAAGAGCTTATGTATCTTTGCAAAAGTGGGATAAATAAGCTAACACAAATGCCCTGTAAGCTGACAAGCTCAGCAAAGCATAGAGATATGGTTAAATGTGCAGCGTAGTTCATGTTTTGTTAAACCATTGGCACACACACTCAGATATCACTGTGAACTTTTGTTTGGTCACTTTATGTGACTTTTTAATTTTAGTTATGAAAGAGTCTGGTACGGGGATGTTGGTGGATTGGTTATCTTGCTGTCAAGCGTATCCACTTCAACAAGAATGATGCTCTCGAGGTAAGTATTTGGGGTCCTTTTGATAAAGAATTTGAGAGTTTGTTATTCCCGTTTTATGCTCAAATTGTTATGACTAGCTGTCTACATACATACTGCTTCAGCTATACTTCAAGACTTAAAAACTGATTTAGTTGTTTACATGGAATCAAAGTTAAATCAAGAAAATAGTAATAATACTGAGAATAATGTACAGTCAGCAAGAAAAATGTTGAAGAGGTGAAATAAAACATTGTAAAAGCAAACGAGGAAATCAGATTATTGTAAAAGCAAGCAAAAGCAGGAGCAAGTACAATGTCGAGCAGACTACTTGCTGCGCAAAAGGAAATAGAAGCTGGAGAAGCTTCAGAAAAGCTAGCTCTTGCAGCCATTGTTGCACTTAACAGGAGTGAAGCCACTAAAAATGATCCAGAACTGTAGTTACACTTTCTTTATAAGAATATTCTGAATTAAGTAAATAAGCCCATGAAGCAGAAGAAGAAGCTAACACACGAGTGGCTGGATGCAGCCGTCTCACAGGTGAACTACATTCATATTTAATTGATTTTGAGCAAAATTAAGTTTGGAATTTATGCTTTATCTTACACTTACAGGCAAACATTACTCGCTCGAATCATGTAATGTGGACAATGTCGGCATACTCCTGCAAACAGTTTTCAAGTCAGGGAAAAATAAGCCATTAACATATCGATGTTCAGGTACTACATGTTTCAGTTTCGTTCCCTTGAATTGCATGTGCATATTTCGCGACAAAATTTGGTAAATGAGTATTCTTTTTTTTCTTTTTTGCGGCCATTTTATATGTTTCTTTACATACCCAACTCACACAATGTATAATGTAAGAAGTGTTTATGGGTAAAAAGTATAAGAAAGATTATATATATTATTTTGATAGCTGATGTTATTAGTTGATGTTATTTTGATCATTTTTGGTAACGTCGATAGATGTTCTTTTCATAGCTGATATTAATAGATGTTCAAAGTTGATTCTTATTAGCCTATTAACAAATGTTCAAAGTTGTTCTTTTCATAGTGTCTTAAAGCTTTCGATTTGTCGTTCTATCAAACTCGGCAAATATTTAGTTTTTATATGTTTATACCTAATTCTAATCGGCTTATTCTAAACATGTGCTTATGAGCATGCAATCCTTATAGAAAATTAAATGTGGCACGTTTTGAAACTTTATGAACACATGTTTCTGTTGAAGTTATATTTGACAAATGTTTATTAAATTGTTGCATATAACACACCAACTATCCTCAATGATGTTCACTTCATTATGGCCAGCCGTCAACTTACGTATCTAAAGAAGAAGCTTTTGCAGCAGCTCACCACAATCAACATTCGTTCTGTTAAGGAATATAATGTAAGAGATTTATGGTGGTTTTGGAAGCACTGGTGTATCTGTTATTGAGTACAAAAGTCACAGGAGGGACATGAACAACTTCATTCGTGAACGAGATGCACAAGTGGCTATTAACAGCTTGGTCAAGGATATCCAACCTGAAGAGATATTTTTTCATGCTCCAACTCATGTTCGTAACAAAGGCTACCAATCCAACTCAAGGTTCAGATCGCTGATCAAGTTTTCAAGGTCTAAAGCTTCAACGGTCTAAAGAAATGCAACACGTGTGGTACTATCAGAAATAAGAAAACAACATAAGGGAATGTATATATCTCAGTTCTTAGCTGAAGAGTGTTGTGTGGAGGTGGCAGGATAGATGAGCAGGGTAACGGGTCAAATCGGGTGGGAAGGGGTAATCCTAATTATGTGTCGGATTAGGTCGGGTTGGGTAAGCCGCAAACACATTATATCCTAAACACATAATCTCTTAAAAGAACTATGTTATAACAATAGCAATCTAAATTTTTGAAAAAGTGATTTAGGAGGCTTTATGTATAGATTTAAGATAAAACAACTTGCAACCTGCTTAATATGTTAAACTCGCAACCCTTTTTAGTATGTTGATCTGGTTTGACCCATTCTCTAAAGTGTACTTAAATGCATAAATCTAATAAATTATTCAATTGTAAAAATGACATAATAATCCTGATCATATAGTATTTGTACTAATTTTCAAACATGAGTTCCTTTTACAATTTCAAAATAATAAGACACTGTTTGTAGGCGTTAAAGTTATCATTTTGAATCTGCATTATAAGTACCCATTTTGACCCGTACCTGACAAAATAGTTGTCATGTTCAAAGTTGAGCTATTGTTAATAGCTGTTCTTATATTGGAATCTAAATTTATATGTTAGATTTCAATTTTTCAGGTGATGTTTTATGTTGGACATATGTTTCGTAAAAAAATGTTAACGATCCTTAACGTCCACAGCTAGGGGAGTTTTCGGGCTGGTTATCGAGTGATACTAGCTCGGGGTAACAGGTTATAAGATAAACCCTACTTTACACAGATTAATTACAGTAGTACGCAACTTGAATTAGTTTATTAGTCAAATATACTCAAATTGATCATATGGTCATCTGATGAGCCCATGATTCATAGGATTTTTCGAGATAAACTCCACATTGTCTACTTGCCTGTTTTTTTTATTTACGTAGGATATTAATCATTTGTAATATGGTAAGATTACTCATCAAAGGGGGAAAAAAAAGTCCCAATTGTCCTAAATGATAAAGCCTAAAAATTTCATTCACTTATACAAAAAAGATATAACAACTATTATGCAAAACTATAAAATATGCCTATAATTATTTACCACCCTTTTTTCGCTATAGAAAAATATCAAAATTAAAATTACAGAAAAATATAACATGGTATAATGTAGATCAACCGAATTCTCTGCTAAAACCAACAACTCATGCTAATGTCGATTTCAACTGTAAAATCGTCTATTCTCCTTATCTAGGAAACATTAACCATGTGAGATCCCATCTACCATTGTTAATAAACGGTAGTACGTTTAACTCGTGTAACTCGGACTTGACCCGTGCACATTACACGACACACAACTGTTAGCTATACATGTCTGATACCTTTGAGGGATTACGACTTATATCATCCCGACCAAACCTGCCACTTCTAACACTGAATTTTAAAAAGAATAATTGCTTCATAATGTTACAAATGGATCTGTGGTGGAGCTATTTAAATGAACTTTTACTTATTATTTAATTTACTGGTCATTACTTATTACTGATGTGGGTCAAATGTATCGGGTTGGGTGGCTCAACAACAATTTTTAGTTCGTTCTTTTACATTTAAAATTAACGTACCCCTTTTATCTTTTATAAATACTACTCGCCTATAGAAGTATGTGGTTGAGGGTTGTAGAGTGTTCCTCCCTTAATATGTAATACCAAACACCCCTGCGTGATATGAAATAAACACATATTCATTTCAACCGGTGTTCCATCTTGAGTGTAAATTGAGAGGAAAAATAACAGGTATGGGAAAGAAAGAAACTGAAGTTTTACACACTTAAGTAAACAACATTGATTGCAATATAGATATTATTTTTGTTGTTGTGAGTAACACTGTAACATTTTGATGCAGTTTAGGGTAGATAAAAAGCTAAGAGCTTACTGATAAGTGTGTAAAACTATCAGCAAGTTAAGAGTTTTCTGATAATTGGTGTTATATGCTTTTGTTAATAGTTTTTGTGTACGGTTTACTTAATAATGACTGCCTTTTTTCCATCATTGATTCTGAACACTAAGTGGCATTGCCACCCCACCGTTGGTCAGTCACGAGTTCCTTTAATCTCACTTTCTTTTTCAGAAAAAAAAAAGTCGCACTCCATGTGTTAATTTTGTATAAATTCCTCACACCCTTTTGAACTTTTGCTCCAGAGTATGAATATTTACTAATGTTTCTGCTCAATAACCGACATATAGCATTTACTATCTACATGAAGAACTTCGACAAGTACAAGGTATTCCACCCGTTTCAATTAACTTTTAATTACTTTTTAGTATATATTTGTTCAACTAAATCCTAAAAATGAAAACAAAAAATCAAAATACTTACCTGCTTTTAGCCGTTTTATGGATTTTGGTAATATCAATTATAGATCTTAACCGCTTCATTTAACTTTTAATTATATATTTTTTCTACTAAATCCTAAAAATAAAAATCACAAGTCATATCCGTCCATCGGACGGGTTTTGCCACTAGTATATATATATATATATATATATATATATATATATATATATATATATATATTCAGTTACAATTTATATGGGACTGACACGTGTTGCAAAGTAAAATCTCTACCTATTAGCAGCGAAGAAAGGAGCCTTTTTAGAGATTGATAAAAAATTGGACCTCTGCGGGACATGTTGTCCAAGCAGGGTCCCTTCTGGTAATTTTCGCTTTGGTTTTTCTGTGAAGAATTTCTTGACATGCCATATCCTTCTTCGATGTGACAGTTCAGGTGATCTTTATCCAGTTACCAAGCCATCAACTATCCCAACTGCTTTGCTCTCCACAAGTTTCTCTGTCATCCCGGTGACGAAGTGATACGGTCTCTTGCTTCCCGTCATTTATTTCATATAATAAAGAAAAGTCTACACATGTTTGTCATGCTTGCCAACTTGGAAAATATATGAAGCTTCCTTTCTATAGTTCAGATTATGTTGTTGAAAATTGTTTTGATATTATTCATTCTGATTTATGGACTTCTTTAATTGTTAATTCTAGTGGTTTTAAAGATGTCCTTTTCTTGGTCATTTCTCTCACTATCTGTGGATCTATCCCCTACGTTCTAAATGTGACATGTTCGATAAGTTTTTTCATTATCGTAAATATGTCAAAAATCAATTTGAATGTGAAATAAAGAGTTCCCAATGTGATCATGGTGGTGAGTTCGACAATAACCGACTTCATACACTTTTTGCTAATCATGGTATCCAACTTTGCTTGCCCAAATACCTCACAACGAAATGGTAAGGCGGAACGAATGATACGAACCATAAACAACGTCATTCGTACACTCTTGTTTCAAGCACACCTACCCCCTTCCGTTTGGGTCGAGGCTCTTTATATGGCCACTTATCTCCTTACCCTTCTACTATCAACCACTATTAACAATGAAATCCCTTTCACAATACTTTTTCAAAAAGAGCCCGCCTACTCCCGTTTACGCATTTTTTGGTGCCTTTGTTACCCTCGCCTTCACTCCTCTCATAAACTTACGCCACGAGCAACCCCATGTATCTTCTTAGGCTTTCCCGCCGATAACCGTGGTTTTCGTTTCCTTGACCTTGAAACAAACAAAATTATTATTTCTAGACATGTCACCTTCGATGAAACCCAATTTCCCTACCGATCCATGACACCTACATCTCCACCCTCTTACACATTCTTAGAACACGAAACTACCCTGCTTCTTAACCACATTTTAAATACTTCTGTCACTCCTCCCCCCTCAACCAAACGCAACACCAAACCAAAATCAAAACAGTAACAACACACACCAAGCTTGTACCACCTGTCAACCCATTAACCAACCTAGGCACTAGCCCAACAAACCCCCTTATCCCTCATGTTCACTCTCTAGCCCAACAACACAGGCTAACATCCCCAAGCTCTTCCTCGCAAGCCAAAAAACATCACAAATCTCCCCACCCGAAACAGTCTACTGCCCAGCCCACATCACATCCCATGCCTGACCCGACAGCCAACGCACCCCGCACTCACTGCATGGTCATTAGCTCTCAATCGGGCATTTTCAAACCTGTTGATCGTCTAACTTTACATACCTCGTCCATTTCTCCTATACCTAAATCTCTGTGTATTGCTTTAAAGACCCGCAATGGAGTAATAATATTTATGATGAGTATAATGCGTTAATTAAAAATGGTAATTGGGTTCTTGCACCGAGACCTTCTGATGTTAATATGGTTCACTCTATGTGGTTATTTAAGCACAAGTTTCATGCCGACGAGACTTTGAGCCGCTAAGGCTTTTCTGGTTGCTAACGGAAGTAGTCAAAAACTTGGCATTGATTGTGATGAAACATTTAGTCCGGTCGTCAAAACGGCTACCATTCACACTGTCTTTAGCCTTGTTGTATCTCGCAAACGGATAATTCATCAACTTGATGTTATGAATCCTTTTCTTAATGGTGATTTATCTGAGATTATCAACAGGCATCAACCTCCTGTATCTGTTGATTCTCGGTACCCTTACCATGTTTGTCTTTTGCGGTGATCCTTAAATGGAATGAAACAAGAACCTCGTGCTTGGTTTAAGATATTTGCAAGTTATGCCGCACGGGTCAGATTTTACCATAGGCGATGTGATTCTTCATTGTTCATTTATCCACAGGGGTGTGAGGTTGCTTATATACTTATATATGTGGATGATATTATTCTTACAGCTTCTTCTGATTCAGTTCTTCAACAAATTATTGCTTCTTTACATAGTGAGTTTGACATGACTGATCTCGGGGGGCTTAATAATTTTCTTGGTATCTCTGCTACTTGTCATTCTACAAGATTTCTATCTCAGCGGAAGTATACTCATCATCTCATTGAGCGTGCACACATGGTTAATTGCAACCCGTCTTGGACACCAGTTAATACAGAGTCAAACTGGGTCCCGAAGGTGTACATGTTCAGGACCCTACTTTGTATCGGAGCCTTGCTGGTAGTTTACAGTATCTCACATTCACACGCCCGGATATGTCTTATGCAGTGCATCAGATTTGACTTTACATGCACGACCCGCTGGAGCCACATCTAGCCGCTCTCAAGCGAATCTTACGATACGTTCAAGGGACATTGGATTTTGGTCTACACTTATATACATCCTCCACCACTTTGTTGCTTATACAAATGCTAATTGGGCAGGCTGCCCCTCTACACGACGGTCCACTTCAGGTTATTGTGTTTTTCTGGGTAATAACTTTCTATCTTGGTCCTCCAAGCGACAACAGACTCTCTCTCGTTTTTGTCTTTGATTTGAATACCGGGGTGTTGCCAACATTGTTGCTAAGACTAGGGGTGTTATCGGGTCGGGTTGAGTCGGGTTTTGAATTTCTAAAAGGTAACCCGATTATTAATCGGGTTATTGGGTTCGGATTATGTCGAGTTAGGTGATTCCGGTTATCGGGTACAAACATCAACATATCACATTAATTAATGTAACTTTTTAAAATGTTGATAATTGTAAAAAAGGAGCACATCCATTCACATTTGACAAATCCATATAACTTTTTCAAATGTAGTAGCTATATATTCAAGCTTGACTAATCAAACGATTAAGGATGCTAATTGCTAAAAACCAATATTCAAATAGACAGCAAACAACTTAGCTAATAATATACACATGCATCCAATACAAGTATGTTGGAGTTAAAGAGTTAAGGATATGTAGTTATAGTTGATGTGTGCGATGGACCCAACTGAAAGTCACTTAGAATGGTCCACTATGTTTCACACTTATTTCAATAACAATGATGCATAGAAATCAGTATCAATAGATTCTTAAAAGAAAAGATTGAGATTTCACGTTTTAATACAAAAAAAGTAAATTTAATCCCTAACTAGTACTTAAAATATTACTTAAAAAATTAAAATATTGATTCTCGGGTTAATTCGATAACCCGATAAAAATTATCTAATCATAACCTGACCCGATAACAATATCGGGTTATCGGGTTCGGGTTAAAACAGCTTGATAGATTTTTTTACCCGATTTAACCCGACCCGATAAGCCTTATCAGGTTTGGGTCGGGTCAACCCGACCCTACTGACACCCCTAGCCAAGATTGCATGGCTCCGTAATATGCTCCGTGAGTTAAATTCTCCATTATCGTTTGCAACACTTGTCTACTGTGACAATATTAGTGTCATTTATCTGTCTGCCAACCCAGTTCAACATCAACAGACGAAACATATTGAGATAGACATACATTTCGTCCGTGACATGGTTACCACAGGATATGTACGCTTTCTACATGTACCTTCCCATTATCAGTACGCAGATATCTTCACCAAAGGACTGCATTCCGCTTTGTTTGAGGAATTTCTCTCCAGTTTGAGCATTCTTCCCCCTCTCGCTCCAACTGCAGGGGAGTATTAGTCGGTATATTGTACACGGTCCATTAGTGTATTTATCATGTAATTGTAAGCCTCCCGCTCACATTAGTTCTAGAATTATCATTTGGAAAAAATTTATTGATTGTGTGACTCTATGAGAATCAAAGGATTACAACCTTCTAATAGAGACAGTAACAAGACTATTATTTTGAGACATCCCAAAATAAAAATTAGGGGTATAATTTTGAGACGGAGGGAGTAGTATATTTCAAGGTTGTTAAAATCGCGATCCTGATCGTACGATCCTATGATCTTACATATAAAAAATGAGCAGGATTGTAGTAGGATTTTAATTTAATCAGAATCGGTTTAGGATCATAGGATCGCACGCAAGATCGTAAATGATCCGATCCTACTACAAGCACTTGTTTTTATCTCAAGTGGAGCAAGATCGGTGTGGGATTGTAGGATCACACACAGGATAGTAGGATTGTAAACGATCCGATTCTACTAAAATCTCATGTTTCTTAATGTTCTACTACTACGGTACTTGAAAATATAACTTTTTCCTTTTATTATCCATTTATGTTCGTTTATAATATAAAATATTATATATAAAACTATATAGAAGTACAAAACTGCAACCTTTATACAAAAATATATACATTTTCATAGGATTTTACGATCCCGATATGATCTTATGATTACGATCTTGTAAAGCCAAAAACAATCTTAAATAGAAGGGGAAAATTGGGCAATTGCATATATATCCACTAAAACTTGCATATTTGCATATATATACCCAAAACATGCTTAAATTACATTGTAAATCATGCATTAAAAACTTGTATTATAAGGAAATATGCAAATTTTTGAGTTTTAGTTGATATATATGCAATTTCCCCTATTAACTATTACTACGTAAGAATAATTAATATTATATGATTACGTATGACCTAGTTAGCACTTAACAATTTTCTTTATCTTTTACAGATTTGTTTATTTATTTATTAGTATTGTTATTATTTTTTTTTTGATTTATTTATATGAGCAAATATTCATGAGGTGTCTTCGTTAGTTTAAAAAGCAACTGATACAATTTTATACGAAGTAAAATTTAAGGGTAATCATTTTAAAATACATTATACTTGTCAAATAATACTTTTGCAGGCGTCGAATAAAAAAATATATTTATGTATACATGAATGTTTATTTTTAATTTTTTATCTTTTTGTGTGTAGTGATGACTAATGATGACAATTTTACCTTTACAAATTACTACGTACATAAATGGTCACAGTAGGTTTGCGAAAATTACATCCACTGTCCGTTAAAATACATCATACTTGTCAAATAATACTTTTATAAGCATCGAATAAAAGAAAATACTTGTGTATACACTAATGTTTACTTCTTTTTTTTTAATCTTTTTTGTGTAGTGATTACTAGTGATGAACATTTTACCCTTACAAATTACATAAATGGTCCCATTAGGTTTAAGAAAATTGCATCGAATGTCTCTAGGGTAAATTACATAAATGGTCCCTATCGTTAGGAGAAAATTTTATCCACCGTCCCTAAACTTTTTAATTTTTTTATCCATTCCTTATACGTTTTCGTTCATTTATTATATGTTTTAATCCGTTTTTTTACATTTTTGTCTATTTTTATACATTTTCATCTGGTTGTATACGTTTTCGTCCGTTTGTATATGTATAATACGTTTTTATCCGTTTTTATACGTTTTCATCCATTTTTATATGTTTTCATACATCCTTATCCGATTTTATTTGATTTTTTACATGTTCATACGTTTTTATTCGTTTCGGTCTGTTTTTATACATTTTCCTATGATTTTATACGTTTTCGTCTGTTTTTATACGTTTTGGTCCGTATCGTCCGTTTTTATACATTTTGGTCCATTTTTAGACGTTTCGTCCTATTATATACGTTTTTATACATTTTCGTATGTTTTTATCTGTTTTTGTACGTTTCCATACGTTTTTATTCGTTTAGACATGTTTTCGTCTATTTGTATACGTTTTCATCCGATTTTAAATGTTTTCATCCTTTTTATACGTTTTGGTTCATTTTTATACGTTTTTATCCGTTTTTACACGTTTCTTTCATTTTTCTTACGTTTTCATATGTTTTTATCCGTTTTCTTACATTTTTATACCTTTTGATCCGATTTTATACGTTTTCTTAAGTTTCCATATGTTTTTATCCGTTCTCATTCGTTTTTATACGTTTTCTTAAGTTTCCATACGTTTTTATCCATTTTTATATGATTTTTGATTGTTTATTTATAATTATCGATTCGTTCAAATGCATTTAATTTGGTGTTGACTTTATGATTTTGTTAAAAATCGAGTGGTATACATATTTGTATAATATGCTTGATTATTTGTATTGTTTAATTTTAAGTTTTAATTATCTTAGTGACATTGAATAAAAGGATTGTGTTTGAATTGGTTGTATAATATGTTTGACTATTTGTGATGTTTAATTTCAAGTTTTAACTATCTTAGTGTAATTAATACTTAAAAATGTCTTTGTGCATTATAAGTAGTTAAGACTAATCTAGAAAGATCACTTTTATTTAACACAAGTTTATTATTTTAAAACAATAATATGTAGAGACAGAGCCTAAACATATTAGTTGGAAGGGCCAAACTTATTCAAACAAAATTTAGGAGGGGTCAGAATATACAATAACAAACGCACCCTATAGGCAGGGCCTACGCAAGCACCCCATTTAATCCTAGACAGGCACCCCAAGTAGGTTTGTTTTTGTGGGCCCCCGTCCGTACAATGGCGGCTGTCTTTTTTTTTTTTTTTTTTTTTTTTAATTGTGTGTGTAGTTTAGTTTAGTTGATGTATATATATAGTGTAGTGTTTTTATATGTATAGTGTATTTAATTGTGTCGTATTTTTATACGGTATTTATTTTACGTTATGCTTTTTAATTGTGTATTTGTTTCCATTTAATTAAACAATAACAATAAAACATTAGACATTAAAACATTAAACAAGTACAACAACAAATGTTTTCAATATTACAACGAAATCTACTCCACATGAAGATTATTAATGTCATCTATAAGCTCATAGAGTATTTCACTCGGCTGACATGCGTGATCAACTGGATTTCTTGTCAATTCCAGTTATGCCTCCAACATCTTTATTTTTGCCTGCAACAAATTGTTTTGAGCCAACAGCATGTTGATCGTTTTATCTTTAGTTTGCGAGTTTGAGCACTGCGTTGAAGAAGAGGCTTGACCAAAGTACTCTTGTTGAAATATTTTCTTCCACATGAAGTATCGACACCCATAGTCTTTAGTCCCTGATTGTTACATGATGAAACAATTATAAGAAATGTATTCTAAACAAACAAGTTATTGATATATTTACGCAAATAAGCAAACGTTTAATTATTTACCTTTGACAAAGGACATGCATAATACTTCAGACCACAAGTTTTGGGCTGTTGGGATGTCCTTTCAATTATAAATCCACGTCGACAACGACACAAGAAAGGATTTTCTTGTTGCATCTGGCCAAAAGAATTTGTATAATTATTCACAACATAAAATAGTAATATCATGGTTCACAAAATTAGAAGCTTCGAATACATAAATAACCAATCTTGTTATAGATTAATAGTTGATACATGGTTCACAAAATTACAATATAACTAGAAACTAAGATCAATCACGCCCGAGGCGTAGTAAATCAATGATCTGCCATCTGTCCCACACGAGACTCTAACTCTGAAATGCGTCTCCTCAATCCGTCAATCTCTCACTCGTACTGTGACAACTCGTAATTTCAGGACATTTCTCAAACTTTGAAAATTTCACTATTCATCTCGGGAATTTACTATTCACTGGTTACTATTCATCGTTTTCGAAGTCGATTTGATATTTTGAAAGGGTATTTCAAAATTTTACTAATCACAAAACACTATTCATTCCCGGAGAAAATCACTATTCATGAGTCACTATTCATCATTTTATGTGAACTAGGTTTACGAGTATCAAATTCACGTAACCGTAAGGGTTTAGCTGCGAATTCATGAACACATCATCGAGGACATTTCATATAGACTAGATTTAGTCTACATATCATTAGTAACATCATTTCATATCAGTTTATGCATGGTTTTGCATAATTCATTAACGTTTATTTTCCTATTAAATAAACGCTATCGCGTAATCATTTATTTTGAACATTTGATCCGACATTTCCAAAAATTATCCTAATATATTTTTATACCCATTTTAAGACTATAAAAATTATATTATTAGTTTACCCGATGTTTTGAATTTATTTTGTATATAAATTGTTATATATAAATACTTACGACGGTTTTCGTAAATTCAACTCGATAATTATTATTTCACTCAATTTTTGTAAGAAATGTATTTTTATAATTTTTATGACTTTGATATATTTTATTTTGTTCCGTTAAAATTTATTTCTAGCTAACGCTACCCTAAATACTTAATTATATATACAAGTTACCAACTATACTTAAACAATTACACTTTTACTTATACAAAATACATTATATCATACCAAAAAAATGTATTACCCTTTTATTTTTATATGTATGTCGACATATAGGTCATGGCTCAACATTTTAAGTACAAAATATCTAGTGTATACATAATACTTGCATATTTAATATTATACTACTACTAACACACACATAACAAATATCCTAAGGTGAAAATCAAATATACTCTCTCTTTTTCATTCATTGAAATCGGCCAAGGAAGAAAAGAAGCAAGGAAGGCAAATTTTTTCACGAACAAGTTTAATTATCACCTTTAGTATACTCTTAATCAAGGTTTTGAGATAAAAACCTAGGGTATTAGGATAAACACTTGTTCTTTAAACCTCATCACTTCACTAGTAAGCATTTCATGATCATTTTTAATTTTTCATATTCATACTTTGGTCATTTTATCATGCTTGAGAAAAACATGCAAGTTATATGATTATCTATACCACTTTATTTGTTTTTAAGTACTATTAATGAATATATATCATCCTATAATTATCCCTTGAAACATATCATTTTTGATGATGCCTAGGAACCCATGATACCCTTAGAAGGTGTATGGTAGGTTTAGAATAACTTTGGCGTTGATTTGAAGTGGTTAGAATAAGTATTACGCGAGAAAAACCAATTTCGACAACTACAAATAAGAGTCTGATCATTTTTTCTAATTCTGGAAATTTCGACAGTTTAAAAAATATTTTGGGCTAGATATTCAGAAAATATACTTTAAAACGAAAACGTGGTCGCTTGAACGGGTTAAAACGGAGTTATAACGAAGAAGTTATGCTATTTTCAAGTTTAACGACGAAAACTATATTTTCCGGAAAATTCAGCATGTTGTCCAGATTTTTAAGGGTTAAAAATGAGTCGTAAGTGTTATCTAAATGATTCGATTTATCAAAAATATATTAGTATACTTTAACACGAAGCTACGGACATATAAAACGTAGAAAACGGACTTATAACAATTAAATTACACGTGTTTAAACAAGTCGTCCTAACTTTTATTACAATTATAAAACACTAATATATTTTCTAATAGCCAAAAACTAGTTGCCGCTAAGGACCATGTTGAGAGTCATTTTTAACATCGATAGAGTACTTTTTAGAAAGCGAAGTCTTCTAGTAAAAGTAAGTTCACCTAACCTATTTTCCAAAATGTCCAACCGTTCGTCAAACGGAGTTGTAATGAATAAAATACGGTCACTCAAACTTTGCCGAAAATTACCCTTAAACTATACTTTTAGTACAAGTACCCTACTTTACCCCTGATTTTCTCCATGATCGAGACCTCTATGATAAAAATTTAAAAGCTAAGACTTTGAGATAATGCTACAAGCTTTCCAAAACCATTGAGTTTGTTTCCTAACACTCGATATTCACTATTTTACGACTAGCTTTTCGAGGTCGTTTAGCCACTTTCACAAATTATCAAAGTATATTATTTTGCGACGAAAAGCTATAAATTCTTGATAAATCACTAAACGGCTATCGTAGGAGGTTGTTTCAACGTAAATACTTGTAAGGTATTTTATAATATGACGAGATGTCATAAACATATATTTCGACGATAAACATTATTTTCAAATGTACAAGTGGTATGGATATCATATGAGTTTGCATGCACGACATTGTTTCATGATTTACATTAGAACACATCATTCATAATAGGTCGTGGTTAGAGGTTGCGCCTCATTTCAGTATTGCCATTATATCATCATAAACATTGCACCAGGTGAGTTTTCATAGCCCTGATTTATTCAAGTTTATACATTATTTCAAACCTACGGGGGAGAATACATTGCACATCATTTTTATACGAGCTCAAGTACATCAAATTCATTTACATTGCTTAAGTTACCTCATTGCCAATTGAATGTCCCCATTTCATAATCATGAACCGTTAATTTCGGAAGAAGTGAGGGTGAGTGGATAGATCTATTGAGGGTGACTCCTCCATCCGTGTTGGTGGTCCCAACTGGTCAACGGATGCATTTCATTTTTATCATCATTGAGTTGTTTGGCAAAATACTCTGTTGGGGCGAACATCAGGAACAGTCTAGCTTCGGTGTCATGTGCTTAAGCAATTGTACCATTTTTGTGACATATTTCTCATACATAACTTATACTTGCGTTGGTCGTATAAAACATTTTCATAAACTCTATGAACTCACTCAACTATTGTGTTGACACTTTTAGCAATGTATTTTCAGGTATCTAAGGCATTCACTTCATGGCATGCATGTGGACATATCATAGAGTCGCGGTGACGACGCGTCTCACTTGGGTTTTATGCACTTTAAAACATCGTTTGGATTGTAACAAACTTAATTCCGCACATGTCTAATTTCATTTGGGAACTATCTTTTGTAAACTCTGAATGTTTTATTATATCAAACGATGTTCTTTTCAAACGACACTTTAGGTCGTTCAATATATCTGTAACTGTGATGCTATGACAGTCAATCCCGAGGAATTCCATTCCGCTGCAAAACAGGTAATTTGGGGGTGTGACAGATTGGCATCAGAGCTTCGGTTATAAAGAACTAGGCTGCAGCATTGACCCTAGACTATAACTACATCATCATAGCATCTCATCATTTCATCATAAGTGCATATTCACTATACATTCGGTTTTATACGCACATTATGCGGGTTATTTACTTTCATTTCACATCGATTGTCACATAGATGCCTTCAGATACTCATCCCATCATACTCACATCAGACTCCAACGTAGAGAATGCCCTGTCATTCCCTATCACAATTTTTACATCAGTTGACTTAACACCGATAACATCGGATGATGAGACTAAACCCTTTGAGGAGGGCGAAGTTGCACCTACACCATCACAATCATTATTGATTCACCATAGGATCAGGACAGTTTTAATCATTCTATTGACACTTTTAGCAATGTATTTTCAGGTATCTAAGGCATTCACTTCATGGCATGCATGTAGACATATCATAGAGTCGCGGTGACGACGCGTCTCACTTGGGTTTTATGCACTTTAAAACATCGTTTGGATTGTAACAAACTTAATTCCGCACATGTCTAATTTCATTTGGGACCTATCTTTTGTAAACTCTGAATGTTTTATTATATCAAATGATGTTCTTTTCAAACGACACTTTAGGTCGTTCAATATATCTGTAACTGTGATGCTATGACAGTCAATCCCCGAGGAATTCCATTCATGCAAAGCAGTAATTTGGGGTGTGATGATTGGCATCAGAGCTTCGGTTATAGAGAACTAGGTTGCATCATTTACCCTAGACTATAACTACATCATCATAGCATCTCATCATTTCATCATAAGTGCATATTCACTATACATGCGGTTTTATACGCACATTATGCAGGTTATTTACTTCCATTTCACATCGATTGTCACATAGATGCCTTCAGATACCCATCCGATCATACTCACATCAGACTCCAACGTGGAGAATGCCCTGTCATTCCCTATCACAATTTTTACATCAGTTGATTTAACACCGATAACATCGGATGATGAGACTGAACCCTTTGAGGAGGGCGAAGTTGCACCTACACCATCACGATCATTATTGATTCACCATAGGATCATGACAGTTTTAATCATTCTATCAGGACAGATTATACCATTTGGTAGAACTTATAGGTTTAGTCCTAATGGACCTATTTTCCTAACTTACCACTAGGATTTTCATCACCATCATTTAGAGCACCATCCGTGCCATCACATTTCATAGATACTAATCATACATCTGACTTGCAGCTTGGGAAGCGTGCATGATTTGACACATCATTACCATCTATCACTAAGACTATAGACACTACACCAACTTATAGGTTTGAGGACTGTGAGAATTTCAAAGCTGTTGCTGCTAGACACCCTATTCCTCCTACACTTGAGACATGATTAGACCATCAACAGGAACAGATAATAAGTACCTTTTTATTTAATGTAATCTTTATCCTTTATTATCTCCACGATAATCACAACCTTTTTTTATTTCATTCCCTATTTCAATTGCCCAATTTTCAATCATTTCCCAACAATATACCACTATCATACTAGGGATTAGGCCAACTTTATGCTTGACCAATTAGAAGACTATTACCACTCTATGAGGTTCTCCCATGTGTCCTACAAACCATTCAACAAATTTTATTTCAAGTTATTTTACTACCACTTCATGAAATTATTTCACTTAATTTTATTTCAAGCTATTTTACCACCATCTTAGAAACGTTGTTTCATAAAGTTTTAAAACAAGTTGTTTTGTTACCACCCTATCAATTGGTTTTCAGTCATTTTATCAACTATTTACTATCATTACGCGAAACGATTTTCATGTTACTCTGAAAAATTGTTTGAGCCATTATTTTACAAAACAACACGTTGAATACCATCTAAAACTTCGAAGAAATATAATACCATTTCAACAAAACCAATCATCACATCATTTGTCCTCGATTATACATAGCCTGATCACCTATGTATAATTCAGGAAAGATTATGTCATGAAGGAAACAAGTATCTTTTCAAACTTCCTAAAAACAATCTTTACTCAAAAGCAAAGCTTTGTAATCAGAGAAATTATTCATGAACATCTCTTTTTGTTAACACTCTATAGATTCCTACGCCATTCATCACTCACTCAACCGATAAGTTGAAATTTTACCGGTGACTTTTTTAGGAAAAACTTTCTATACCATCTATGAGGAGGATTCCTCGATACAAGAAAACAATGAAAGGATTTTGGAACTACCCACAAGGACTAGAAGTATGTGGTAAGATGTTTCAAAACTAAATAGAAGTCTTAAGATATCACGAGACAATCCGAACCACTATCTTTGGATTAGAAGCCAAATTCTATCATTTCAAAAGTACTAGCTAGATCGAGTTACAAGATTAGTAAAAAGCGAATACACACTAAGCAACACTATAGGGATAAACCAAGTCTTCTAACTGAGACTGCAGAACATTCCATTAAACATGGCCTCAACAATATGTGAACTTCCCTACAATGAGTTTCCCTTAAAGGAAAATTTGGTTAAATTAAGGTTATCGATATAAACTTCCCCTAAGGCATTGTGTTCTCTAGAAATTCCAAGTAACCTCACTTCTATATCAAGAGATGCAACAGGTTTGAACATATCGGACAATCAATGACTCTCCATCACATTCTTCGACATAGTATAAGCTGATATCTATGTTTATGCTAGCATGATAAAAATCTAAGTGATGAACTATTTTAGAAGCACTCAATATTGAATCAAATCTTGAAAATCAACCACCACACATCACTTAAATATTTAAGGTTTTGTGACTTTACAACATATAGCATGGAAATATTTCGATAAGAGAAATTAGGAGAGACACCATCAAACAATAAACATTTTAGTAATGGAGATTAAGCACCTTAGGCAAGTAAGACTCAAGTAATGACATTCGCTAGAACTAGAAATATGAGGAATCACAACTGTTACACATAATCTATTCTTTTCAATAATGCTCTTTTCGACAGACTTGACATTTTGGAATTTGTCATGAGACACATGGTATCAATTTCAATTATACTTGATATAAAGTAACCGATCACCTCACACTTCTAACAATCATTTCAAGATTTCCATGAAACCTACTAGGACATGAGTACCGCCTGTTATCCTCAGCTCAATGGTTAGAGCGAGAGAACAATTCCAACATTAGAAGATATACTCAAAGCATGTGTGACTTTCTAGAAATGATTAGGCAAATCATACTTCATCGAACAAGTTGCCTTACAACAATAGTTAGCACATGAACATATTCACTGTACCAATTGAGGCACCTCATGGTTGAAATATCAATCACTTACTTACGGGCCAAAATCAGTAAAGTCCACTCACTAGTCCATGACTTATTCATGAAACAACAAAGAAGTCATATAGATCAAGAATCAGTTACAAGCAACAACACGTAGATAGAAAAGCTACGTCGATATACGACGCAAAATATTGGAAATATGTTCCATAAGTCGCAAACCATTAGAATTTCAAGTTGGCAACAGAGTTATGTTGAAAGTCCCGTCTTGGAAAGGTGTGGTACGATTCAGAAAACATTGGACGACCCGATGCGACTCAAATATCCTCACCTTTTCACCAATAACATCGTAGAACCCAACATGGACTAAATTCAAGGACTGAATTCCTTTTTGGGTGGGCGAATGTGATAACTCGTAATTTCAGGACATTTCTCAAACTTTGAAAATTTCACTATTCATCTCGGGAATTTACTATTCACTGGTTACTATTCATCATTTTACTATTCATCGTTTTCGAAGTCGATTTGATATTTTGAAAGGGTATTTCAAAATTTTACTAATCACGAAACACTATTCATTCCCGGAGAAAATCACTATTCATGAGTCACTATTCATCATTTTTCGTAAACTAGGTTTACGAGTATCAAATTCGCGTAACCGTAAGGGTTTAGCTGCGAATTCATGAACACATCATCGAGGACATTTCATATAGACTAGATTTAGTCTACATATCATTAGTAACATCATTTCATATCATTTTATGCATGGTTTTGCATAATTCATTAACGTTTATTTTCCTATTAAATAAACGCTATCGCGTAATCATTTATTTTGAACATTTGATCCGACACTTCCAAAAATTATCCTAATTTATTTTTATACACATTTTAAGATTATAAAAATTATATTATTAGTTTACCCGATGTTTTGAATTTATTTTGCATTATCTCAAAGTCTTAGATTTTAAATTTTTATCATAGAGGTCTCGATGTCCAAACTTTGCCGATGTAATGAATAAAATACGGTCACTCAAACTTTGCCGAAAATTACCCTTAAACTATACTTTTAGTACAAGTACCCTACGTTACCCCTGTTTTTCTCCATGATCGAGACCTCTATGATAAAAATTTAAAAGCTAAGACTTTGAGATAATGCTACAAGCTTTCCAAAACCATTGAGTTTGTTTCCTAACACTCGATATTCACTATTTTACGACTAACTTTTCGAGGTCATTTAGTCACTTTCACAAATTATCAAAGTATATTATTTTGCGACGAAAAGCTATAAATTCTTGATAAATCACTAAACGGCTATCGTAGGAGGTTGTTTCAACGTAAATACTTGTAAAGTATTTTATAATATGACGAGATGTCATAAACATATATTTCGACGATAAACATTATTTTCAAATGTACAAGTCGTATGGATATCATATGAGTTTGCATGCACGACATTGTCTCATGATTTACATTAGAACATATCATTCATAATAGGTCGCGGTTAGAGGTTGCGCCTCATTTCATTATTGCCATTATATCATCATAAACATTGCACCAGGTGAGTTTTCATAGCCCCGATTTATTCAAGTTTATACATTATTTCAAACCTACGGGGGAAATTACATTGCACATCATTTTTATACGAGCTCAAGTACATCAAATTCATTTACATTGCTTAAGTTACCTCATTGCCAATTGAATGTCCCCATTTCATAATCATGAACCGTTACATTCGGAAGAAGCGAGGGTGAGTGGATAGATCTATTGAGGGTGACTCCTCCATCCGTGTTGGTGGTCCCAACTGGTCAACGGATGCATTTCATTTTTATCATCATTGAGTTGTTTGGCAAAACACTCTGTTGGGGCGAACATCGGAACAGTCTAGAAGCTTCAGTTGTCATGTGCTTAAGCAATTGTACCATTTTTGTGACATATTTCTCATACATAACTTATACTTGCGTTGGTCGTATAAAACATTTTCATAAACTCTATGAACTCACTCAACCATTGTGTTGACACTTTTAGCAGTGTATTTTCAGGTATCTAAGGCATTCACTTCATGGCATGCATGTGGACATATCATAGAGTCGCGATGACGACGCGTCTCACTTAGGTTTTATGCACTTTAAAACATCGTTTGGATTGTAACAAACTTAATTCCGCACATGTCTAATTTCATTTGGGAACTATCTTTTGTAAACTCTGAATGTTTTATTATATCAAACGATGTTCTTTTCAAACGACACTTTAGGCATTCAATATATCTGTAACTGTGATGCTATGACAGTCAATCCCCAGGAATTCCATTCAGCTGCAAAACAGGTAATTTGGGGGTGTGACACGTACTCGTCAACGCGAGACGGCTGTAACAAAAGATGAGGAAGAACCGGAGGACGGTGTATAAAATTGTCCTTGATTCGGTGTAAAGTGAGTGGTGAAAACAAACACAATATCAACGTATATCAAAATAACCGTAAAATTCTACAAATCAACCCTTTAGGAAAAAGGTCAACGTATCAAATCTTACGGGTGTGATAAAAGTGATACCGGAAAAGTGATTTCCCGGGTCGTGTCCCAACGAGGTGTGAATGGAAGGAATCGTTGAGTTTCGTGATTTGAACTTGAATTGGATTAATGATCTGTTTGAGTTGAATTACGTTTCTACCAATTAATTAACGGGAAGGTAATTAAGGAAAGGGAACCCTAATAAACTAAAAATAAACTATCACTAAGCCTAAGGAATGATAAAACGAAGCTACACTAAGTCCTAGGGTGCAAAAACGTAAAAAGCGTAAAACCGGCAACCACCGGAGCCATAAGCGTAAAAGTTTTGCAATTTAAGGGCAACGGTGTGAAATTAATTTTCCACTCGTCCTAATTGACTAAAAATAATTTTAGAAAAATACCGGCTATTTTTTTGACTTTTAAATTAATTATTATGAATTAAAGACTATTAAACACTAATTAAATGATTAAAAAATATTAAACTAATGTTGAAAAATCTGAAAAATTCAAAAAAAGTACTTGAGATATAGCTGATCCTAGGAAAAATAAGAAATCACTACTTTGTTGTGGAAAATAAGCAGAAAATAAGCTAAAGGGAGCTTAAAAGGAAAACTGTCAAACACCCCTTATGTATTTAATAGTGCAACATTTTAATGAGACAAGTCCCAAGGGCAGTTAGTTAAGTGGGTTGTGTTGAGGTGTTTGTTTGTGACAGTGGAGACCCAGGTTCGAATCCTGGCTCCACTTTTTGAAAACTTGATTTTTTTTTTTTTTTTTGATTTTCAAATCTTAAAGACACAATTCAACTCAACATTTTTTTTAAAAACTTTTTGAAAAATGACTTGTCAATAAGCTGTATAACTAGCTTATTGATGACAGTTAGACCAAACTTCACCCAAACACTCCTTTGGAACTTTTTGAGCACAAATAAGCAGATGCAAACAGTTGGATAAGCAACACAAAGGAGAAATAAGCAGTGGAGAGTAAATGAGCTACGTCTAACTGAAATAAGCTAATAGAAACAGAGATAAGCAGTTGGCAAAAAGGTACACTAGGGGGGTCCTAAAGCTAAGTTTGGAAAATGTAAAACAAGCAATATACTCCTATGATAAGCACTAATGAGCTAACAATGATTCTAACCTATACTAACAAAGCAACTAGTTACTGAAATAAGCTAAGTTATCTAACAATAAGCTAAGTAAAAAAAAATATGAGATAGTGACCTGTGGACTACTATTGTGCATTTGAGAAACAGGTCCACGATGGCCTGTTGCAGCTTATTTATGAGCTTAGAGATGAGCTTCCAGTCCAGGGACAAGCTACAAAAACATGGTTAGCATAGGTGGCTTTTAAAAAAAATTGATTTGGGGCCAAGAACAAGTTGTTAACAGCTTAAAAATAAGCTGAGATCAGCTTGTTGCAGGCTGTTTGTGCAGAACCAGAAATGGTTATAAAAGACAGCTTTTGGATTTCAATTTTAACCAAGTTAGAGAATTCTTTGATGCACAAAACTGAGCACAAACTGAGTTGGGATTACAAGTAGTAAAAAAAAAGTAAAGCTTGCTTGTTTTAAAGACCAACTGAGAAATGACCCCAATATCAGCTGTGTTGTGGCTTTTGTGCTTGAGATGTAGAAAGACTGAAAGGAAAAATTTTCATCCCAACTTTTGCAAAGACTGTTGAAACAATTTCTATCCATTACCAACTAACTACAACTTTTGAGAGTACTTTGACCTTAAAAGTCAAAGTGGGTAGGACTGGTTTATGACCCAAAACTAAGTGTATACCAAACACTTCTTCATGAGTACAAATTACTTAAACTGATTTTAAATTAATTGACTATGACCCTTTATTTGGGAAACTGAATTCTTTGCTTATCTCGGAACCTTTATTAACTTGAAATTAGGATTAAGCAAAGACTACCAGGACATGAACCGAAAAAACCAACTTTCATTGATTTAAAAGGATATTACAATAAAACTGAAAAATACTGGGAAAACTAAAATTATTTTAGAAAACTAGGGGTGCCTTATAACTTTGGCTACAATCCACTATTTATACTACAACTAGAAAGCTAGGGTCTTCCATCTCTTCAAGTGTCTTCAGTTGTGCTTGTTTTGTGAGTGAAAACAGACCATAACACTATCCTTGTGCTTCTTTGAGATGATCCCAACCATTCATGAGTTAGGTACCCTTAAGAAAGAATCTGAGCCGTCCATTGAGTTCTTTTGAAGCTGGGATTGGTGACTTGGCCATTGGAATGAGGGGGGAAATTGGTAGTGGGTTTGGGATTCGGGGGAAACTGGGCAAAGAATGGTTTAGGATTCTTGGGGATGTGGGATATCTGGGTAAAGGAGATGGTTGGGGTTGAGTGTTTTGGGAAGCAGAGAAAGAGGAGTAGGGTATCTAGGGTTCTTGGCGCAGGAGTTGTTTGGCGGGAAAATGGGGAAGAGGAAGGGGGTAGGGTGTGTTTTGTTTATTAATAAACATGGGTAACGGGTTTGGGTAGTGGACGGTTAAAAGAGTTAGCAGGCTTGGGCTTTGGGTGGGCTTAGGCAGTTTAGTGGATTTGGACTAGGATTAGATATAAACCCATTTAATACTTTAGGGGCTAAAACTGCCAAACTGA
This sequence comes from Chrysanthemum makinoi, assembly GCA_910596185.1. Lineage (NCBI taxonomy): Eukaryota > Viridiplantae > Streptophyta > Magnoliopsida > Asterales > Asteraceae > Chrysanthemum > Chrysanthemum makinoi. Next base: position 92,679,037 of record OU343219.1, on the reverse strand, counting down.
AAATGTAGGGACCAAGACTGAAAATTATGAAGTTGTAGTCCAAGGGTCAAACTTGTAAATCTCAAAGAAGTTAAGGACCATTTTTGCCAATTGTGAAATTCCAAGGACTAAACATGATTATTTTAAAATCCAGGGACCAAACTGTAATTTCTCAAAACTTTTGGAACTTTTCACCAAAGGACTAAATATGACAATTTATGATTCCAAAAGGACCTTTGGTGACTTTTCTTTTAAAATAAGTGCTTTCGGGAACTATTGCTTTGTCAATTTTTGAAAGTTGAGGACCTTGAAACGCCAATTATGCAAACTTTGCTCGTTTTTCATCTTATTTCAATAATTTGCATCTGAAACATATAAAACACAATTTTGAGATATTTTCAGTATTTTGATGCATTTCGGAGTGTTTTAAGATGTTTTGCAGTTCAGATTTGACCTAAAATGATGAGTTTTTACACACTCATCAGTCCTCATCTGCAGCTGGAGATATAGCTGGAGAGGGAGGCACATAAGATTGTGAAGAAGGCACATAATCTGGACTCTCAACACGAGCGGGTGTGTTGTTGACACAATGTATGTCCCTCCACTGAATGTCATCCAATTCCTCATTTCAGTATTGCCATTATATCATCATAAACATTGCACCAGGTGAGTTTTCATAGCCCTGATTTATTCAAGTTTATACATTATTTCAAACCTACGGGGGAGAATACATTGCACATCATTTTTATACGAGCTCAAGTACATCAAATTCATTTACATTGCTTAAGTTACCTCATTGCCAATTGAATGTCCCCATTTCATAATCATGAACCGCAATTAATTTCGAAGAAGCGAGGGTGAGTGGATAGATCAATTGAGGGTGACTCCTCCATCCGTGTTGGTGGTCCCAACTGGTCAACGGATGCATTTCATTTTATCATCATTGAGTTGTTTGGCAAAAACTGTTGGGGGAACATCGAACAGTCTAGCCGTGTCATGTGCTTAAGCAATTGTACCATTTTTGTGACATATTTCTCATACATAACTTATACTTGCGTTGGTCGTATAAAACATTTTCATAAACTCTATGAACTCACTCAACCATTGTGTTGACACTTTTAGCAATGTATTTTCAGGTATCTAAGGCATTCACTTCATGGCATGCATGTGGACATATCATAGAGTCGCGGTGACGACGCGTCTCACTTGGGTTTTATGCACTTTAAAACATCGTTTGGATTGTAACAAACTTAATTCCGCACATGTCTAATTTCATTTGGGAACTATCTTTTGTAAACTCTGAATGTTTTATTATATCAAACGATGTTCTTTTCAAACGACACTTTAGGTCGTTCAATATATCTGTAACTGTGATGCTATGACAGTCAATCCCTAGGAATTCCATTTCGCTGCAAAACAGGTAATTTGGGGGTGTGACAGATTGGCATCAGAGCTTCGGTTATAAAGAACTAGGTTGCATCATTGACCCTAGACTATAACTACATCATCATAGCATCTCATCATTTCATCATAAGTGCATATTCACTATACATTCGGTTTTATACGCACATTATGCGGGTTATTTACTTTCATTTCACATCGATTGTCACATAGATGCCTTCAGATACCCATCCCATCATACTCGCATCAGACTCCAACGTAGAGAATGCCCTGTCATTCCCTATCACAATTTTTACATCAGTTGACTTAACACCGATAACATCGGATGATGAGACTAAACCCTTTGAGGAGGGCGAAGTTGCACCTACACCATCACAATCATTATTGATTCACCATAGGATCAGGACAGTTTTAATCATTCTATTGACACTTTTAGCAATGTATTTTCAGGTATCTAAGGCATTCACTTCATGGCATGCATGTAGACATATCATAGAGTCGCGGTGACGACGCGTCTCACTTGGGTTTTATGCACTTTAAAACATCGTTTGGATTGTAACAAACTTAATTCGCACATGTTTAATTTCATTTGGGACCTATCTTTTGTAAACTCTGAATGTTTTATTATATCAAATGATGTTCTTTTCAAACGACACTTTAGGTCGTTCAATATATCCATGCTTTGTGATGCTATGACAGTCAATCCGAGGAATTCCATTCATTTGCAAAGCAGGTAAATTGGGGTGTGATTGGCATCGAGCGGTTATAGAGAACTAGGTTGCATCATTTACCCTAGACTATAACTACATCATCATAGCATCTCATCATTTCATCATAAGTGCATATTCACTATACATGCGGTTTTATACGCACATTATGCAGGTTATTTACTTCCATTTCACATCAATTGTCACATAGATGCCTTCAGATACCCATCCGATCATACTCACATCAGACTCCAACGTGGAGAATGCCCTGTCATTCCCTATCACAATTTTTACATCAGTTGATTTAACACCGATAACATCGGATGATGAGACTGAACCCTTTGAGGAGGGCGAAGTTGCACCTACACCATCACGATCATTATTGGTTCACCATAGGATCATGACAGTTTTAATCATTCTATCAGGACAGATTATACCATTTGGTAGAACTTATAGGTTTAGTCCTAATGGACCTATTTTCCTAACTTACCACTAGGATTTTCATCACCATCATTTAGAGCACCATCCGTGCCATCACATTCCATAGATACTAATCGTACATCTGACTTGCAGCTTGGGAAGCGTGCATGATTTGACACATCATTACCATCTATCACTAAGACTATAGACACTACACCAACTTATAGGTTTGAGGACTGTGAGAATTTCAAAGCTGTTGCTGCTAGACACCCTATTCCTCCTACACTTGAGACATGATTAGACCATCAACAGGAACAGATAATAAGTACCTTTTTATTTAATGTAATCTTTATCCTTTATTATCTCCACGATAATCACAACCTTTTTTTATTTCATTCCCTATTTCAATTGCCCAATTTTCAATCATTTCCCAACAATATACCACTATCATACTAGGGATTAGGCCAACTTTATGCTTGACCAATTAGAAGACTATTACCACTCTATGAGGTTCTCCCATGTATCCTACAAACCATTCAACAAATTTTATTTCAAGTTATTTTACTACCACTTCATGAAATTATTTCACTTAATTTTATTTCAAGCTATTTTACCACCATCTTAGAAACGTTGTTTCATAAAGTTTTAAAACAAGTTGTTTTGTTACCACCCTATCAATTGGTTTTCAGTCATTTTATCAACTATTTACTATCATTACGCGAAACGATTTTCATGTTACTCTGAAAAATTGTTTGAGCCAATATTTTACAAAACAACACGTTGAATACCATCTAAAACTTCGAAGAAATATAATACCATTTCAACAAAACCAATCATCACATCATTTGTCCTCGATTATACATAGCCTGATCACCTATGTATAATTCAGGAAAGATTATGTCATGAAGGAAACAAGTATCTTTTCAAACTTCCTAAAAACAATCTTTACTCAAAAGCAAAGCTTTGTAATCAGAGAAATTATTCATGAACATCTCTTTTTGTTAACACTCTATAGATTCCTACGCCATTCATCACTCACTCAACCGATAAGTTGAAATTTTACCGTGACTTTTTAGGAAAGACCTTCCATACCATCTATGAGGAGGATTCCTCGATACAAGAAAACAATGAAAGGATTTTGGAACTACCCACAAGGACTAGAAGTATGTGGTAAGATGTTTCAAAACTCAATAGAAGTCTTAAGATATCACGAGACAATCCGAACCACTATCTTTGGATTAGAAGCCAAATTCTATCATTTCAAAAGTACTAGCTAGATCGAGTTACAAGATTAGTAAAAAGCGAATACACACTAAGCAACACTATAGGGATAAACCAAGTCTTCTAACTGAGACTGCAGAACATTCCATTAAACATGGCCTCAACAATATGTGAACTTCCCTACAATGAGTTTCCCTTAAAGGAAAATTTGGTTAAATTAAGGTTATCGATATAAACTTCCCCTAAGGCATTGTGTTCTCTAGAAATTCCAAGTAACCTCACTTCTATATCAAGAGATGCAACAGGTTTGAACATATCGAACAATCAATGACTCTCCATCACATTCTTCGACATAGTATAAGCTGATATCTATGTTTATGCTAGCATGATAAAAATCTAAGTGATGAACTATTTTAGAAGCACTCAATATTGAATCAAATCTTGAAAATCAACCACCACACCACATCACTTAAATATTTAAGGTTTTGTGACTTTACAACATATAGCATGGAAATATTTCGATAAGAGAAATTAGGAGAGACACCATCAAACAATAAACATTTTAGTAATGGAGATTAAGCACCTTAGGCAAGTAAGACTCAAGTAATGACATTCGCTAGAACTAGAAATATGAGGAATCACAACTGTTACACATAATCTATTCTTTTCAATAATGCTCTTTTCGACAGACTTGACATTTTGGAATTTGTTATGAGACACATGGTATCAATTTCAATTATACTTGATATAAAGTAACCGATCACCTCACACTTCTAACAATCATTTCAAGATTTCCATGAAACCTACTAGGACATGAGTACCGCCTGTTATCCTCAGCTCAATGGTTAGAGCGAGAGAACAATTCCAACATTAGAAGATATACTCAAAGCATGTGTGACTTTCTAGAAATGATTAGGCAAATCATACTTCATCGAACAAGTTGCCTTACAACAATAGTTAGCACATGAACATATTCACTGTACCAATTGAGGCACCCCATGGTTGAAATATCAATCACTTACTTACGGGCCAAAATCAGTAAAGTCCACTCACTAGTCCATGACTTATTCATGAAACAACAAAGAAGTCATATAGATCAAGAATCAGTTACAAGCAACAACACGTAGATAGAAAAGCTACGTCGATATACGACGCAAAATATTGGAAATATGTTCCATAAGTCGCAAACCATTAGAATTTCAAGTTGGCAACAGAGTTATGTTGAAAGTCCCGTCTTGGAAAGGTGTGGTACGATTCAGAAAACATTGGACGACCCGATGCGACTCAAATATCCTCACCTTTTCACCGATAACATCGTAGAACCCAACATGGACTAAATTCAAGGATTTGAATTCCTTTTTGGGTGGGTGAATGTGATAACTCGTAATTCGGACATTTCTCAAACTTTGAAAATTTCACTATTCATCTCGAGGAATTTACTATTCACTGGTTACTATTCATCATTTTATTATTCATCGTTTTTGAAGTCGATTTGATATTTTGAAAGGGTATTTCAAAATTTTACTAATCACGAAACACTATTCATTCCAGGAGAAAATCACTATTCATGAGTCACTATTCATCATTTTTCAGTAAACTAGGTTTACAGTATCAAATTACGCGTAACCGTAAGGGTTTATAGCGAATTCATGAACACATCATCGAGGAAATTTTATATAGACTAGATTTAGTCTACATATCATTAGTAACATCATTTCATATCATTTTATGCATGGTTTTGCATAATTCATTAACGTTTATTTTCCTATTAAATAAACGCTATCGCATAATCATTTATTTTGAACATTTGATCCGACACTTCCAAAAATTATCCTAATATATATTTATATACACATTTTAAGACTATAAAAATTATATTATTAGTTTACCCGATGTTTTGAATTTATTTTGCATTATCTCAAAGTCTTAGATTTTAAAATTTTATCATAGAGGTCTCGATGTCCAAACTTTGCCGATGTAATGAATAAAATACGGTCACCAAACTTTGCGAAAATTACCCTTAAACTATACTTTTAGTACAAGTACCCTACGCGCTTTACCCTGTTTTCTCCATGATCGAGACCTCTATGATGAAAAATTAAAAGCTAAGACTTTGAGATAATGCTACAAGCTTTCCAAAACCATTGAGTTTGTTTCCTAACACTCGATATTCACTATTTTACGACTAACTTTTCGAGGTCATTTAGTCACTTTCACAAATTATCAAAGTATATTATTTTGCGACGAAAAGCTATAAATTCTTGATAAATCACTAAACGGCTATCGTAGGAGGTTGTTTCAACGTAAATACTTGTAAAGTATTTTATAATATGACGAGATGTCATAAACATATATTTCGACGATAAACATTATTTTCAAATGTACAAGTCGTATGGATATCATATGAGTTTGCATGCACGACATTGTCTCATGATTTACATTAGAACATATCATTCATAATAGGTCGCGGTTAGAGGTTGCGCCTCATTTCAGTATTGCCATTATATCATCATAAACATTGCACCAGGTGAGTTTTCATAGCCCCGATTTATTCAAGTTTATACATTATTTCAAACCTACGGGGGGGAATACATTGCACATCATTTTTATACGAGCTCAAGTACATCAAATTCATTTACATTGCTTAAGTTACCTCATTGCCAATTGAATGTCCCCATTTCATAATCATGAACCGTTAATTTCGAAGCGGGTGAGTGGATAGATCTATTGAGGGTGACTCCTCCATCCGTGTTGGTGGTCCCAACTCGTCAACGGATGCATTTCATTTTTATCATCATTGAGTTGTTTGTCAAAACACTCTGTTGGGGCGAACATGAAGCAAATAGCTAGCTTCTGTCATGTGCTTAAGCAATTGTACCATTTTGTGACATATTTCTCATACATAACTTATACTTCATGCTTGTCGATAAAACATTTTCATAAACTCTATGAACTCACTCAACCATTGTGTTGACACTTTTAGCGTTGTATTTTCGTGTATCTAAGGCATTCACTTCATGGCATGCATGTGGACATATCATAGAGTGGCGATGACGACGCGTCTCACTTAGGTTTTATGCACTTTAAAACATCGTTTGGATTGTAACAAACTTAATTCCGCACATGTCTAATTTCATTTGGGAACTATCTTTTGTAAACTCTGAATGTTTTATTATATCAAACGATGTTCTTTTCAAACGACACTTTAGGCATTCAATATATCATCAGAATCGTGATGCTATGACAGTTAACCCCCAGGAATTCCATTCAGCTGCAAAACAGGTAATTTGGGGGTGTGACACGTACTCGTCAACGCGAGACGGCTGTAACAAAAGATGAGGAAGAACCGGAGGACGGTGTATAAAATTGTCCTCATCTGCAGCTGGAGATATAGTTGGAGAGGGAGGCACATAAGATTGTGAAGAAGGCACATAACTGGACTCTCAACACGAGCGGGTGTGTTGTTGACACAATGTATGTCCCTCCACTGAATGTCATCCGATTCCTGTAACAAAAGATGAGGAAGAACCAGAGCAGGAGCAGAAATCTGTAACAAAAGATGACGAGTCGTTTACTATAAATCGATCGTCTATACATGTTTTGTCATTTACAATATAAATCGATGAATCGTCTATACATGTTTTGTCATTTACAATATACATCAATAATCATTTTCTACGTCTGTCTAAACATCCTCTGTCGTTGAGTAAACATATGTTCCCATGTCGCTGACCCGCCACGGCATTTCTAAAAAATCTCCATTATGGGTGATTATACGGGAGTGGTGAGTTTTCATCAAGAATCCAAAACGAAGTGAGCACATTGGTCGTCCCCACACGAAGAATCACAACAACGGGGACAATATTTCGGCCAATTGGGACCACCTCTCGCGAAGACACATAATAGATTGTGAATTGATATACATACAATAGGGACGGTTAAGAGTCAGTAGCAATAGCCACGCTCGTTTAGCGGCATAGTCATCCAAGAACGCGGTGCTGCGACTGTTAAACCAATTCATCGAGTTACGTGCATATGTAAAATAATCACCCCAAATTTGCATGTAAACTTCCCCTTTATTGTCTACCTCTTCCCTGGAAATAGCTCGAATTCTGGGCAACATTTCTTGCTGATGACCAAGACCTACGGCAAGAGCTCGATAGCCACAATTTCCATCACCTGCCACGTTAAAGATCCCTAGATCCGCAGTCGGAAAAGAGTTTGGAATTTCACCATACAATATTCGCTAATGTCATCTGGAACGCACAAGTGGTGTCTTAAGTCGCCCTCGCTAGGTCCTTCGTTAGGTCCTTCGTTTAATTCTGGGACGTTAGAAGTCTCTCCCACATAAGAACTGTGTCTCGCAGATTCTTCATTTAAGTCCGGGACTTTTTAGGTTTTCTCAGGCCTGCGGTGCCTTGTGGGGGTTCTTCATTCAAATCCGGGATATTTGGTTTAGACTTGATTTGTTGTCCTTTGCGCTTCGGACGTCCACGATTACTTTCTTATAACAGCAGGTTGTTGGTGACACATATTCGGGCGTATATACCTCGAGCACGTTTAACATATTTTTTTTTTTGACAAACGACGATGCTCTGGTAAAAACACTTTGGAATTTTTGTACGTCATCTTGAAAAGAAAAATATTCAGGCTCTTCGTGCCCTTGAGGCTCTTGAGGATATTCGATCTCATCGGGCTCTTGAGTATTTCTACAACGGCAGGAACGCTTAGTGTTCTCCAAAATTTATCAACAAAATCAAGCGGAATAGGCAACTCTGATTGAAAAAGGAACTAGTTAAAATTATCGTATTGGTATTGTGGGAAGAATAACTTGATAGGAATAAATTTTAAAATACATCTGTTGCTTGAAGCCAAAACAGGTTGATATAGCATGGTAAACCATACACTAATCAACTGATGACCACATGCATGTGGGTCAACATCCGTTTACTTTCTCGCGAGTATGAGCCGTAAAGCATCCATTGAAACATTGTACCCGCGATTAGTTAAATAGAGTGCTCTTACAAGCATGCGCTTGATTTTGCTTGTATTCAAAGAGGCTCAGATCGCAGCTTTCTTCTTGCAGCTATAATCTTGTCGACCGAACACAACAACGTGTCTAAGCCGGACTGTGTGGAGCCCAAGTATAACTTCAACAACGATGTTGACTCTCAACTCTACATGTTGTTGTGCGGTTTGCGATATTGATGGTAATGTACGACACAAACATGCGGTCGTAATCTCGCACGATTTAAAATACCGGAAAACATCTGATAAAACAAAGAATTAATAAAGTGAGAAAATAATTCGAGTATTTATTTATTAAATAATAATAAAAAAATGTATTAATGGTTGAGTACCCTTTTTTTGGACCAATAAATCCTGTAGGTGCGATAATAACGCGTGAACACATCTTCGGTTGAGCCTGTAACCATCAAATCCCATGTCCATCTAACGGACTCATACTCCTTTACCGAATAGAATCGTACCGCAATGCTTTAGCACATTTTGATTGATATGCCATCGCGTGAGTAATCTAGCGCTTGGGAATTCTTCTGCGCATGCCCCAAGCAAAGCTAAATCTGTCGGGTGACGATAACCCGCGGGTAATATTGTTCGTGTATCACCAACTTAACACATTCCAACACCCATTTGAAATTTGTGTTTGTTGGAGTAACCCCAACAACTGTAAAGAATGGCAGTTTAAACATGTTGGTGTTGTATGTGGAGTCCATCAACATGATTTCCGGATATGTTGTCCATAGGGCATATGACGTCGGGTGAACAAAAATATTTCATCCAGCTCATTTGTGTGGTCATTTATCCTAGGGTAATGTGTATAACCTTGACGCTGCAAATGTACTAAAAGCTTATATCGAGTCAAATCACCACGACTATCGCGAATGCGATCTTTTCTTGTGCATTATACACCGCTTTTATGGTAGACACGTTATTCGATCGATCTCTTTAGTCCGGAAAGTATAATTCGTGGTGCTACATCTTTGTTTGTCATCCGCCTCACAAAAACTAACTCACTTTTCTTTAATCTCATGGCCTGTGAAAAACCATGGAACGAAGTCCGGAAAATTATGATTATGCCCCGGACACTTAACTTTCAATATCCAACCATTTTGACGTTTTATAAATTTCGCTAGTAATCTGAATGGGCAATTAATTTTAGCGGTACTAGTCGCGCCGTTCAAGTTCATCTTTTAAACCTTCACGTGCAGACGTCCCATGTCTAGAACACAAAAATTCGATAGAGTACTTATAGCCCCTATCTGTTTTACTTTTTCCTTTAACAATAAGAAAACCAATCGATTCAACAGTAGATCGCACCCAATCAGTTAAATCAACTTTAGTACTGAACACCTAAAAAATCAAAAACACAACAACCTTTATAAAAAACTTTTTAAAAACTTTGATAAAAAAATACAACCTTGTACAAAAAAATTTTACAAACTTTTATAAATACTTTTATAAATACAATTTTTTTACAAACTTTTATAAATACTTTTTATTAATACAAAATTTTTACAAACTTTTATAAATACTTTTTATTAAATTTTTTTACAAGCTTTTTATAAATATATTTTCTTAAAAAAACTTTTAAAAAATCGTTTTCTTATAAAAACTTTACAAAAAACGTTTTATTAACTCTTTTTTTTATAAATAAAACGTTTTATTAACTCTTTTTTTGTGTATACGTGTGTGGTTGTAAATGTGTAGACGCGTTTCATTGTTAAACCGTGTGTGCAAAGCATTGGTTTTCTCACGGTCTCACCGTTGATATTCGTTGTTTTGTTTCTCTCTCTCTCTCTCTCTCTCACCTGGTGGTATTACCACTCTCTCTCTCTAAAAATATTAGATCTAAAAACTTTGATCTAACAAGTGTAAAACTTGTTAGATCTTTAATATGCTGATGATAGTGTGTTTGTGGTGATGCTGTGGTGGTAGTGGTGATGTTGTGGTGGTTACGTATGTTTCGTTGTTAAAGTTTTTAGATCTAAAACTTTTTTTAGACTAATGAAACTGATATGTTGTTGAAACTGATATGAGGTTTGTAAAAAAAACGTTGACTTTGTTTGATTTTCTTAAAAAAAATAGATCTAAAAACTTTGATCTAACAAGTATTAGTACCTAGTTATTTGATTTAACTTGTTTAATATGGTGATGATATTCCAATGAAAATTTTGTGAGTGATGATGTGGTGCTAGTGGTGATGCTGTGGTGGTTACGTATGTTTCGTTGTTAAAGTTTTTAGATCTAAAACTTTTTTTAGACTAATGAAACTGATATGTTGTTGAAACTGATATGAGGTTTGTAAAAAAAACATTGACTTTGTTTGATTTTCTTTAAAAAAAAATTAGATCTAAAATTTTGATCTAACAAGTATTATACTTGTTAGATCTTGAATATGGTGTTGATATTGTTTTGTGGTGATGCTGTGGTGCTAGTGGTGATGTTGTGGTGGTTACGTATGTTTCGTTGTTAAAGTTTTTAGATCTAAAACTTTTTTTAGATCTAATGAAACTGATATGTTGTTGAAACTGATATGAGGTTTGTAAAAAAAACGTTGACTTTGTTTGATTTTCTTAAAAAAAATAGATCTAAAATTTTGATCTAACAAGTATTATACTTGTTAGATCTTGAATATGGTGATGATATTGTTTTGTGGTGATGCTGTGGTGGTAGTGGTGATGCTGTGGTGGTTACGTATGTTTCGTTAAAGTTTTTAGATCTAAAACTTTTTTTTAGATCTAAAAAATGTTTGCTTATCCTGTTTGTATGTTTGTTTGTTTTGGGGTTTGCCTGCATAGGAGGACCCTTGTGGGCAAAGCCTACACAAGCACCCCATTTAATCCTATCTATGGTAATGCAGATTCATTACTGGATGGTAAAGTGATAATGTGTAGTTCACTTTGCAACTTTAATGAAAAAAACTTAGTGTTTTTGGTCTAAAAACATTTCATTACTGGATGGTAAAGTGACCATTCAAGGTCACTTTGCAACTTTAATGAAATAAACTTGAGCTAAAAAAAGGCAATGATGATTTTTTTTTTAAAAAACTTAAAAGAGTTTTGGCGAGGCAAAACTGAATTTGCAGCCAACATGAGCTAAAAAGCTAATAATCTGAGCCTATTCGATAAGTTTACCTCTTGTGTGATAAATGGTGAACTAGACATGGTGGACTGTGATGTTGTTGCTTGTGCAGTTGTTGCTTGTTGTTGTTTGTTGTTGTTCTGGACCACTTGTTGTTGTTGTTGGTTGTTGGTTGTTGGTTTTAACTTCTTGTTACGGACCACTTGTTATTTGTTGCTGTTGTTGGTTTCTTCTTGTTTGGGAAGTGGACCACTTGTTGCTGTTGTTGGTTGATTGTTGTTGCTGTTGTTGCTTTCACCTGGGATTATATGGGGTGCTTGTGTAGGCTTTGCCTTTGAGAATCTTAGTACATTCTTGGTCACTTTGCCTTTGAGAATCTTAGTACATCTTGTGAACTTTTGCAGTTTTGGAATCCTACTTACCACATTCATGTTCAAAACGTCTAACTTGTGAAACCTGTGAACTGGTGAGTCTTGTGCTTGTGCAGTTGTGAGGCTTGTGCAGTTGTGAGGCATGTGCAGCTTTGTGATACTTGTGCAGTTTTGTGAGACTTGTGCAGTTTTGTGAGACTTGTGCAGTTTTGTGCAGTTGTGACTAAAAATTTTCCGAGGCGATGATGATTTTTGAGCCTAAAAATTTTCCGAGGCGATGATGATTTTTGAGCCTAAAAATTTTTCGAGGCGATGATGAAAACCGAATGGACGGCAAAGTGAGATAAAATATCACTTTTGCAACCTTCGAACTTGTCACAATTCTCAATTTCCGGTCATTTCTCACATTTACTATTTCATCGTTTATCGTAAACTAGGTTTACAAATATTAAATTCGCGTAACCTTAGGGGTTTAGCTGCGAATTAATAAACAATCATCAAGGACATTTTATATAGACTAGGTTTAGTCTACATATCATTAGCATCATTATCATCATATTAGTTCATGCATGGTTTTGCATTTCACGTTAAACGCATAATTTCTTATTTAATAAACGCTATCGCGTAATTAATTATTTTGAACATTTGATCAGATACTTCCAAAAATTATCCCGATATATTTTTTATACTCGTATTAAGATTATAAAAATAATATTATGAGTTTACCCAGTGTTTTAAATTTATTTTGTATATAAATTGTTATATTTATATAATTACGACGGATTTTGTAAATACTACACGATAATTATTATTTCACTCAATTTTTGTAAGAAATGTATTTTTATAATTTTTATGACTTCAATATATTTTATTTTTATCCGTTAAAATTGATTTTTAGCTAACGCTACCCTAAATACTCAAATATGTACACAAGTTACCAACTATACTTAAACAATTACACATTTACTAATACACTTATACATTTAATTATCTAGAATACAATACTTTTATTATTTTTGGGTGAGTTTGTCGACATGAAGGATGACACACACAATTTGATTACCAAATATCTACAAGATACATTAAGTCTTACTTATTTTACTATATACTAACACCAACTCATAGTTCATAATATCTAAAGGTGAAAATCAAAACTATTCTCTCTTTGTTTCATCCTTGTGGCCGGCCATCTCAAAAACCAAGCAAGAAACATAGTTTTTCTCAAGATCAAGCAATATTATACTCTCTTTAAGGTTTTGAAATAAAAACCTAGGGTGTTTAGGATTAACCCTTGTTCATTTAAACCTCATCAAGTAACTAGTAAGCATTTCATATTCATCTTATTGTTATTTCATCATTTTTGCAAGAAACATGCATGTTACATATGAATTTATACCACTTTTGTTGTTTTTATTACTTATTATGTAATATAATTATCCTATAATGAATCCCTTGAAACATATCACTTTTGGTGATGTCTAGGAACCCATGACACCCTAAGAAGGTGTATGGTAGGATTTGAATAGCTTCGGAGTTGTTTTGAATTGGTTAGAATAGGTTTTGCGCGAGAAAAACTCATTTCGACAACTATAATTAAGGGTCTGTTGGTTTTTGTTAAATCAGGAATTTTCGTCAGTTGATAAAAAAATTTGGGCTAGATATTTGGAAAATACACTTTAAAACGAAAACGTGGTCGCTTGAATGGGTTAAAACGGAGTTATAACGAAGAAGATATGAATTTTTCAAGTTTGACGACGAAAACTATTTGTTTCAGAAAATTCAGCATGTATTCTCAACTTTTTACAAGTCAAAAATGAGTCTTAAGTGTTATAAATTGTGTCGACTTATCAAAAATATATTAGTATACTTTGATACGAAGCTAAGGACATATAAAACGTAGAAAACGGACTTGTAACGATTAAATTACACGCGTTTACATAAAGTTGCCGTAACTAAATTATATAAGAAAAACTAATACATTTCTATTAGACAAGTCTTACGGCCACAAAGGACCATGTTGAGGGTCGTTTTTAACATTGACATAGTACTTTTTATAACGTGATGTCATCTAGTAAAAGTAAGCTCACCTAGCATATTTTCTAAAATGTCCAACCGTTCGTCAAGCGGAGTTGTAATGAATAAAATATAGTCACTCAAACTTTGCCGAAATCCACCCTTAAGCAATATTTTGGACACAAGTACCATACTTTACCTATATTTTTCTCCATGATCGAGACCTCTAGGATGAAAACTTAAATGCTAAAACTTTGAGATAATGATACAAGCTTCCCAAAACCGTTGAGTTTGTTTACTAACATTCGATGTGCACCATTTTACGACTAGCTTTTCAAGGCCATTTAGTCACTTTCATGAAATTTTCAACGACATTATTTTACGACGAAAAGTTATAATTTCATAATAAATCACTAAATGACTATCGTAGGATATCATTTCAATATAAATACTTGTAAAGTAATTTAAAAATGGTCAAGACGTTATGAGATTATATTTCGACGATAAATTCTATTTTCAAAAACGTACAAGTGGTATAGATTACATATGGATTTGCATGCACGACATTGTATAATGCATTCACGACAACATATCGTAACTCAAGTCATGACATTCATTTTAGGTCGCGGATAGTTTCCGAGCCTCATTTTCGTGCACTTCATTTTGTTAGCATATCAATCATACCAGGTGAGTTCATACCCCGCTTTTACTCGTTTAAATTCTTACAAACTCCTTGGGGGAGATCCATGCTTAAATACTTGTTTTTACTCTTGCGAATACTCAAACCATTTATACAATTGTGTTACACTATACTTCTTATACTCTTTGGACATTATGTGTAGTTTATTGCGATATGTGCCTTAATGTGCTAAACTTGTTTTCAATTATGCTTCAACATACATACTTTAGCAACTGGTTAACTCATGCGGGAGCCGGCGGAGAGGTATTGATAGTACTATCGGGCTGACGCCCCCACCCTTGTGTCTCTGATGACTTGACCTGGGGTGAATATAATCCGTTATTCAATGAGACACAACAAACAATGTAGACTTGTCAAGAGGTTCAGTTGGCTGTAATTCTTTGCATTAAGTACTTGTATATATCGTATGCACATATGTCCTACTTACAAACAAGATTGACAATTCTATTTTGGGCAATGGGTTGTGAACACATAGGTTGCGAGTTTTGTATGGGCGGAACTCGGAACTGAATGGATTTACAATGCCTTTGCTGCATCATCATTCTTTAAAGACTTTTACAAATCATTTTCAACAAACTTATGAACTCACCAACCTTTGTGTTGACACTTTTTAGCATGTTTATCTCAGGTTGTAAGGCGATAGCATTTCATGGAGCTTTTGGGTCACATGGCATACATTGGAGTCTTGTGTTTTTATCAATTACCATTCGACATGTTTTGTAACCCTTTATGTATTATCAAACTTTGGGATCTCATGTTTTGTAAACTTTAACTTTATTTAATCGAATGGTAAACTTTTCAAAACGTCTCATTTTAGAGGTCGTTTTATGTATCCATGCTTTGTGCTATGACATCATACCCCAATGACACTATCGTTCCACTGCGATATTTTGGGGTGTGATGATTGGTATCAGAGACAGGTTATAGAGAACTAGGTTGCATTTTAGTTCCTAGACTATAACCGCTTTCACGTCGATCCTTTCTTTTCCTATCGCCTTACACACTTTTCGTGCGCATATGTTTTCTTAAAATTTCTTCTAGACCCACCTCATTGGATAACCTGGTTTCCTTGTACCGATAGGGGAGTCCCAAAATCTAGTCAAGTCATCAAAAATATGGAGCTCAGTAATGAGCACTTATCTAACTTGATCTCGTGACAGTTCTTGTTTGATGAGACACGAGATCGAGCTAAATAAGTGTTACTATATAGCTGTATAGATTTGATGATTTTGCCCGAGGATGGGAGTTCTCTTGAGAATACTTTGGGAACTGCTGGCGACTAAACCTCATCGTGACTTTAGCACCTAAAGGAATTTCCTATACACCAAGTGCGACTCTCCCTAGATACCTACCCTAAATTCCTCCTCCACCATTTAGAATCGGATGATAGAATGGCTACCTATTTCAGTAACATCAATCGTCGAGACATGTATGCTTGGTGGTATGTACACGTGTGAAATGAGGCAATTATAATTATGGTGGCCAACATAATTATAAATGCGTCATAACCCACGTGGACATATGCGACCACGCATACGTAGATCGGTGTGGGCACACCTTAGGAACCAATTTGTGGCATGGTATTATGTTTGAGGACGTTAAGTATAGACATTGGGAACTCAACGGTCCTTTCCTTGCAGAGATCATGGCACCAAAGAGGGTAACACGCAGCACTAGCCGGTGGTGCGGCGCAGGTGGAAGAGGGTGAGCGTGGAGGTAGAGAAGGCGGTCGCGACATGGGTAACAATGACAACAACGCTGGCGGAAACCCCTGATTTTGCCGCCCTCATCGCTCAACAACTTCAAATCTTGCTTCCCACTATTGTCACACAAGTTGGAAACCATATGAATAACTCGGGAAACCACGGGAACGGGAATGGCGACACCAACAATGTAGTTGGCAGTGGCAACAATAACAACACCACCACCACCAACAACAACAACAGAACTGGATGCACGTATAAGGAATTTTCAGCATGCAAACCCGTGGAGTTTGATGGTATAGGAGGTGCTTTGGCGTATACTCGATGGGTAGAGAAGACAGAGTCGTGATCGACATCAAGAATTGTGCCGCACATCGAGGGTGAAGTATGCTGCTTGCTTGCTATTGGGAAGGCATTGACATGGTGGAACACACGCTACAGGCTAGAGCAGCAGCTATAGGTATGACATGGGACGAATTTAAGGCGTTATTGAAAGAGGAGTACTACCCGGACAATGAAATGCAGAAACTGGAACATGAACTTTATCATCACTCTATGATAGGAGCTGGTCACGCAGCCTACACAGATCGATTCCATGAATTAGCCAGACTAGTTCCTCATCTGTTACCCCGAATCCAAGAGAATCGCGAGGTACATATATGGTCTTGTGCCCGAAATCCGTGGAACTGTGAAAACAACTGAGCCGTCTACAATACAAAGTGCAATACTGAGGGCGGAACCCCTGACGGACGAGATGGTTAGAAATGGTACTTTGAAGAGCAGTGATAAGAGGAAGGAAGCGAGTGGGTCGAATAGGCAGATGGACGTGGTAGCAAACAACAAAAGGGCAAGAGTTTTTGTGGCAACTGTAACTGAACAAAGAGAGTATGCGGGTTCACATCCCAAATGTGCTAAATGTGCTTATCATCATCCGAAGACCAAGCCCTACCGCTTGTGTACAAATTGCAATCGATACGGCCATTTTAAAGAGCAGTGTAAAACACGGTACACCGCTAATGTGGGTAACACGAGGAATAATCAAAGGACTTGCTTCGAGTGCAACAACCCGAATCACTACCGAAATAATTGTCCTAGGTTGAATGGAACACAGGGACAACCACAGGGTAACCAGAACCTAGCTCTAGCAATTGAAGGAAATAACCCAAACTAGGTACTCAATATCAGTCCACCCCGAGCTCGAGGATTCTATTTAGGAACCGAGGCAGCCCGCAATGCGTAATGTACGTTTTCCCTAGACCATTAAGTGATCCACTATATTATTCAGATTCAGTGAGCCTCATTAGATTAGAAACCTAGACGCGTAAGTTTTGGCATAAACACTTTGACCATACACCCTGATTTCGCAAAACCTAAGGGTAGACCTATAGTTATCATTAATTGAATCACGAGGACGTGATTCCTCTGACATGGGAAGAATGTCACAATTCTCAATTTCCGGTCATTTCTCACATTTACTATTTCATCGTTTATCGTAAACTAGGTTTACAAATATTAAATTCGCGTAACCTTAGGGGTTTAGCTGCGAATTCATAAACAATCATCAAGGACATTTCATATAGACTAGGTTTAGTCTACATATCATTAGCATCATTATCATCATATTAGTTCATGCATGGTTTTGCATTTCACGTTAAACGCATAATTTCTTATTTAATAAACGCTATCGCGTAATTAATTATTTTGAACATTTGATCAGATACTTCCAAAAATTATCCCGATATATTTTTATACTCATATTAAGATTATAAAAATAATATTATGAGTTTACCCAGTGTTTTAAATTTATTTTGTATATAAATTGTTATATTTATATAATTACGACGGATTTCGTAAATACTACACGATAATTATTATTTCACTCAATTTTTGTAAGAAATGTATTTTTATAATTTTTATGACTTCAATATATTTTATTTTTATCCGTTACAATTGATTTTTAGCTAACGCTATCCTAAATACTCAAATATGTACACAAGTTACTAACTATACTTAAACAATTACACATTTACTAATACACTTATACATTTAATTATCTAGAATACAATACTTTTATTATTTTTGTGAGTTTCCACATGAAGGATGACACACACAATTTGATTACCAAATATCTACAAGATACATTAAGTCTTACTTATTTTACTATATACTAACACCAACTCATAGTTCATAATATCTAAAGGTGAAAATCAAAACTATTCTCTCTTTGTTTCATCCTTGTGGCCGGCCATCTCAAAAACCAAGCAAGAAACATAGTTTTTCTCAAGATCAAGCAATATTATACTCTCTAGTATACTCTCTTTAAGGTTTTGAAATAAAAACCTAGGGTGTTTAGGATTAACCCTTATTCATTTAAACCTCATCAAGTAACTAGTAAGCATTTCATATTCATCTTATTGTTATTTCATCATTTTTGCAAGAAACATGCATGTTACATATGAATTTATATCACTTTTGTTGTTTTTATTACTTATTATGTAATATAATTATCCTATAATGAATCCCTTGAAACATATCACTTTTGGTGATGTCTAGGAACCCATGACACCCTAAGAAGGTGTATGGTAGGATTTGAATAGCTTCGGAGTTGTTTTGAATTGGTTAGAATAGGTTTTGCGCGAGAAAAACTCATTTCGACAACTATAATTAAGGGTCTGTTGGTTTTTGTTAAATCTGGAATTTTCGTCAGTTGATAAAAAATTTTGGGCTAGATATTTGGAAAACGGAGTTATAACGAAGAAGATATGAATTTTTCAAGTTTGACGACGAAAACAATTTGTTTCAGAAAATTCAGCATGTATTCTCAACTTTTTACGAGTCAAAAATGAGTCTTAAGCGTTATAAATTGTGTCGACTTATCAAAAATATATTAGTATACTTTGATACGAAGCTAAGGACATATAAAACGTAGAAAACGGACTTGTAACGATTAAATTACACGCGTTTACATAAAGTTGCCGTAACTAAATTATATAAGAAAAACTAATACATTTCTATTAGACAAGTCTTACGGCCACAAAGGACCATGTTGAGGGTCGTTTTTAACATTGACATAGTACTTTTTATAACGTGATGTCATCTAGTAAAAGTAAGCTCACCTAGCATATTTTCTAAAATGTCCAACCGTTCGTCAAGCGGAGTTGTAATGAATAAAATATAGTCACTCAAACTTTGCCGAAATCCACCCTTAAGCAATATTTTGGACACAAGTACCATACTTTACCTATATTTTTCTCCATGATCGAGACCTCTAGGATGAAAACTTAAATGCTAAAACTTTGAGATAATGATACAAGCTTCCCAAAACCGTTGAGTTTGTTTACTAACATTCGATGTGCACCATTTTACGACTAGCTTTTCAAGGCCATTTAGTCACTTTCATGAAATTTTCAACGACATTATTTTACGACGAAAAGTTATAATTTCATAATAAATCACTAAATGACTATCGTAGGATATCATTTCAATATAAATACTTGTAAAGTAATTTAAAAATGGTCAAGACGTTATGAGATTATATTTCGACGATAAATTCTATTTTCAAAAACGTACAAGTGGTATAGATTACATATGGATTTGCATGCACGACATTCTATAATGCATTCACGACAACATATCATAACTCAAGTCATGAAATTCATTTTAGGTCGCGGATAGTTTCCGAGCGTCATTTTCGTGCACTTCATTTTGTTAGCATATCAATCATATCAGGTGAGTTCATACCCCGCTTTTACTCGTTTAAATTCTTACAAACTCCTTGGGGGAGATCCATGCTTAAATACTTGTTTTTACTCTTGCGAAAACTCAAACCATTTATACAATTGTGTTACACTATACTTCTTATGCTCTTTGGACATTATGTGTAGTTTATTGCGATATGTGCCTTAATGTGCTAAACTTGTTTTCAATTATGCTTCAACATACATACTTTAGCAACTGGTTAACTCATGCGGGAGTCGGCGGAGAGGTATTGATAGTACTATCGGGCTGACGCCCCCACCCTTGTGTCCCTGATGACTTGACCTGGGGTGAATATAATCCGTTATTCAATGAGACACAACAAACAATGTAGACTTGTCAAGAGGTTCAGTTGGCTGTAATTCTTTGCATTAAGTACTTGTATATATCGTATGCACATATGTCCTACTTACAAACAAGATTGACAATTCTATTTTGGGCAATGGGTTGTGAACACATAGGTTGCGAGTTTTGTATGGGCGGACTCGGAATGAATGGATTTACAATGCCTTTGCTGCATCATCATTCTTTAAAGACTTTTACAAATCATTTTCAACAAACTTATGAACTTACCAACCTTTGTGTTGACACTTTTTAGCATGTTTATCTCAGGTAGTAAGGCGATAGCATTTCATGGAGCTTTTGGGTCACATGGCATACATTGGAGTCTTGTGTTTTTATCAATTACCATTCGACATGTTTTGTAACCCTTTATGTATTATCAAACTTTGGGATCTCATGTTTTGTAAACTTTAACTTTATTTAATCGAATGGTAAACTTTTCAAAACGTCTCATTTTAGAGGTCGTTTTCTGTATCCATGCTTTGTGCTATGACATCATACCCCAATGACACTATCGTTCCGCTGCGATATTTTGGGGGTGTGACAGAACTAAGCCTCAAAAATTTTCCGACTACGGTCTTTTAAAAAGTTTTAAAACTGAATTTATAGCATAAAACAAAACTTGTAAAAAAACTTGTAAAACCAAAAAAAAAACTTGTAAAAAAATTATAAAAAACTTGTAAAACAAATAAAAACTTGTAAAGAAAGTTATAAAAAACTTGTAAAACAAATAAAAACTTGTAAAAAAATAAGTGGTAAAAAATTAAGTCAGTAAAAAAAACTAAGGCACAAAAATCGGTAAACTAATCATCGACCAATGATTTCACAAACCAAAAAAATGCAAGCAACCCCTACCCATGGGTGCCTGCATAGGAGGACCCACCCTATATTGTACCTTATTGTTATGGGGCAAAGGTATATTCCTTTTCTCGAGCAAAGTGAAATAAATAAATCATTTGTTAGTTGAGCGAACATAAATAAACAGATGGTTTCTTTTCAGATCTTATACAGATAACCAAATAATTTGGTCCAAATTGATTTAGACCCGATTAGCGGCGCTCATACTTTTTTCCATTTCTTTAAGTTAACAACTTTTGATTTTTGTCAAATACAAATATCTTCAAGTAAAAAAAATCTTTTTTTTTCCTATTACGCTCAAAATGGTCTTCACGAAAACAAATGTGTCAAGCTCCTTCCCTATTTAATCTATAAAAAAAATCTTACTTTGCAATTAAATGATATATATATTCGCATGGTTTTGGTTTTCAGTATATTTAGTTATTACCAAACAATAAATTGTTAATCGTAAAACCCCTAAAATTATCCCAAAAACACTTTCCACATACAATTATCGCAAAACAATCACAAAAATACTTTCCGTATAAAATTGTTACAAAAACACTTTCCGTATACAATTATTACCAAACAATTTACATCTTTGCACAAACACTTTCCGAATACAATTATCGCAAAAACAATTACAAAAATACCAGCTGCAGCGCGGCAGACATTTCCTTCTTGTTTCAAATATAGCTCAAATTTATAATAATTTTTTTAGGGACCGCCACCCCCTCCCTGCCCCTACATATCCTTCGTTCGTGATAGCATGCCAATTTCTATTGTGTTTTCTTAATAATTATTTGAAAAATATTGAACACATAAACGGTTAATAGTTTGACTATTAGAACTTCAACCAAGATAAACTTGCTTTAATACACCTATCTTTGTACCATGGACGCATAGACCATTGCCCTTTAATGTATATAGCAGGGTACCCGCGCGATGCGACGGCGGATAACCTGAAATAAAAAATTTCAATAAACTATGCTTTATAATCTAAAACGTTTTATGTGACGATAAATTTGCGGATGCCAAAAGTTTCATGTCGCATATTTCAACTCTTTAGAATATTTTAGTAGGTACCCGCGCGTTGCGATGGCGGGTATCAAGTAATAAAATTTTCGGCAAAAAATGTTTTCAATTTTATGTTTTCTCTTACAATAACTTTACCAATAGCGAAAACATAATGAATTTGAGTAACTTTAAAAAAAGTGATGGATAATATCAAAATAATTCATATAAAAACAATTGAAAGTGGCGTGATTTTGCGTTGCGGTAGTCAATAATGTTATGGGGTTATGGTCAAATTAGTTGATAGTGGTCCGTAGTCACAAGTAAATAGAAACATTTTTTTTATGAAATATATATATATATATATTTTTGAACATGTTTGTATCATTAATATTGTTTATTACATTTGTCCCATATAGATAAAAGATATAAATAAAAGAGCACTTATAATCTATACATCTTGTAAAGTATATATTTATGAAAAAAAGTTTGAATCATTAATATTGTTTATAACACTTGTCCCACATAAATAGAAGATATAAATAAAAGAATGTTTATAATGTAAAGAAAACTTACATGTTTAAGCAATCATTTAGAGTTATCCATGAAAAGTATAATAATTAATATACTAATATATCAATCATTGAATTAGCACTTAGCACTTTCACATTTGCATCATTTGTCTTAAAAAAATTGTCCCGACTTTTACAAAAAATTGTTTTTTACTTTTGTGGTTAATTTTATTTAAAACAATTCAAAATTTATTTAGATTGGTTCTCGAAACACTCTTATCTATACTAATTTATAATGCATTTAGGCCTTCTAAAATTAGAAGGCTTAAAAATTCAGACTTTTTTACTTGCTTATTATTGAAAGATATATTATAATGCATGTAAAATTAAAATAAGGAGCTCCAATCATGAGATGACATGTGTCAGTTCTTAACAAACTCCAAACCTAACTCCTAACCACCAAAAATTAAGATAAAGAGCTCCAATTATAAAATGACATGTGTCACTTCTCAACTAAAAATTCACCTTTATTTTCAAATTAAAATATATTTTTATCTATTTATTTATATTATAATCTAATTTCACTATATTTTCTAAAATTTTATGCTCTTTAATTCAACATCCATTTTAATATATTTTTATGAGTTTTTAGTTTTTATATTTTTAGTGGGTTTATTATATTTTAATTCAAATTTTTACAACTTTAACCTTTATTTCATTTATTCCAATCAATATAATCTTGATTCGTCAAAATCATATACTTTGGGGGAGTGTTTGACGCGTAAGAGATCGAGATTTTTATATGCGGAAATAATGATGTCGCGTGAAAGTTACGGGTAACCCAAACAAACACTTACAACTAACACATATACATTCGAAGTGTTGTGAAAAGAATTCACTAAACGGGTAAGCAAACACATATAACTATACTTATCGCCGCCGCTGTCACCACCATCTCATCACATCACCACCTCAAAACATTTGTTCGCTACAAAATAGTCATCGGGCGCCGCATTGCGCGGGTACCCTTCTAGTGTTATAATAATAGTTTTGGAACTTTGTAGTTTTGCATGCATTTTAAAATCATATTCATTTATATGTGCATTTTTTCATTAAAACTAAACTAATTCAAAAAGAAATAATAAATGAAGCATTAAAATATTGTGGAAGATAAATTAGTAAAAGCAATTTATTGTGTACATTATGCATTAAAAATTGTAATGCTTAAAAAACACATTAATGACATCGTAAAAAAATTTAGGAGAGAGAGTCATCCCTCCATTATAAGTAGTATAGATATGTGTAACATGTATAAAATCAAATAAATTATCACTTGTGAATTTAAATCTTTGCATCATTTGTCTTAAAAAGATTGTCTCGACGTTTACAAAAAACCATTTTTTACTTTTGTGATTAATTTTATTTAAAATAATTCAAAATTTATTTAGATTGGTTGTCGAAACACTCTTATGATATAATAATAGTTTTGGAACTTTGTAGTTTTGCATGCATTTTAAAATCATATTCATTTATATTTGCATTTTTTCATTAAAACTAAACTAATTCAAAAAGAAATAATAAATGAAGCATTAAAATATTGTGGAAAATAAATTAGTAAAAGTAATTTATTGTGTACATTATGCATTAAAAATTGTAATGCTTAAAAAACACATTAATGACATATTAAAAAAATTTAGTAGAGATGGTCATCCATCCATTATAAGTAGTAAGATTTGTCAAAAGTCATGATTTTTTTTTTTTAAATAAACCATCAAATTTTGTGTCGCATATTTTGTTTAATTAGTCAACTGTATGATCAATAATTATTTGAAAAATATTAAACACATAAACTGTTAATAATTTGACTATTAGAACTTCTTCAACCAATATAAATTTGCTTTAATACACCTATCTTTGTACCATGGACGCATAGACCATTGCCCTTTAATGTATACTAGCAGGGTACCCGCGCGATGCGGCGGCGGATACCTTAAAATAAAAAAATTTAATAAACCATGCTTTATAATCTTAAACGTTTTATGTGACGATAAATTTGCGGATACCGAAAGTTTCATGTCACATATTTCAACTCTTTAGAATATTATAGTAAGGTACCCGCGCG
Organism: Chrysanthemum makinoi; assembly: GCA_910596185.1. Lineage (NCBI taxonomy): Eukaryota > Viridiplantae > Streptophyta > Magnoliopsida > Asterales > Asteraceae > Chrysanthemum > Chrysanthemum makinoi. Next base: position 92,653,836 of record OU343219.1, on the reverse strand, counting down.
TTGTGATGGCGGGTATCAAGTAATAAAATTTTGGGCAAAAAATGTTTTCAATTTTATGTTTTCTCTTACAATAACTTTACCAATAGCGAATACATAATGAGTTTGAGTAACTTTAAAAAAAATGATGGATAATATCAAACTAATTCATATAAAAATAATTGAAAGTGGCTTGATTTTGCGTTGCCGTAGTCAATAATGTTATAGGGTTATGGTCAAATTAGTTGATAGTGGTCCGTTGTCACAAGTAAGTAGAAACATTTTTTTATGAAATATATATATATTTTTGAACATGTTTGTATCATTAATATTATTTATTACATTTGTCCCATATAGATAAAAGATATAAATAAAAGAGTACTTATAATGTATACATCTTGTAAAGTATATATATTTATGAAAAAATGTTTGAATCATTAATATTGTTTATATCACTTGTCCCACATAGATATAAGATATAAATAAAAGAATGCTTATAATGTAAAGAAAACTTACATGTTCAAGCAATTATTTAGAGTTATACATGAAAATTATAATAATTAATATACTAATATATTAATCATTGAATTAGCATTTAGCACCTTGCACATTTGCATCATTTGTCTTAAAAAAAAGTGTCCCGACTTTTACAAAAAACCGTTTTTTACTTTTGTGGTTAATTTTATTTAAAATAATTCAAAATTTATTTAGATTGGTTCTCGAAACACTCTTACGATATAATAAGAGTTTTGGAACTTTGTAGTTTTGCATGCATTTTAAAATCATATTCATATATATGTGCATTTTTGCATTAAAACTAAACTAATTCAAAAAAAAATAATAAATGAAGCATTAAAATGTTGTGGAAGATAAATTAGTAAAAGCTATTTATTGTGTATATTATGCATTAAAATTTGTAATGCTTAAAAAACATATTAATGACATCTTAAAAAAATTTAGGAGAGAGGGTCATCCCTCTATTGTAAGTAGTATAGATATAGATATGTGTAATATGTATAAAATCAAATAAATTACTCCGTATCACTTGTGAATTTACATCTTTGCATCATTTTTCTTAAAAAATTGTCCCGACTTTTACAAAAAACCGTTTTTTACTTTTGTGGTTAATTTTATTTAAAATAATTCAAAATTTATTTAGATTGGTTGTCGAAACACTCTTACGATATAATAAAAGTTTTGGAACTTTGTAGTTTTGCATGCATTTTATAATCATATTCATTTATATGTGCATTTTTGCATTAATACTAAACTAATTCAAAAAGAAATAATAAATGAAACATTAAAATGTTGTGGAAGATAAATTAGTAAAAGCTATTTATTGTGTACATTATGCATTAAAATTTGTAATGCTTAAAAAACACATTAATTACATCTTAAAAAAATTTAGGAGAGAGTCATCCCTCCATTATAAGTAGTATAGATTTGTCAAAAGTTATGATTTTTTTTTTTTTTTTTTTTAAATAAAGTAAACCATCAAATTTTCTGTCACAAATTTTGTTTAGTTAGTCAACTGTATGATTAATCTGAATTTGGCACTTATAAACCTAGGTCCACCTTACTTTACTAGACGAGTACCCGCGCCTAGCGGCAGCGATGTCTAGTTTTCTGCAAAGTTCCGACGACCTATAAATTTCTTTCAACAAACTGTATTTGTGTAGTATTTAGAATCGTTTTTGAATAACTACAATTGATGCGGTGGTTGTATAGCGATAAATATATAGTTTCTTAAAAAATTATGTGGAGTCGATCTAAGTGTGTGAGTATATTTTCTAATAGGATTGTTTTAAGTTATTAAGATTTTAGTAATAATAGATTCAAGCATTACAAAAAAGCAACTAAGATTATGAATTGGCAATATTATATTAGTTGTAGATATAGCCAACATGTGTGATTACTTTTTCTTGTTTTGTCAAGAGAATTTAGCAATGATAACTATTTTTTTACATGTGTATCGTTTATCATTTGATGTGTGGCTTTTAAAATTGTAACTTTGCAAATTGGATATCACCATATAAGATTATTTGTACTATCAATTTGATAGATATTTACGTGATTGTTCAAAGTTTATTTGAGGAATTTGGCACAAATAATTATCGCTAAAGATAACAATACTATTTATTTTTGTGATTTTAATAAACTTACATAACATTATTGATACACTGGACAAAAGGGCTATACAATATATATTAACTTTTAAACGACGATTCATATATGATAGTCCCTTAAATGGTGCAAGAGCAACATTTTTTAAAATAAATACATGTGTCAAAGCAAAATAAACCAAAAACTACAATTACTTGGTCTCTTTAAAACCCGATTTCACCGGTGGTTCAACCGGTTGAACGTCTGATAAAAAACAGGTCGATTTAAACCGAGTCAAACCGATAGTTGGTCAAAAATGTCAAATTAAACCGAGTCGCGGGTTTGAAGCATCGTCAACCCCAGATCGGTTTCAATTGGCTGTTTTTAATTTGGTAGATGTGCTTTTAATTGGGTGTACAATGTGAATAAATTATTGTACTTTTAAGTAATAAGTGTTTTAATAAGAAGTGATAATTATATTATTTATTTCTCTCCATCAATTCCGTGTTTTCAACATTCAACTTTCAACATTTTTTACTTTTTCCACTTTGACCATTTTTCCATTTTATATAGCATAGATATACAAAAACCGATAAAAAAAAGCGTTTCTACAAACTATTAGTACATAAAAAATATATGTACAATTACGAGGAAAATAATATTCATTCCTACTTATTGTGCCTAATCATCCTCCTACACACATGATCATGACAAGTGATCAAATTAATGCAAAAGATTAAGAAAGAGAACTAATGCATTACAATTGTCATATTTCTGTGTGGTTAAGATGATAAGTAGGACGATGAAGTAGGATGATATAACATTACTCGTAACGACAAACATGAACATTCATAAATACATTATTTCAAGGATAACTACACATTAGTCCTTGAAGTTGTTACAAATCTCTGTTATTGTCTCCGCTTTGGAAAAATATCACCACTAGTCCGAACTGTCCCTATCTCATGTTTGTGGTGATCCAATTTATTGGCGCCGTTATAAGGATAATATGATTTTTTTTCAACATTCACACATCCAAAACAGTCATACAACATCCCACACGCAAAAAGTTAACGTCTTTAACCTCCATGGCTCCACGCTCCACCACTCCCTACTCGAACCCTCACGCCATCACTCGTTGTGCACGTGTGTGTGGGTTGTTATACGAGTGTTTAGATGTGCGAATATTTAAAAAGCAATACTACCTTGAAATTAAACTTAACGAGCTAATTAACACACACTAATGAGCTGGATCATCGAAGACACAGTAGTAAAACACGAGAGACTAATAGCAATATTTCCCCAAAGTAGAAGCAACAAACAAGATTCGAAACAACTTTAGGGACTATCGATGTAATTTACACTAACTTCAAATAACGAAAATAACGACTATATAAACAGAAGTAGCGAGAACCCCTTCCTTCGTCCCAACAATCACATTTTCCCCCAACACTCAAACCCTAATTTCACAATGTCAATCCTAGCATCACAAACAAAACCCTTCAAAATCTTCATAGGTTACGACACACGCGAAGATCTCGCATACGAAGTATGCCATTTTTCGCTTCTCAAACGGTCCTCAATCCCACTTGAAATCATCCCAATAAAACAAACTGAATTACGCGCCAAGAACCTTTTTTGGCGGGAACGTAACAAACTCGAAAGTACTGAGTTTTCTTTCACTAGGTTCTTGACTCCGTATTTAGCGGATTACGAAGGGTGGGCATTGTTCGTAGATTGCGATTTCTTATACTTAGCAGATATAAAAGAATTAGTTGATGAAATAGACGAGAAATACGCGATAATGTGCGTAAAACATGATTATAAACCTAGTGAGAGTACGAAAATGGATGGGGCTGTGCAGACGGTTTATCCCCGAAAGAATTGGAGTTCAATGGTGTTGTATAACTGCGGCCATGTGAAGAATCGGGTTTTGAGTCTGGAAGCTGTGAATTCGGAGAGTGGGGCTTATTTGCATAGGTTTATGTGGTTGGATGATGAGGAGATTGGTGAAGTTGAGTTTGGTTGGAATTTTTTAGTTGGGCATAACCGCGTTGTGGAGGGGGGTGGGGGGAGTTATCCGAAAGCATTGCATTATACGTCTGGTGGACCGTGGTTTGAGGAGTGGAAAGATTGTGAGTTTGCGGATTTGTGGGTGAAGGAATGTGAGGAGTATATGAAGGTTAAGGAGAAGGAGAGGGTGCTAATTGAGTGAGGGGTGCGGTGTGTTTGGTGTTTGGTGAAATGTTGTTTGTTGGAATAAATGGTACTCGGTAAATGTTTGATTTGTTTCAGTGTAATTGTTATATTGTCTTGTGCTGTATGTTGTAATAGCAAGTTCATTGGGTTGGTATTGTTGTAATCTGTAATATATAAGACTAGATTTCATTTTTTGTATATGGTTAATTTGGGGATTTTTTTTGGGTGATATTGGTAGTTCAGTAATGGTCTGTGACGATGTCATGATGTAATTTTGAATGCCCGAATATCTTTATAACGTCGCTGGTTTGATTCGTGATGATACGTAAATACGGTCTGCTAAGAACCTTTGGTGATGCATCAGTAAGTGGTTATTAAGTGAGAAAATGAAATGCTACCTAAAAGTCTAAAACTAAAACTTGTCAACTAGATCTTTTATGACCTTGGACTTTTATATTATTTTCATGGAAATAATGCACAAGTAATACGTCTCATGTTAATTAAACGATGAAATCAGTATCGTCTGCTATAAGTAGGGAAACTGTACGTAATTCAATTGTCAGAAGTAACAAAGAAACAGAGTTGATATGGATATGGATGCACCGGGACCTCAAGACATGAGTTACATAGATCACGTTAAAATGCGGAATGAAGAAAAGGTCTGCCTTTTCGCATGGTTTGCCATTCTGCACTACAATTCTCTTTTTATTTGATCATTTAGTCCCATAAATTCCAAAAACTTCCTTTTTTGGAAAAGTTTCAAAGTTAAGAGTAACTTTTGTATGTGTATCTTATGCAGTTTATTTGCAGCATGTTGCTGTTTCTGCTGCATTGAGACTTGTGAGTGCTGCTTGGATATTATATGCTGTAATGCCAAAAGGTTCCCAATTTGTGCTATTAGTTCTGCAAGTTTCGGGTTTGTTTTTCATTTTATATATGTAAGCAGTAATTCGGTTTTAGATCACTTGTAATTTGTAATAAGGATTCAGCTCAATGTTAAGGAAATAAAAGATTAAATCATATGTTGATATGAATCTGTAAAAAAGCAGAACCACAAGAATTATAAGGTCACCGTGAAAGAAAACAAGCAGTTCTAAATTTGTCAAATTTTGCAAAGCGGATTCCGTTTGTAGTACCTTTTCATACTTGTATATTTCACATATATCTTTTTCCCTAACCTGCTGCAACAAGCTGTGCAAAGTAATGACCGCAGACTTTAGGTCAAACGGGGTGTGACTTGCATACTGTTCAAATGTATCATTTAGCGATAGAAATCCAAACAAACTATTTATGATTCCAATATTAGACCTTAAGATAATGAAAGAATCAAGAGAGAGGTAAACTTAAGGGGATCTTGACTGATCCAACGCCTAACTGTCAAGCAGCAGAAAGCCACTCATCGTCTTCTCTGTTAAGTTCATTACTCTTTACGTAAAGCCACTCATCGTCTTTAACTATGGAACTTCATCTCTCATATTTCGAGTAAATCCATCAAGTCTTTAGTTATGTACTTATGTTAATGCTACATTACACAGGAACATAATATTCTTGATGAGATCGACTCTTTGCACTTCCCGTGTATTAGAAGTCCTTTTATTTTTTACATTGTTGCAACTTTTTTTCTCTTACACAATAGCACTTGCTGCATCTGATAGCAATTTGGACCAATTTTGGTTTTAGTTGCATTAAGTCAATTATGAGGATCTGGTTAATTTTATTTCGGTCTTCAGGTCCTCAGGGGAACATGAGTCGTACAGGAGGGTTAAATCTGAAGTTCTTCTTCAGTTGGACGGTAATGTTTGTTTCCTGACCTGGTGGTTATTGTATTACTATCCAGGTGACGTTTGGAAAAGTGAATATTCCGCCTGTTGTTGAGAGTAGGAGAGAACTTATAAAGATCAATCTATGAAGAGAACTCATGAAGTAGCTACAGACGTGGATATCGATGGGGTAGCTCGTCGAACAGAAGAATATAGAGGTGATGATTTGACAAATGTATGTTGAGATGCTTTCATGAATGTGATGCAGTGTATAATAGCTGGAAAAGAAACAAAGAACATGGCTAAAGATGACATTTCAAATGATTCGATTGACATGTGTGTGACCTTGAAGAAGCAAATTTCGTTGGTTCAGCCTAATGTATCTGCTGCTGATATCAAACGTTATGAGAAGTGGTTCACAGAATTCGGATCTGCATAACCGAGATCCGTAGACTTATTAATCCGATTAGAATCTGAGGGAACTTTTGATCATATTTCTTTTTTTGGGGTAACCATAGTTTCCGACCTTATTAATCCATAGGGTTTAAACCCATCGTCACACAGACTCAAACCGCTTAAAGCCTCCCTGTTTCAGGAGGACGGCGTGACCATTACACTTCAGGGTTCTTTGCACCTAACGGAAATTAAACTTGAAATCTCTCACATATAAAGTCAGTTCTAGGTATTTAAGTTTGTCTTTTCTATTGAATCTGGAGCCTGGCATGCAAACCTAAGGATCACTTGGGCTGTAGACTTTCCTATTGGGCTGGATTCCACCAATCATACCTGATCAAGTAAGCCCATATATGGTTTGGATATACATAGTCAGATCAGTAGTGACTAAATATTGAGTCTTCATTGTCTAACAAAAATTTCTTACTAGCAGTTTGGTATGCGGGTTTTACGTGGTTTGGATTCATTCAATTGCTATATCAATGATTGGTACACATTTTTGACAATCAAGTAATCATTTCATGCCAAATTCTCAATCCTTGCCTACCCCGGTGGTTTGTAAAAAAAGTTGTTAGAGGTACCACTTTTTTTTTTTTTTTTTTTTTTTTTTTTATTTCATAAAATTTATCCACCACTTGTTTTTCAAGTTTCCTTCCTTATTGGTACTTTATATATTAAAATGATATATTTTATGATAATTTCTTAATAAAATAAATATATTTTTAAAATAAAATAAATAATTTTCTCCCTCCTCATTTATTTCAAACAAAATTCATCAAACCAAATTCGAATCCAAATCCAAATCCGATTCTAATCCCACCTACGAACCAAACGGGCCCTTTAATTTCCTAAAAAATTGTAGTCTCAAACATATAATATAGTTTTAGTTCAAAAAAAAAAAAAACATATAATATAGTTGTTGTTCTTCACTTCTTCATCATATTTGACTTGATGGTAAAACTGGTAAATGTATCTGTACTGAATTTTTTAGCCAAGGACTATGCAGAGAACTTTTAGACGCGTGTTCAGCGGCGGAGATAAAGGGGTGTCCGGGGGGTCATGTGACCCCTCGATGAAAAAAATTGTAATGTAAATTTTTAAAAATTTTCGGCTATTTTTTTAATTTGCCTCCCCAAAGCACCAAATTTTAGTGTAGTTTCTAAAAATTATCATATTTTGCCCCCTCAACAATAAAGTTCTGGCTCCGCCCATGGACGCGTCATCATAATTCCACATCTGCTAGTACATGAAATATGCTAGTACATGAAATATTACTTATAATTTTAACGTTAAGAAACAAGGCTTTACTTGTGACTAAAATACGCCTGATGCCAAAGTTATGAAAAATACCATTATAATCACGGTGTAGTGAAAATGAAAAATACAGTAGTAGTTTAAAAGGTTCAAAGGACATGTAATCCTTTTCAAGGTGGCATAAGAAAAACAAAATGAGATCATACCAGATAATCTATCAGTAAATACGGGTTGGGTTATTTTGACCCCCCTATAATTTTAGATTGACCCCTCTTATATTTTTTGTTTTTTTTTTTATTTCTTTTTTATTTTTATAATTTTGTTTATATCAAAAAACTATAAACCTGAAAATGCGGAACAAGAATATAAAAGTTTAATAAGTCAAACGCTTAAACCTGCAGAAATACTGAAATTTAAAACCGATAAAAACCTGTTGTCTGAAAAAGTGGAAACAGGGAATATTCCTTATGATTTGACCTCATAGGGAGGGTTTATATAGTACAACCCGTAAATACTTTAGGCAAAAAATACTAGGATCTATCAAGTGATGTCAGTCATCAAATCGAAGATTTGGTCAAATGATGTTACATGGAGGTTGTCTCATTTACATTAGAAAAAAGGGGCAATATCATATCGTACGACTTATTAGTATTCAAATAACAGGATGATTGCATATTTGCAATCAAATAAACAACGGGACCATCTTGGTTATGTTAATATAAGGATAGTTTCGGGGACCATCATATCATTGACACTTAAATAGCATATATATAGATAGTCATATGACTAGTAATTAAAAGAAGTTGTATATGACAAGCACATAGCAGAAGTATTATAATCTATAAATCATCAACGAAGAAGACATGATAAAAAAAACCAGATTATTGTACATCTCAGAAAATGAAAGGCATGATGCGCATATATTAATCAAGATTAACGCCAAAAAGAACCAATCAGGATCCAAAATATGCATAGCAATTGAAAACCATGTATTAAACAATGAAATAAGGACATTGTTGAAAAATTTAGTGCACTTGTAGGATTAGTTCACATCATAATGGGTCAGAAGGTACGGAATATACACCCATAAGGTCTCTGAACACCCAGACTCAATAGTGGTGAGATTCACAAGTTAATACTGCTAGTATTAAAGTTAGTACTGCTGGGCAAAGTTTCTACTGCTAGTGCTAATATTAGTACTGCTAGGTTGAGTTAATACTGCTAGTGCTATGTTAGTACTGCTAGACAGTGTAACTACTGCTAGAGCTGCTGGCATCAACTTGTAACAGGCTTTGACCTATTCAAGTGACAGTTACAACTGCTTAATGACCACGTTTAATTGGTCATGTAACCACTATTAGCTTGAATTGGGATAATTATGAGGCGATTAATGGGTCGATTAATCTTCATAATTCCATTTGACTAAGCTATGAGTATTTTCCTATAAATAGGAAATCATATATGCATGAAGATACACAGAAAACAATAAACACTTGTAAGCAAAAGGGTTATTGATTTGTGCCTAAATCATTAACATACATTTGGTTTTATCCCAAGTAGATATTCGTGATACCCAGGCATAGGGTCGAATAGTTTACTTTGAAAAGTGATAACACGATTTCAAGTGATATCCGGTAACATGTATTGGTATTTTGGATTGCTATTGATTATCTTCACCCTGTTCTGTGAGTTAACCCCCAACATTCAAAGTAAACTATTTTGTGAGAATCAATGGCTGCTGCTATGAAGCATATGGCTGATAACTTCTCCAAACTGGATAAGTTTGAAGAGATGGATTTTAGAAGATGGCAAAAGAAGATACACTTCTTGTTGTCAAGCATGAGTGTGGTGTATGTTTTGAGCACACCAATTCCAGATGATGGGGATAATGCTACTGTGGAACATATCAGAAAGTGGAGCAAATGGGAGACTGATGATTACATTTGCAGAGGTTTAATCCTCAATGGTATGTTTGATTCTCTCTTTGATATTTATTAGAATGTTGAATCTCCAAAGAATTATGGTATTCCTTGGATGCCAAATATATGGCTGAGGATGCATCAAGTAAGAAGTTCCTTGTAAGTAATTTCACAAATTACAAAATGACTGATTCAAGACCAGTTATGGAATAATACAATGAACTTCTTGGTATACTTGGAAGGTTTATACAACACAAAATGCACATGGATGAGGCTATTTCAATCTCTTGTGTCATTGATAAACTTCCTTCTTCTTGGAAAGATTTCAAGCATACATTGAAACATAAGAAGGAGGAATTAAATCTTGTTGAGTCAAGGTCATCTGTGCATTGAGGAATCTCTCAGGGTGCAGGATAATGACAAGCCAAAGAGTAGCAATGGTACTGTTGCATCTGTTGTCAATATGGTGGAGCATAACAACTCCACCAGGTACAATAACAACAAGGGTAAATGTAAACATCAAGATATCACAAGAGCAGACCCTAACAAGAAGGGAACACCTACTTGTTAGAAATGTGGCAAATATGGTCACATTAAAAGGGATTGCAAAGGTGTTAAGATTAGTGGTAAAACCAATGGATCAGCCACTAGTGGATCAGGGAATGGTTCAGTTCCTCTGAAAGGTCAAAATATGTTTAATGAATCTCTTCAGGTTTATTATGTTACATATGTATCTCGAATCTAACTATGCAGGATGATGATATTGCGTGGTGGGTTGACTCTGGAGCAACTATTCATGAGTGCAAAGATAGAAGTTGGTTCAAGACTTATGAGTCACTGAATGATGGTTCTATTCTTCAAATGGGAAATGAGTCAACAACCCTGGTGCATGGACGTGGTTGTGTAGATCTTAGGTTTAGTTCTGGAAATATTGTAACTTTGTTTAATGTTATTCATGTTCCTGATATAAGGAAAAACTTGGTTTCAAGTAATAATGATGGTGTTAATACAAATAAGCCGTAAAAACGTTTATTTATATTTACGATCTTCTAATATTTTGTCGATAACAAACGTAAAATCATTTTAACGAAACAAGTAAAATAATAAATGGTTTGAACAAATAGTTTGTAACACACTTACGCTTTCACATAAAACACTAAAACAAGTATAAGTGATTTTATGATTTAGTATTACATATGTACAACAACTAGTGTTTACATATTTGGGTAAAATATACACATAACTAGTATGTAGTATATTGGGTAATATAAATGGGTAGAAACTTAAGTATCATAACCCATTGACCAAATACATTGAATGTAGTTGGGTACAACCCAAAGTCCATGATCCATATCCATGGAGCTTGACCCATAACCCATTGCATGACATCATGCTTATATCATATATGGATAATATCCATAACCCATGGTATTGACCCATACCCATGTGACTAGGTGCATTGCACTCATAAGATACATTGTATCTAGTAAAAGACCCATGGATCAACCCATAACCCATGACCTATGACCCATAACCAAAATACCCATGGGTAAAGAGGAGCGTCCCACGGATCCCTAGCTTTACGCTAGACGGATCCCTTGTGGGAGGGATCCGTGGGATTCGGGGAACAATAGGCATTTTCTCTCTATAAATAGTGAGCCATTTCTTCATTATTCTTCACCCATTTCTCACATACTTTCTCCCCGAAGTTAAAACTCTCTAACCCCATATCCGTGATCTGTTTGTAGTTTTGTTTTTGTGTGATCCTCTAGGTTCCTCTTAAAGGCGAGATCACCATCTTTGAAGTCAAGCAAGCTCAAGTCCATGAGTTGCCATGCTTCCTCATCATCAAGACTATTGAAGTCCTCTTGTTGATGATTCTTTTCTTTCTTCTAAGAAGTGTAGTGTTTAAGACAATAGTGAAAGATGTCTCAAGTGTTAAGACGAAGACATTAGTGAAAGGTGTCGATCGTCCATATTGTAGGCATTAGTGAAGGGTGCCTAGAAGTCAAGTCACAAGACATTAGTGAAGGGTGTCTTGAAGATCTAGTTAAAGGCATTGGTGAAAGGTGCCTTAGATGTACTTTCGATATGGTGTGTTTTGATGTACAAGATAGATTAGTATTGCATCCAAGGATATTGATATCCTTGATGATGTTATAATAAGGAGTTGGTCTCCTTTGGGATTAGTCGTTGGTGTAGTGTTGGGTAGTAGTTCATCCTTTGTAATGGAACTCGGTACTTAGCCTAGTACCGGATAAAGGGTAGGCGACGTTGTGGTTGGTGTGGTTCACCTTGGTGTGAAAGAACCCAGTGGTTAGCCTTGTACCGGAAAAAGAGTAGGCAACGTTGTGAAACTTTATCCACCATAAGGAGTTGGTGTCGTGTAGTGATTACTAAACTCTCGAGTAGGTGACCGGAGGGGAGTAGGGCAAGGAAGGTGTCCTTGTAGCTGAACCACTATAAATACTTGCGTTGTGGTTTTGTGCTTTACTTATCTTTTCGTTACATACTTCTATATGATTGTTTATCAACATCCAACACACATCCAAATAGATTGACATAAGTCGATCTAAATAGTTTAAAATAAGTTTTAATTGGCAAAACTATTCAACCCCCCTTCTAGTTTTCCACAATTGGCATCAGAGCTTCGTTACCAAGTTTCTTGAAGTATATTGTACTTTAAAAACTTGATATGATCCATGGTTAGTTGAAAACTACAAAGAAGGTCGTTCATAAAAACAAACACCATGTCTTTTAAAACTCTTTGTTTAGATGTTGATTAGATGACAAAATTTTTCTTATTATTTATTTTTTATTTAATTGCACTAATCCTCTTTGTCATGTTGCTTAGTCAAAGCTCATACCTACCAAGCCATAGGAATCACTTGGTAACAAGAATACCTTCCCTAAGAAGGTATCTTAAACACAAAGGAGCCAGAATTGTTTACTGACATCTGTTGTGTCATTTGTAAAGACATTCCTAAGTGCACTAGAGGTATGACTTTCTACGTATCTCTAAATGACATTAGCTTGATAATTAAGTATGCTCGCTTAGGTTTTTATGATTATCTTTTGTGCATATACATGTATTACATGTAGCTTCATTAGGAAGTCTTTCTCACATACGTGTTATTTTCTGCCTAAAGTCGTGGTTTATAAAACTTGTGTTTTATTTCATTTAATCCAAAAAGTCATATCCTTCTAATAATAAAACAAAACACAAATCTCAAAAATTCCTCCTTCCCCATAAATAAACCATTCGTCGTTCAACTCTATCAAATCCCTACTTTTTCAAATCTTCCACTTTAAAAAATTACCTCTCATTCTAAACTTCATTTTCCTCTCATCTCATCTCAAACCAAAACCAAGAAGGTTCGTCATCAACATGGTTTACATCGCCCTCGTGCTCATCGCCTTAACACTCATCGCTCTTGTGTTCCCTATGATGAAGTTCTCATACGAGAACATATACTTTGTTGTTAATCTACATTGGGATCATATACCCAATCTTTTGCATCATTCTTAGCATTAAAATGAAATATTATCAATAGTCTAGTTTATCTAGGTTATTATTATCATAATGTGTTTGTCATTTCTTTTGATTTATATGTTTCATATTCTTTCATGATACATTAGAAGCCATGTATGCATGCTAAAAGAAAATGTAGGCTAAAACACATATCTTGGTATAAAATTGTAAAACCTATGTTTTTATCAAATTTGTTTCTGTTACTACAGACCCACGGATCCCGGCAAGTATACTAGCCGGATCCCTTATAGAAGGGAACCGTGGGAACCGTCCTTCTGGATAACAGATTTTCATGCAAAATAAAAACTACTTTCTCTCTAAAAATGTTTTACTAGAATGTCAAACATTAAGTTAGTTAAATGTCATTGTTAATAAACATCTTGTAAAAACGTTAGGTACTCATTGTTTTACCCATAATATGTCACATCCTATTAACTTGTCTTTCCTATAGGTTTCGCTATGTCGCATGAATATGAGTTTGATTTTTCACTCACTAGCGTCTACACTCCTAACATCTCCCTTGAGCCCAACACACCTGGCAATCATGTCCGTGGGTTCAATAATCTCAAACCGTCACTTCCACGAAGGACGTGATTGTAGACAACTCTCTACAAATAGAAGGTATCAATACCTCCTTCCGAGCCATATGACTAGAATGTCTTCTCGAAATCAACGAGAAGATATGTCCAAGGTTCATAATGGAATTCTTCCGTCAAGTTGAACTCGTTCGTAACGAGGATCGCTCTCTATCTCTTTGGTTTTGGATCAAAACCAAAAGTTTGTTTTAACTCTTGGGCAATTTGCTCACATCCTCCGGATTCCAAATCATGGACAATGTGCCTTCACCAAGATTGGTCTTGATTCTCTTCAACTTTCGTGAAGAAAATAGTCCATATTGCTCACACATACCCTCCCCGGAGGATTTGAATTGCATAATATGCAAAACTCGACCATATTTTCTCGATCCAAACATTATCTTTACATTCGAGAAGAGTACAAACCTCTTGCACTCATTCTACGTGAAAATGTTTGGAGTCTTGGGTAATCGAGAAATCCTTTCCGCTTGTTGTGCTCACATAATGTATTGTTTGCTAACACAACAACCATATAATCTCTTCACTTCTTTCGTAAGGTGAATTGTAAATCTTCAAAGCTCCAAGAACAAACTCATCCCTTATGGAATGTTCTTGACGCTTCTATCATAACGTCAATTTTCATCCTCAATTTCAAAGTCCGTGTACGCATTCTTGTGAACAAGATGATGGACCCGCTAAACACATCTCTCATGAAGACTTTCTTCATTCTTGATTCCACCAACACTCATCAACCCTTTGATGATCCTTCTAGCTTAAAACGCCAAGGAACTTAGTATTCTTTCAATTAGGATCAATCCTTTTGTACTCATGCTTTATCAATGTAATCCAATTTCCTTCATGAAATAAAACATCTTACATTTGATATCTTAGTATTAGAACCTCTTAAACTAACCTTGGAAAATAATGCATTGTCAAAATCATTGCATACCTTTAGTAAAGGTTCTCGCTAGCAGATAGATCGGATCCCAAAGTTTGTGCTAGACGGATCCCTACTCTTAGGGAACCGTGGGATGCGGCAAACAGAAAGTGCAATTGCAATCATTGTATTTCAAACATGTCCTTAGAACACCTCACACTAAGCTAGACATAGTGTCTTAAGGGAAATTAAGTCCTTATCAAGTTAAGTAGATCCTTCCTACTCACACATAACTCACGTAGATCACAATCAAGACGCCAGATCTATCACACTTAAACCCATTACGCTTCCGCTCTCAAGCTCACTCATCATTTCTCACATGATCCCTCATATATAGCTTTGGAAATCTTTCGATTATGGCAAAATTGATCATAATCATCCTTACCTCAAAATTGGTCGAAATTGATCAAACTCTAGTTTTTCCATCTTAAGCCTTTAGGATATTCTCCAAAACATTATCCTAAGTCACTATCTGATCTCTAGGATCATTTAGCTCCACTTGACACTCTCAAATCTTTAGTGTCATCTTTGTTCATTCATTGGTACTCATGAAAGTTCCAATTTCTTTCATAAAAGGCAATCATTAGCTGCATCACTCATTACCCTCAAGTACTTAAGCAACCCTTCATTTAAGACACTTAGATAAACTGAAACACTCAAGAAGAAATAGGCATTAGACCTTACAAACATCATTGCTATCTTTTCTTAGCTGCTGTTAGACGGATCCCTAGGATTAGCCTAGACGGATCCCTCATTGGAGGGAACCGTGGGATCCATATGACATAATCATGCCAACTCTAGCTATAACAATCATTTCAAGCTCATATTACTAACTTAAACACTCAATCTCATCTTAAATAAGTTCCTAGATCAGCACAACTCTGAAGTTGACTCTTGTGCATGTTAATCATCACATTCCAATAAATTTTAGTGGCTTAAGTCTTGAATGCACTTGCCAAATCCCTTGCTTTATAAACCACATTGTTAGGACTTCTAAAGTCATCATCTTCATCCTCATTTTCAGCACTTAGAAACCTTTGCAAACCTTTTGAAATCATCTCATCATGAGGAAAACTACAAGTAGCAACTAATCCACCAAAGAACCACCCAAGAAAATTGCTCGTGTTGTACACGAAATCTCTTCAACCGAATCATCTCCGGTCAAGTCCACAAATGCAAGGATTGCTCCTCCACCAATCAAACCAATCACTAAAAGGATAGTACCCACAAAACTACCTATGCCAAACACCACCATACCTCCTAGGCCAAACAATCCCATCTCCACTAAACCATCACCATTGGTTCCTAGAGCTATCTCATTCACAACTCCACTATCATCACCACACCTTTACAATTTAGAGGATTTGCCTCCTAGGCCGTCTCATCCTCCTCCACAGGCAACATTTTCCTCATTAGGAGGAATAATGGTACAAAATCAAGGTGTTGAGCCAACACTAGCTCCGGCTTCCTTTTCGCCGTCACCATCATATAATCCCATTTGGATTATGAGAAATTATCAAAGTCAACCACCCGACCACATGGAAGGTGACACTTCTCTACCACCACCATCATTCTTGGTCGAGCCATCCTCAAATGTGCCTCCACCAATCCCTCCTTCGTTTGAGGCTCCCCAAACCGCTTCACTTGATCCTTTGCATCAAGTAATTTCATTTCTTCCGCCACCACTACCTAGCCATGACAAAGATTGTTATCATTGTCAACATAAAAGTTGAAACGTTTGATACA
>OU343219.1:92488312-92637282 GCA_910596185.1 Chrysanthemum makinoi | reverse complement strand
AAACAAAGAGAGTATGCTGGTTCACATCCCAAATGTAAATGTGCTTATCATCATCCTAAGACCAAGCCCTCGCCAAGAAAATAAATTGAATCGATACGCCATTTTAAAGAGCAAAGTGTAAAACACGTAACACCAGCATGTGTAATACGAGGAATAATCAGGACTTGCTTCGAGTGCAACAAATAATCACTACCGAATAATTTTCCTAGGTTGAATGGAACACAGTGGACAACCATTGTGGTAACCAAGACCTAGCTCTAGCAATAGAAGGAAATAACCCAAACCGTGTACTCAATATCTACCCACCCCAAGCTCGAGGATTCTATTTAGGGACCGAGGCGTACCGCACGCGTGAACTGCACGTTTTCCCTAGACCATTGTGATCCAATCGTGATTATTCAGATTCAAGAGCCTCATTAGATTAGAAACCTAGACGCGTAAGTTTTGGCATAAGCACTTTGACCATACACCCTGATTTTCACAAACCTAAGGGTAGACCTATAGTTATCATTAATGAATCACGAGGACGTGATTCCTCTCATATGGGTTAATGTCACAATTCTCAATTTCCGTCATTTCTCACATTTACTATTTCATCACGCTTTATTCTAAACTAGGTTTATTAAATATTAAATTCGCTGCAACCCAGTGTTTAGTCAATTCATAAACAATCATCAATGACATTTCATATAGACTAGGTTTAGTCTATATATCATTAGCATCATTATCATCATATTAGTTCATGCATGGTTTTGCATTTCCCGTTAAACGCATAATTTCTTATTTAATAAACGCTATCTGCATTAATTATTTCAACATTTGATCGATACTTCCAAAATTATCCTGATATATTTTTATACTCATATTAAGATTATAAAAATAATATTATGAGTTTACCCTGTGTTTTAAATTTATTTTGTATATAAATTGTCATATTTATATAATTACGCATCGATTTCAGAAATACTTACCATAATTATTATTTCACTCAATTTTTGTAAGAAATGTATTTTTATAATTTTTATGACTTCAATATATTTTATTCTTATCCGTTAAAATTGATTTTTAGCTAACGCTACCCTAAATACTCAAATATGTACACAAGTTACCAACTATACTTAAACAATTACACATTTACTAATACACTTATATAGGGGTGGCAATTTCTGACCCGACACGAAACCCGATCTGAAACCGACACGAAAATTAACAGGTTCGGGTTGTGCTAACACCAACTCATAGTTCATAAACCGACATGAAGGATGACACACACAATTTGATTACCAAATATCTACAAGATACATTAAGTCTTACTTATTTTACTATATACTAACACCAACTCATAGTTCATAATATCTAAAGGTGAAAATCAAAACTATTCTCTCTTTGTTTCATCCTTGTGGCCGGCCATCTCAAAAACCAAGCAAGAAACATAGTTTTTCTCAAGATCAAGCAATATTATACTCTCTAGTATACTATTTTTAAGGTTTTGAAATAAAAACCTAGGGTGTTTAGGATTAACCCTTATTCATTTAAACCTCATCAAGTAACTAGTAAGCATTTCATATTCATCTTATTGTTATTTCATCATTTTTGCAAGAAACATGCATGTTACATATGAATTTATACCACTTTTGTTGTTTTATTACTTATTATGTAATATAATTATCCTATAATGAATCCCTTGAAACATATCAATTTTTGTGATGTCTAGGAACCCATGACACCCTAAGAAGGTGTATGGTAGGATTTGAATAGCTTCGACGTTGTTTTGAATTGGTTAGAATAGGTTTTGGCGCGAGAAAATTCATTTCGACAACTATAATTAAGCGGTCTGTTGGTTTTGTTAAATCCGGAATTTTCGTAGTTGATAAAAATTTTGGGCTAGATATTTGGAAAATACACTTTAAAAACAAAACGTGGTCGCTGAATGGGTTAAAACGGAGTTATAACGAAGAAGATATGAATTTTTCAAGTTTGACGACGAAAACTATTTGTTTCAGAAAATTCAGCATGTATTCTCAACTTTTTACGAGTCAAAAATGAGTCTTAAGCATTATAAATTGTGTCGACTTATCAAAAATATATTAGTATACTTTGATACAAAGCTAAGGACATATAAAACGAGAAAACGGACTTGTAACGACAATTACACGCTTACATAAAGTTGCCAGAATTAAATTATATAAGAAAAACTAATACATTTCTATTAGACACAAGTCTTACGCACAAAGGACCATGTGAGAGGTCGTTTTAACATTGACATAGTACTTTTTATAAAATGATGTCATCTAGTAAAAGTAAGCTCACCTAGCATACTTTCTAAAATGTCCAACCGTCATTGCCGGAGTTGTAATGAATAAAATATAGTCACTCAAACTTTGCCTAAATCCACCCTTAAGCAATATTTGGACACAAGTACCATACTTTACCTATATTTTTCTCCATGATCGAGACCTCTAGGATGAAAACTTAAATGCTAAAACTTTAGATAATGATACAAGCTTCCCAAAACCGTTGAGTTTGTTTACTAACATTTGATGTGCACCATTTTACTAGCTTTTTCATTTAGTCACTTTCATGAAATTTTCTCAACATTAATTATTTTACTACGAAAAGTTATAATTTCATAATAAATCACTAAATGACTATCGTAGGATATCATTTCAATATAAATACTTGTAAAGTAATTTAAAAATGGTCAAGACGTTATGAGATTATATTTCGACGATAAATTCTATTTTCAAAACGCATAAAGTGGTATAGATTATATATGGATTTGCATGCACGACATTGTATAATGCATTCACGACAACATATCATAACTCAAGTCATGAAATTCATTTTAGGTCGCGGATAGTTTCCGAGCCTCATTTTCGTGCACTTCATTTGTTAGCATATCAATCATACCAGGTGAGTTCATACCCCCTTTTACTGTTTAAATTCTTACAAACTCCTTGGGGAGATCCATGCTTAAATACTTGTTTTTACTCTTTCGAATACTCAAACCATTTATACAATTTTGTTACACTATACTTCATACTTTGGACATTATGTGTAGTTTATTGCGATATGTGCCTTAATGTGCTAAACTTGTTTTCAATTATGCTTCAACAAACATACTTTAGCAACTCGGTTAACTATGCGAGTCTACGGAGAGTATTGATAGTACTATCACGACCCCACTTTGTGTCCCTCGATGACTAATTGTGAATATAATCCGTTATTCAATGAGACACAACAAACAATGTAGACTTGTCAAGAGGTTCAGCTTTCGTAATTTTTGCATTAAGTACTTGTATATATCGTATGCACATATGTCCTACTTACAAACAAGATTGACAAATTCTATTTTAGGCAATGGGTTGTGAACATTAGGTTAAGCGAGTTTTGTATGGGCGGAACTCTGAATCGAATGGATTTACCACTTGATCATCATTCTTTTAAAGACTTTTACAAATCATTTTCAACAAACTTATGAACTTACCAACCTTTGTGTTGACACTTTTTAGCATGTTTATCTCGCGTATAGGCGATAGCATTTCATGGAATTTCACATGGCATACATTGGAGTCTTGTGTTTTATCAATTACCATTCGACATGTTTTGTAACCCTTTATGTATTATCAAACTTTGGGATCTCATGTTTTGTAAACTTTAACTTTATTTAATCGAATGATAAACTTTTCAAAACGCCCTTTAGAGTCGTCAGATCCATGCTTATGACATCATACCCCAATGACACTATCGTTCCACAAGCGATATTTTGGGGGTGTGACGTGAATCCCAGCCTCAAAATTTTCCGACTACGGTCTTTTAAAAAGTTTTAAAACTGAATTTATACCATAAAAAAAACTTGTAAAACCAAAAAAAAAAAAACTTGTAAAAAAAGTTATAAAAAACTTGTAAAACAAATAAAAACTTGTAAAAAAAGTTATAAAAACTTGAAAATAAATAAAAACTCAAAAAAATAAGTTGTTAAAATTAAAGTAGAAAAACTTCTACATCAAATTTCGAGAAACTAATCATTGCAGACCAATTGATGGTACTCACAAAACCAAGAAAATGCAAGCAACCCCTACCCACACAAGTTCTGCATGTAGGAATTCCACCCCTATATTGTACCTTATTGTTATGGGGCAAAGGTATATTCCTTTTCTCGAGCAAAGTGAAATAAATAAATCATTTGTTAGTTGAGCGAACATAAATAAACAGAGAGTTTGGTTCAATAAAGATCAAATAAAAACTAAAGATCAAATAAACCATTCTCAACCACTCATTTTTTCATTAAAACGATAAAATAAACTTTCACCTTCATTTTTAAAAACTAAATATCTCAAAAACCATTGATCGTTAGAATAAACTAATCATACCATCACGCACAAGATAAAATTATCTTTTAATTGATATCCCACATCATATACTTTCACCTAAATTTTTTTTCCTCACTTTTTCGGTTTAGGTTTACGTTACAGTGCTTGTTACAGGTTATGGTTTGAATTTTTGTTAAGATTTTTAGGGGTTAAGTGTTTGGTTTCCTACAGCCAAATGCGATGGTTTTGTGCTTTTGGTTTACTTGTTGGTGTTTTGTGGTTTAGGTTTTGTGGTTTGTGTGGTTTGGGTTAGGGTTTTTAGGGTTTGGGGGGGCTAGGTTTTTTTTAGATTTGGGTTGGTTTTTAGAAATTACGGTTGTGTAACACAAAAAGAAAGATTTTTTAAAATTTTCATTTATAGTGAATATTGCCAAAACCGCAAAAACGATATAAAAATAGTCGCCGAAAGATACAATATGGATCTCTATAGAAAGGTAATTTTATTCTCACGAAATTGGTATAATTAGTTTTATCTAATTATTAATCTGTAATGAGATATTTAATTTTTAAATATACAAAGTAATTTAATTAATTGATTAAAATGAATACCGGAATCATTCATTCGATCTTTAATTTTTATGTGATCTTTATTGATCTCACCCCAATAAACAGATGGTTTCTTTTCAGATCTTATACAGATAACCAAATAATTTGGTCCAAATTGATTTAGACCCGATTAGCGGCGCTCATACTTTTTTCCATTTCTTTAAGTTAACAACTTTTGATTTTTGTCAAATACAAATATCTTCAAGTAAAAAAAATCTTTTTTTTTCCTATTACGCTCAAAATGGTCTTCACGAAAACAAATGTGTCAAGCTCCTTCCCTATTTAATCTATAAAAAAATCTTACTTTGCAATTAAATGATATATTCAAGATGGTTTTGGTTTTCAAAGATATTTAGTTATTACCAAACAATAAATTGTTAATCGTGAAACCCCTAAAATTATCCACAAAACACTTTCCACATACAATTATCGCAAAACAATCACAAAAATATTTTCCGATAAAATTGTTACAAAAAACACTTTCCTATACAATTATTACCAAACAATTTACATCGCCAAGACAAACATTTCCAAATACAATTATCGCAAAAACAATTACAAAAATACCAGCTGCAGCGCGGCAGACATTTCCTTCTTGTTTCAAATATAGCTCAAATTTATAATAATTTTTTTAGGGACCGCCACCCCCTCCCTGCCCCTACATATCCTTCGTTCGTGATAGCATGCCAATTTCTATTGTGTTTTCTTAATAATTATTTGAAAAATATTGAACACATAAACGGTTAATAGTTTGACTATTAGAACTTCAACCAAGATAAACTTGCTTTAATACACCAATCTTTGTACCATGGACGCATAGACCATTGCCCTTTAATGTATATAAGAGGAATCCACGCTGACAGCGACTACGATAACCTGAAATAAAAAATTTCAATAAACTACTTTATAATCTAAAACGCTTTTGTGTGACGATAAATTTGCGGATGCCAAAAGTTTCATGTCGATATTTCAAACTCTTAATATTTTAAGAGGCACTGCGTTACAAGGGCATGTATATCAAGAATAAAATTTTCGGCAAAAATGTTTTCAATTTTATGTTTTCTTACAATAACTTTTACCAATAAATAAAACATAATTAATTTGAGTAACTTTAAAAAAGTTATGGATAATATCAAAATAATTCATATAAAAACAATTGAAAGTTGGCGATTTCAATGCCACAGAATAATAATAAGCATGTAAGCATACAAATTAAATGATAATTTTATCCTCAGAATACAAAGTAAATAGAAACATTTTATGAAATATATATATATATATATATATATATATATTTGAACATGTTTGTATCATTTATATTGTTTATTACATTTGTCCTTATAGTATAAAGATATAAATAAAAGAAAGACTTATAATCTATACATCTTGTAAAGTATATATTTATGAAAAAAAGTTTGAATCATTAATATTGCTTATAACACTTTCCCACATAAGAAGATATAAATAAAAAGAATGTTTATAATGTAAAGAAAACTTACATGTTTAAGCAATCATTTAGAGTTATCCATGAAAAGTATAATAATTAATATACTAATATATCAATCATTGAATTAGCACTTAGCACTTTCACATTTGCATCATTTGTCTTAAAAAAATTGTCCCGACTTTTACAAAAAATTGTTTTTTACTTTTGTGGTTAATTTTATTTAAAACAATTCAAAATTTATTTAGATTGGTTCTCGAAACACTCTTATCTATACTAATTTATATGCATTTGGCCTTCTAAAATTGGGGCTTAAAAAATTCGAATTTTTTACTTGCTTATTATTGAAAAGATATATTATAATGCATGTAAAATTAAAATAATGAGCCCAATCACGGTATAATTTACATGGTCGCTTCTTAACAAACTCCAAAGTCTAACTTTCTAACAAACTCCAAGCCTAACTCCTAACCACAAAAAATTAAGATATAAAGTTCTCCAATTATAAAATTACATGTGTCACTTCTCAACTAAAAAAATTCATCTCTTTTATTTCAAATTAAAAATATATTTATCTATTTATTTATATTATAATCTAATTTCAACTATATTTTCTAAAATTTTATGCTTCTTTTAATTCAACAACATCCATTTTAATATATTTTTATGAGCTTTTAGTTTTTATATTTTAGCGGTTTATTATATTTTAATTCAAATTTTTACAACTTTAACCTTTATTTCATTTATTCCAATCAATATAATCTGATTACAAAATCATATACTTTTGGAGTGTTTGAACGCTGTAAGAGATTGCGGGATTTTTTATATGCTTTAATAATGATGCCGCGAAAAGTTACGGTAACCCAAACAAACACTTACAACTAACAACATATACATTCGGTGTTGTTAAAAGAATTCACTAAACGCAGTTAAAGAAACACATATAACTATACTTATCACGCCGCCTGTCACCACCATCTCATCACATCACCACCTCAAAACATTTGTTCACAAAATAGTCATCTAAGACCAATAGCCAAGATTACATGGTATCTTCTAAATATATAATAATATGGAATTGTAGTTTTGCATGATTTTAAAATCATATTCATTTATATGTGCAATTAAGATTAAAACTAAACTAATTCAAAAAGAATTAATAAATGAAGCATTAAAAATATTGTAAAGATAAATTAAAAGCAATTTATTGCATACATTATGCATTAAAAATTGTAATGCTTAAAAACACATTAATGACATCAGAAAAATTTATAGAGAGAGTCATCCCTCCATTATAAAGTAGTGATATGTGTAATATGTATAAAATCAAATAAATTATCACTTGTGAATTTAAATCTTTGCATCATTTGTCTTAAAAAGATTGTCTCGACGCTAAAAAAACCATTTTTACTTTTTGTGATTAATTTTATTTAAAATAATTCAAAATTTATTTAGATGGTTGTCAAACACTCTTATGATATAATAATACGAACTTTCAGTAGTTGCATGCATTTTAAAATCATATTCATTTATATTTGCATTTTTCATTAAACTAAACTAATTCAAAAAGAAATAATAAATGAAGCATTAAAATATTGTGGAAAATAAATTAGTAAAAGTAATTTATTGTGTACATTATGCATTAAAAATTGTAATGCTTAAAAAACACACATTAATGACATATATTAAAAATTTAGTAGAGATGGTCATCCATCCATTTATAAGTAGTAGATTTGTCAGTGTCATGATTTTTTTAAATAAACCATCAAATTTTGTGTCGCATATTTTGTTTAATTAGTCAACTGTATGATCAATAATTATTTGAAAAATATTAAACACATAAACTGTTAATAATTTGACTATTAGAACTTCTTCAACCAATATAAATTTGCTTTAATACACCTATCTTTGTACCATGGACGCATAGACCATTGCCCTTTAATGTATACTAGCAGGCATCGCCAAGCGATGCTTAGCTTACGATACCTTAAAATAAAAAAAAATTTAATAAACCATGCTTTATAATCTTAACGCTTTTATGTGACGATAAATTTCGCGATACCGAAAGTTTATGTCACATATTTCCACTCTTTAATATTATAAGAAGGTATTGCTACATTTGGCGGGTATCAAGTAATAAAATTTTGTATAAAAAATGTTTTAATTTTATGTTTTCTTACAATAACTTTACCAATAGTAATACATAATGAGTTTGAGAACTTTAAAGTTTGGATAATATCAAACTAATTCATATAAAAATAATTGAAAGTTTCTGCTTGCTTTTGCAAGTAAGAAATAATAATGTTATGTACATGGTCAAATTAGTTGATAGTGGTCCATTGTCACAAAGAAGTAGAAACATTTTTTATGAAATATATATATTTTTGAACATGTTTCATTAATATTATTTATTACATTTGCTCCATATGATAATAAAAGATATAAATAAAGAAAGATTCTTATAATGTATACATCTTGTAAAATATATATATTTATGAAAAAATGTTTGAATCATTAATATTGTTTATATCAATTTGTCCCCACATGATATAAGATACAAATAAAAGAATGCTTATAATGTAAAGAAAACTTACATGTTCAAGCAATTATTTAGAGTTATACATGAAAATTATAATAATTAATATACTAATATATTAATCATTGAATTAGCACTTAGCACCTTGCACATTTGCATCATTTGTCTTAAAAAAAAGTGTTCAATTTTACAAAACCGCTTTTTACTTTTGTGGTTAATTTTATTTAAAATAATTCAAAATTTATTTAGATGGTTCTAAACAATACGATATAATAAGAGTTGAAACATTGTAATTGTACTGCATTTTATAATCATATTCATTTATATGTGCATTTTTGCATTAATACTAAACTAATTCAAAAAGAAATAATAAATGAAACATTAAAATGTTGTGGAAGATAAATTAAGAAAAGTTTATTTATCATGTATACGCATTAAAATTGTAATGCTAAAACACATTAATTACATCTAAAAAATTTGGTAGAGAGCCATCCCTCCATTATGTAGTATAGATTTGTCAAAGTTATGATTTTTTTTTTAAATAAAGTAAACCATCAAATTTTCTGTCACAAATTTTGTTTAGTTAGTCAACTGTATGATTAATCTGAATTTGGCACTTATAAACCTAGGTCCACCTTACTTTATATACAAAAACCGATAAAAAAAGCGTTTCTACAAACTATTAGTACATAAAAAATATATGTACAATTACGAGGAAAATAATATTCATTCCTACTTATTGTGCCTAATCATCCTCCTACACACATGATCATGACAAGTGATCAAATTAATGCAAAAGATTAAGAAAGAGAACTAATGCATTACAATTGTCATATTTCTGTGTGGTTAAGATGATAAGTAGGACGATGAAGTAGGATGATATAACATTACTCGTAACGACAAACATGAACATTCATAAATACATTATTTCAAGGATAACTACACATTAGTCCTTGAAGTTGTTACAAATCTCTGTTATTGTCTCCGCTTTGGAAAAATATCACCACTAGTCCGAACTGTCCCTATCTCATGTTTGTGGTGATCCAATTTATTGGCGCCGTTATAAGGATAATATGATTTTTTTTCAACATTCACACATCCAAAACAGTCATACAACATCCCACACGCAAAAAGTTAACGTCTTTAACCTCCATGGCTCCACGCTCCACCACTCCCTACTCGAACCCTCACGCCATCACTCACTGTAACGTGTGTGTGGGTTGTTATACGAGTGTTTAGATGTGCGAATATTTAAAAAGCAATACTACCTTGAAATTAAACTTAACGAGCTAATTAACACACACTAATGAGCTGGATCATCGAAGACACAGTAGTAAAACACGAGAGACTAATAGCAATATTTCCCCAAAGTAGAAGCAACAAACAAGATTCGAAACAACTTTAGGGACTATCGATGTAATTTACACTAACTTCAAATAACGAAAATAACGACTATATAAACAGAAGTAGCGAGAACCCCTTCCTTCGTCCCAACAATCACATTTTCCCCCAACACTCAAACCCTAATTTCACAATGTCAATCCTAGCATCACAAACAAAACCCTTCAAAATCTTCATAGGTTACGACACACGCGAAGATCTCGCATACGAAGTATGCCATTTTTCGCTTCTCAAACGGTCCTCAATCCCACTTGAAATCATCCCAATAAAACAAACTGAATTACGCGCCAAGAACCTTTTTTGGCGGGAACGTAACAAACTCGAAAGTACTGAGTTTTCTTTCACTAGGTTCTTGACTCCGTATTTAGCGGATTACGAAGGGTGGGCATTGTTCGTAGATTGCGATTTCTTATACTTAGCAGATATAAAAGAATTAGTTGATGAAATAGACGAGAAATACGCGATAATGTGCGTAAAACATGATTATAAACCTAGTGAGAGTACGAAAATGGATGGGGCTGTGCAGACGGTTTATCCCCGAAAGAATTGGAGTTCAATGGTGTTGTATAACTGCGGCCATGTGAAGAATCGGGTTTTGAGTCTGGAAGCTGTGAATTCGGAGAGTGGGGCTTATTTGCATAGGTTTATGTGGTTGGATGATGAGGAGATTGGTGAAGTTGAGTTTGGTTGGAATTTTTTAGTTGGGCATAACCGCGTTGTGGAGGGGGGTGGGGGGAGTTATCCGAAAGCATTGCATTATACGTCTGGTGGACCGTGGTTTGAGGAGTGGAAAGATTGTGAGTTTGCGGATTTGTGGGTGAAGGAATGTGAGGAGTATATGAAGGTTAAGGAGAAGGAGAGGGTGCTAATTGAGTGAGGGGTGCTGTGTGTTTGGTGTTTGGTGAAATGTTGTTTGTTGGAATAAATGGTACTCGGTAAATGTTTGATTTGTTTCAGTGTAATTGTTATATTGTCTTGTGCTGTATGTTGTAATAGCAAGTTCATTGGGTTGGTATTGTTGTAATCTGTAATATATAAGACTAGATTTCATTTTTTGTATATGGTTAATTTGGGGATTTTTTTTGGGTGATATTGGTAGTTCAGTAATGGTCTGTGACGATGTCATGATGTAATTTTGAATGCCCGAATATCTTTATAACGTCGCTGGTTTGATTCGTGATGATACGTAAATACGGTCTGCTAAGAACCTTTGGTGATGCATCAGTAAGTGGTTATTAAGTGAGAAAATGAAATGCTACCTAAAAGTCTAAAACTAAAACTTGTCAACTAGATCTTTTATGACCTTGGACTTTTATATTATTTTCATGGAAATAATGCACAAGTAATACGTCTCATGTTAATTAAACGATGAAATCAGTATCGTCTGCTATAAGTAGGGAAACTGTACGTAATTCAATTGTCAGAAGTAACAAAGAAACAGAGTTGATATGGATATGGATGCACCGGGACCTCAAGACATGAGTTACATAGATCACGTTAAAATGCGGAATGAAGAAAAGGTCTGCCTTTTCGCATGGTTTGTCATTCTGCACTACAATTCTCTTTTTATTTGATCATTTAGTCCCATGGCAAAAGTTCAATATAGAACCAAAATTTACCATAAATCCAATCAACCAATAATAGCCATTCATTTTCTTATTATGATAAACTTTCACCCTTTAAAATTAAATATCTCAAAAACCAAGAATCGTTAATGCGATAAAAATTATACCACGTGAATTAATTAAATTATCTTCATAAATACGACTACTATATTTTAACAATTTTTTCAAAATTTTGGTCAACAAAAATCATATATGATGTGTGAAAATCATATATGATTCGATTTTTACGAATCACATATGATTTTTGAGAATCATATATGATTGTAAAATCATATATATTCAAAAATCGAATCATACATGATTTTTAAAATCATATATGATTAGAAAAATCATATAGATTTTTCTAATGGAATTTTCTAAAAAATGTCATTTTAAAAATATGTAAAGTGCATATCTATGAAAGATAATTTAATTCTCGTCCAATGATGCAGATTTTTATATTTGAAGATTTACCGTTTGTAAGATATGTTGTTTTAAAAAAAAATAAAAGATTTTCAGATAATTTAGATAAAAAATGGAGGTTATGATTGGTTCATTTGTTCTATGACAAATATGAGTTCTATATTGATCTCAACTCTTAGTCCCATAAATTCCAAAAACTTCCTTTTTTGGAAAAGTTTCAAAGTTAAGAGTAACTTTTGTATGTGTATCTTATGCAGTTTATTTGCAAAGATGTTGTTGTTTCTGCGATTGAGACTTGTGAGAGGCCGCTTGGATATTATATGTCAGAATGCCAAAAGGTTCCCAATTGTGCTATTAATTCGCAAGTTTCGGGTTTGTTTTCATTTTATATGTAAGCAAAGAATCGGTTTTAGATCACTTGTAATTTGTAATAAGGATTCAAATTTCAATGTTAAAATAAAAGATTAAATCATATGTTGATATGAATCAGAAAAAGCGAACCACAAGAATTATAAGGTCACCGTGAAAGAAAACAAGCAGTTCTAAATTTGTCAAATTTTGCAAAGCGGATTCATGTAGTACCTTTTTCATACTTGTATATTTCACATATATTTTTCCCTAACTCGCAAGTAAACAAGTCAGTAAAAGTAATGACCGCAGACTTTAGGTCAAACGGGTGTGACTTGCATAATGCTCAAATGTATCATTTAGCGATAGAAATCCAAACAAACTATTTATGATTCCAATATTAGACCTTAAGATAATGAAAGAATCAAGAGAGAGGTAACTAAGGGGATCTTGACTGATCCAACGCTTCTAATCACAAGCAAAGCCAATCATCGTCTTCTCTCGTTAAGTTCATTACCTTTACGTAAAGCCACTCATCGTCTTTAACTATGGAACTTCATCTCTCATATTTCGAAAATCCATCAAGTTTTAGTTATGTACTTATGTTAATGCTACATTACACGGAACATAATATTTTGATGAGATCGACTTTTGACTTCCCGTATTAGAAGTCCTTATTTTTACATTGTTGCAACTTTTTTCTCTTACACAATAGCACTTGTCGCATCCGAAAGCAATTTGGACCAATTTTGGTTTTAGTTGCATTAAGTCAATTATGAGGATCCGTTAATTTTATTTCGTCTTCGGTCCTCAGGAACATGAGTCGTGACAGGAGGGTTAAATCAAGTTCTTCTTTCGGGTTGACTCCGAATGTTTGTTTCCTCGACCGTGGTTATTGTATTACTATCCGGTGACGTTTGGAAAAGTGAATATTCCGCTCGTTGTTGAGAGTAGGAGAGAACTTATAAAGATCAATCATTAAGAGAACTCATGAAGTAGCTGTTACGTGGATATCAGGGGTAGCTCGTCGAACGAAGAATATAGAGGTGATGATTTGACAAATGTTGAGATGCTTTCATGAATGTGATGGTATAATAGCTGGAAAGAAACAAGAACATGGCTAAAGATGACATTTCAAATGATTCGATTGACATGTGTGTGACCTTGAAGAAGCAAATTTCGTTGGTTCACCTAATGTATCTCTGCTGATATCAAACGTTATGAGAAGTGGTTCATGAACTGATCTCGCAAACCGAGATCCGTAGACTTATTAATCCGATTAGAATTGAGGGAACTTTTGATCATATTTCTTTTGGGGTAACCATAGCCCGACCTTATTAATCCATAGGGTTTAAAACCCATCGCCACACGCATCAAACCGCTAAAGCCTCCCTGCTTCGTGAGTGGACGGCGTGACCATTACACTTCGGGTTCTTTGACCTAACGGAAATTAAACTTGAAATCTCTCACATATAAAGTCAGTTCTAGGTATTTAAGTTTGTCTTTTCTATTGAATCTGGAGCCTGGCATGCAAACCTAAGGATCACTTGGGCTGTAGACTTTCCTATTGGGCTGGATTCCACCAATCATACCTGATCAAGTAAGCCCATATATGGTTTGGATATACATAGTCAGATCAGTAGTGACTAAATATTGAGTCTTCATTGTCTAACAAAAATTTCTTACTAGCAGTTTGGTATGCGGGTTTTACGTGGTTTGGATTCATTCAATTGCTATATCAATGATTGGTACACATTTTTGACAATCAAGTAATCATTTCATGCCAAATTCTCAATCCTGCCTACCCTGGTGGTTTGTAAAAAAGTTGTTAGAGGTACCACTTTTTTTATTTCATAAAATTTATCCGCCACTTGTTTTTCAAGTTTCCTTCCTTATTGTTACTTTATATATTAAAATAATATATTTTATTATAAATTCTTAACAAAATAAATATAATTTAAAAATAAAATAAATAATTTTCTCCTCCTCATTTATTTCAAACAAAATTCATCAAACCAAATCAATCCAAATCCAAATCCGATTCTAATCCCACCTACTAACCAAACGCCCTTTAATTCCTAAAAATTGTAGTCTCAAACATATAATATAGTTTTAGTTCAAAAAAAAAAAAAAACATATAATATAGTTGTTGTTCTTCACTTCTTCATCATATTTGACTTGATGGTAAACCGGTAAATGTATCCATCATGAATTTTTTAGCCAAGGACTATGAGAACTTTAGACGCTGTTCAATGGGCGAGATAAGCAGTGTCCGGGGTCATGTGTGACCCTCGATGAAAAATTGTAATGTAAATTTTAAAATTTTCGGCTATTTTTTAATTTGCCCCCCAAATGACCAAATTTTAGTGTAGCTTCTAAAATTATCATATTTCGCCTCAACAATAAAGTTCCGGCCTCAGCCTACGACACATCATAATTCCACATCTGCTAGTACATGAAATATTACTTATAATTTTAACGTTAAGAAACAAGGCTTTACTTGTGACTAAAATACGCCTGATGCCAAAGTTATGAAAAATACCATTATAATCACGGTGTAGTGAAAATGAAAAATACAGTAGTAGTTTAAAAGGTTCAAAGGACATGTAATCCTTTTCAAGGTGGCATAAGAAACAAAATGATCATACCAGATAATCTATCAGAATACGGGGGTTATTTTGACCCCTATAATTTTAGATTGACCCCTCATATTTTTTTGTTTTTTTATTTCTTTTTATTTTTATAATTTTGCTTATATCAAAAACTATAAACCCGAAAATGCTTAACAAAGAAATATAAAGTTTAATAAGTCAAACGCTTAAAACTGCCGAAATACTAACAAAACTGATAAAAATCAGGTTGTAGACCAAAAAGTTTAACAAAATGGAATATTCTTACATTTGACCTCATATGAGGGTTTATATAAGACAACCCGTAAATACTTTAGGCAAAAAATACTAGGATCTATCAAGTGATGTCAGTCATCAAATCGAAGATTTGGTCAAATGATGTTACATGGAGGTTGTCTCATTTACATTAGAAAAAAGGGGCAATATCATATCGTACGACTTATTAGTATTCAAATAACAGGATGATTGCATATTTGCAATCAAATAAACAACGGGACCATCTTGGTTATGTTAATATAAGGATAGTTTCGGGGACCATCATATCATTGACACTTAAATAGCATATATATAGATAGTCATATGACTAGTAATTAAAAGAAGTTGTATATGACAAGCACATAGCAGAAGTATTATAATCTATAAATCATCAACGAAGAAGACATGATAAAAAAAACCAGATTATTGTACATCTCAGAAAATGAAAGGCATGATGCGCATATATTAATCAAGATTAACGCCAAAAAGAACCAATCAGGATCCAAAATATGCATAGCAATTGAAAACCATGTATTAAACAATGAAATAAGGACAAGTTGAAAAATTTGAAGACTTGTAGGATTAGTTCACATCATAATGGGCCAAGGCATCGAATGCATACCCATAAAGGCCTCTCAACACCCACCTCTATAGTGGTGAGATTCACAAGTTAATAATCGCTTAGTATTGTTTAGTACCGCTGGGCAAAGTTTCTATCGCTATAATATTAGTACGCTAGGTTGAGTTAATAATGCTAGTGCTATGTTAGTACCGCTAGACAAGGTAACTATGCTAGAGTCGGGCTGCATCAACTTGTAAAATGTGCTTAACCTATTCAAGTGACATAACCCGCTAATGACCACGCTTAATTGGTCATAACCACTATTAGCTTGAATCGATAATTATGAGGCATTAATGGGTCGATTAATCTTCATAATTCCATTTGACTGTTATGAGTATTTTCCTATAAATGGAAATCATATATGCATGAAGATACACAGTAAAACAATAAACACTTGTAAGCAAAAGTGTTATTGATTTGTTTGCCTAAATCATTAACATACATTTGGCTTATCCCAAAGTAGATATTCGTGATACCCGGCATGTATCGGAATAGTTTATTTTGAAAAGTGATAACACGATTTCAAGTGATATCCGGTAACATGTATTGGTATTTTTGATGCTATTGATTATCTTCAATTTGCTCGTGAGTTAACCCCCAACATTCAAAAGTAAACTATTTTGTGAGAATCAATGGTCGCTACTATGTAAGATATGGTCGATAACTTCTCCAAACCGATAAGTTGAAGAGATGGATTTTAGAAGATGGCAAAAGAAGATACACTTTGTCACAAGATGACATGTGGGTATGTTTGAGCACACCACCTGCATTTGATGGGATAATGCTACCGTGAACATATCGTAGTGTTGAGCAAATGGAGACTGATGATTACATTTGCAGAGGTTTAATCCTCAATGGTATGTTTGATTCTCTCTTTGATATTTATTAGAATGTTGAATCTCCAAAGAATTATGGTATTCCTTGGATGCCAAATATATGGCCGAGATGCATCAAGTAAGAAGTTCCTTGTAAGTAATTTCACAAATTACAAAATGACTGATTCAAGACCAGTTATGGAATAATACAATGAACTTCTTGGTATACTTGGAAGGTTTATACAACACAAAATGCACATGGATGAGGCTATTTCAATCTCTTGTGTCATTGATAAACTTCTTCTTCGAAAGATTTCAAGATAACACGATGAAATGAGGTCTAAATACTCATCATTTTGTAATCTAAACCGCAAAATCATTCGAAAACACTAAAACACATCAAAATGATCAAAATATCACAAATCAGTGTTTTATGTGTTTTAAATGCAAAAATATCAAAATCAGATGAAAATGTATAAAGTTTGCAAAATTGGCGCTTTTAATCCCCAAGTTTTAAAAGTTGTCAAATCTAGTCCCTCGAATTCAAAATGTGGAAATTTATCATTCAAGGTCCCTGAAGTATTTTAAGTTGTTAAAAATGATCCTTGAATGATTCTTTGGTCAATTGGCAAGAAAGGTCCCTAAACTTTGAAAATTGCAAAATTAGTCCTTAGACCTTTAAAAATGGATTTTATGCAAAAAGGGTCCTTGTTTTATCAATGTTTGTCAAAATTGGTCCTTGTGAGAAGTTTGGAAATGATCACTTTCAGTCCTTGAAGTTTGGCAAATTTGCAAAATTGGTCCTTGTTTATTACTTAAACCAAACGGATCAACACATATCTAAGGCCCAAATCCAATCCAAATACAAGCCCAAACCCAACCGCCACCCCCAACCTTGAGCCCCAGCCCACCTTTTGACCACCCAACCCAATTATGACCCCCTTTGTTATTAAAGCCTCGGTCAACGCAGTCAAACCCACCCCTAAACGCCAAAACCGCTACCACTGTAGCTCCACCTCTTCCCTCTCCTCAGATACTCAAAACCGAGTGGTTTCACCACTTTTCAACTTCCCTCCCATACCATGTCCCCTCCAACTCCTATACACTCCAAAACCTTTAATTATCTCAACCAAACCTCATTAAAGCTAAAAACCTGCTTTGAAGAATTTTTGGCGCCAAATCTTACATGTGGACGGTTCTGATTAATTTGAGTGATCCAAAGGCTAGAATGTGGTGGGATAGATTCGTGAGTACATCAAGGATGCAAGAAAGTCTATAAAGGAGAGAGTTGCATGAAAAAGATATATCTAGTGTAATTTTTATTTTTCATGTCGCTTTAGTGTTTTCAAGTAAAAGTGTAATTTAAATCCTTCAAGCACTATGTTTAAGTCTTTTAATGTATTGTAAAGCTTTTCCAATTAGTAATTTCAAGTTTTAATCATTTCTCAAGTCTATGCAATTTCTCATATTTATGCAAAATCTCAAGTTGGATCAAATGTTGTTATAAGTTGATTATATGGATTGAAATAGGTCACATAAGCTCCCATATAGCTTTTATAAGCTATTAGAAACAATAAAATTCAGCTTAGCTTCAAAAGTCAAAATCACCAAAAATCCAAATAAATACTTGAAAAATAAAAAAGGGTTCTATGGAAGTGTTCACAAATGGAGCAAGGTGTATCTGGATGGCCTTGGTATAGCTGCTTGGAAGCTATAGGAATGGTTTGATCCGGTTCTCGCTTTTAGCTTGAAGCTATTGTAAGCCCTTTTAAGTATTTTTGGCATTTCATCATTGTGTTGATTAGTTGTTATAATTTCTTGTTCTTAGTGTTCATTAGTAGTAATTAAGTGTATTTAATCTTTAAAAACAGTTGGTTGATCTTTTAAATTGGTAGTTTACATAAATTTCTTTATAACTGTCAAAATAGCTCTTGTCTTAATTCCTAGTTTTATGTTGTTGTAACTATTGGTTCATGTTTCTTTAGTCCTAATTAATGATGCTATAAGGTCTGCAATCAAGTTTATGGTTTAAAATTGTGTTTTACTCTAAAAACTTCATACCAACATTAAGGTGTGTTTGGTTTATGGTATTCAAAGGTTCTTTGGTCCTTAGCTTTGTTGGAAATCTTTCCAAATAAGTCTAAGTAACTTAGTTCACCATAAAATCAAGTCCTCATTAGCAAAAGTCAAAATTCCTTTGATCTTATTTCGCAGCCATCGTTGATTTTACAAATCCATGATCATCATTTTGTGTTCAAAAGTTAATAATCTTGCTATATTCAGTCTTAACATGCCTTAAAACAACATCATCGTAAGCTTAAGAACAAATCAAAAGTCACTTTGGTCAACTTTGCACTTGTTCTAAAAAAGTCAAAATCTCAATAGGTCGTTTTTGAATAAACTTTGGAATTTCACTAGGGGTTTAATATTAAGATTCAGCTTATAATCTCTTGGGGTATTAAAGTTTGGTTGGTGAAGAAAAATACAAAAATGATAGTTCTTGGTTTCTAAGTCTTTAAGTGCTTATTCAACAGCTTTTTGGGGTACTTGTCAGATATCCGCCCTGCAAGTAATGTAATTTGCTCATTTTGATAAGCTTGCAGTGAGCTTGTTAGTGCTTCAAATCTTGTGTTCTCTAGTTCTTTGGAAAGCCAACCTGGACCTCTTGAATTATCAAGTCTTGTTTTCACTTTGAGCTTGTTTACTAGGGCCTAACAAGCTTAAAGCTTGTCCCATTTCTCGCAAGTACAAAATTGCTTATTGGCTTATTTGAGCTTTTCAGTTGGATTGTTTGTGTCTTTTAGTTTCAAGATAGTTGATCTAGCTTATTTTCACCTTAATCTAACTTCTGTTTCAAGTAATGGCTTGTTTGAGCTATTTCCACCTAATAAGCTATTTAGCCCATGTTGACTCATAAGCCATCAAAACAGCTTATTGGTGGTTTGTAAATTTTTAGTCTTTATTAAAGTTTCATATAATCAGTAGTAAAGTAGTTTTCAAAAGAAAATCCGAAAAAGTATAAATAAAAATCAGGATAGTGTTTATTTAAGGTTTTCTAGCTTTTGATTTTCTTTTCATCTTTTTAATAAGCTAATCTTGTTTTTCCATTTTTCTTAGGTTTCTGTCATCATATAGGATTTTTAGAAAAAGTTTCAGATTTTTCTCTATCTTTTTAGAATTTATTATAATTTAAATTAGTTAAAAATAGTAATTAATTAGTAATAAATAATTACAAAGTCTAAAAAAATATATTTTCTGTTTTAAAATTAGTTTTATAGTATTTTAGATTTTTCAAAATCATAAGTTTATTTTTCTAGCCTTATTTCCTATTTTCTTTTATTTTAGAGTATTTATTAAATAGTTAAAATAGTTTTAATTAATAATAATTAATTAAATAGTGTTAAAAATAATTTTCTTTTTCTAATAATTTTCTTTTATTTTAGGATTCCAAAAATGTTATTTTCATATTTTTAGGTCTTTTATTTCTTAGTTTTCACTTTTATTTTGTGCGATACGTAGTTTTTGAAGCTCACGCACGCGCTTTCTTTCCGATTGTTGTGCTTTCCAAATCAGACTCCATTCCATTCAAATCAATCAGAGTGTAATATTTCTAATCATAACCTTTACAGATCACTATCCTTAGTGATCATTCCATCTTCTCGAAGTTTTAACACACCATTGAGTCTCCTTGGACTAAACGATCCGAATTCACTATATTCTCGATCCTCATTGCATTTGTGTTTAAGCTGCTTTAAGTCTGTTTGACTTGACGCTTCGCCAGATCAAATTTTTTGCCTGCCGGGGAGGCTTTAGCGTGTGTTTAGCCATTTTCTGATCCATTGTTGCACATACCCACCATTTGTAAAAAGTTTTTGTAAAGTTATAAGAAAACCAAAAAGTTCATTAGCACTTTTCCTAAAGTGTTAAAAACTCCAAAAAAATATAAAACAACAAAACAATCGAACGCTTTCTATTTTGTATTCTCTTTAAGGTGATTCTAAAGAGATACGATTTGGTTAAACGGACGATAACAAAAATATTGTCAAAAAGTTTTAAACCCATCTCACAAATCTAACCTACGCCTTTTCAAGGGTACTTAAAATATACATAAAAATCAACCACCGCGAAATCAAGGCAAGGCACTACCTAACCTGGGTGCGACCATTAATAAGTTCCCAACATCGATTTAAAACTTGCCTTTGTGTCACTTGTGATTTGGTGTACCTTTTTCAAAGAAGCCATTTCATTTGTGATTATTGGTTAAGTTCACTTGTGTTTTGCCTCATTTGTTTTGAAAATTCGTTTTTATACATAGTATGCGACTGCTCTTCCAGCTTCTACAAGTCCACTTTCTAACTTGGAAAGATTCCTCAGACGAGGACGCTTCAGCTTCTACCGCGGATCGAGGAACGCCTACCACCACCACCTCCTGCCGAAATGGCAGAAGACAAACCCATGAATGAGCTTCTCCAAGCACCCATCGAGGGTTACGGAGGTGCCATTGTTGTTCCAAACCATCGGGTCGACACTTTCGAGCTCAAAACCGGGTTGCTCAATCTAGTAACCCAAAGCCAATTCTATGGTTTTGAGCAGGATGATCCTCATGCACACATTCGATGGTTTAACAAGATAGCATCTACCATCAAATATAAGAATGTCCCACACGAAGCTATCAAGCTTCTTCTGCTCCCATTTTCTGAGGACAAGCCCGAATTGGCTTGAGAAACAACCCCCTCGCTCTATAGAGACATGGGAAGATCTTGTCACCAAGTTCGTTAACGAATTCTATCCTCCATCCCAAACCACAAGTCTTAAGAATGAGATAATGAAATTTTCTCGAGATTTGATGAATCATTCGGGAGGCATGGGATCGTTACAAAGAGTTGCTTCGTGTGTCCGTGATCACGTTTTACCGAAGTTAATGCAAATGGATACTTTCTACAATGGTCTCAATCGCACTAATCAAGACTTTTGAATGCTCCGCTGGAGGTATTTCCCTGAGCAAGACCACCAAAGAGGCCTTGCGCATCATTGAGAACAAGTCTCAAGTCCGCCCTTCGAGCTAAGACATATCGCCTAATGCCGGACCTTCTTCTTCTTCATCTCCAGTGAGTACATCTAGCACCGATGCTAAGATTGATAAACTCACGACATTGTTCGAGCTTTGGTTCTTGCTAACCAGAAGAAAGTCTCCTTCACTCACTCCTACACATCAAGTGAAGAAAGTTGAAAGTTGTGTCACCGTGGTGGTCCTCATGCTACTACAATTGTACCGCCACCGATGGTAGTCCTTTTGAGGCCAATGCTCTAGTCGGTAGTTCACAACAAGGAGGTACTCAATACCGCCCTCAAAATGAACCACACTACCGTGCTAACACTAATCGTGCACCACCCGTTTTAACCAGAATCACAACATGCAAAACCGAATCGAACCAACCAAGAATGAACCAAGGTTATCAAAACCAAGGTAATTTCTATCCTGGACCCAATCAAGGTTTCCAACATCAAGGAAACCTTCATCAAAATAATTTCAATCGAGGGAATCGCCAGGGAATGTGAATCCTAATCAAGGGAATTTTGGCTATAATCAAAACATACGACCTCAATTTATCCCTCCAAATTCTCCGCCATTGTTCCTCCGTGACCATCATCATCGATGAGTTATCAAGCTCATGAAGTCCCAAGATGAAATGAACAGTTGTTGGTCACCAAATTGCTGATCTCAAAAGTCTTTAAATGATCGCCCTGCCTGTGTACTTTACCGAGCAACACGATCGCTAACCCGAGGGGCGATGCCAAGGCGATCACAACCCGAAGTGGTGTTTCATACACTGACCCGCTGTTCCTACTACCTCTTCTTCTTCTCTTCCTAAGGTAGTGGACAAGGAACCTCCAAAACACAATGGACCTACGACTCCAATGCCCTCCTCCCGTGGCAATGAGTCAAGTTACCAAGGAAACAACGGACAAGGTGCATTATTCTAGCCCACGGTATCAAGACACGCCCAACCTTCTAGTCCAACCTCAAGTGGTCCGTAAACCCAAATCAAATCAAGGAGTTGTTTTGAACCTCCTCAGAGCTCTTGAGAATCGAAATCCAAATCTTCTATTCCTTACCCATCACGCTTGAATGAGCAAAAGCTCCGCGAGAAAGCTAGTCATCAAATGGACAAATTTTTCCAAATTTTCAAAGAGCTACATTTTGACATAAGCTTATGGATGCTATCATGTCGATGCCCAAGTTTGATCGACTCTCAAGCACATGTTAAGCAATAAGGAAAAGTCGTTTGAAATGGCTAAGACTCCTCTAACGAGAACCGCCAGCTTATTCCAAAAAGCTTCCTAAAAGCTTGGAGATCCCGGGTTCTCTTACCATGTGTATTCCCTGTGAATGGTTGAATGCTTTGCCCTAGCATCTTGGTGCAAGCATAAATCTTATGCCATATTCGCATGGAAGAAACTCTCTTCCGAACTCACTCCTACATGCATGACTCTCGAGCTTGCAGATCGTTTCCATATCCCGCCCTTGGCATTGCCGAGGACGATTTGTGAAAGTAGGAAAGTTCCATTTCCCACCGACTTCGTGGTTGTTGATTTTGATGCCGATCATCGGGTTCCTCTCATTGTTGGTCGAGGATTCTCGAGAACGGGCCGCTCTCATAGATGTATTTGAGCAAGAAATCACATTGCGCGGTTGGTAATGAAGCCGTCACCTTCAACTTGACCAAACTTCGAGGTACTCCGCAAATTATGATTCGAAGGTTAACCTAATAGATATCATTGATGTTGCCACCAAGAGTACTCTCAAGAAGTTCTTGGTTATTCTCATAATTCGTGGAGGGGATTCCACTCTTCTCAACCTATCATAGCCAATTCTACTCTTCTATCACTCCTTTGAGGGAAATGACTCCATCTCTAAGAGATTGAGGCATACTTGGCTAGTGATTCTGGCCTGGGAAATTGATCACGCCCAATTGATATCGGGGGATATACTTATTGAGAAGTTGCTCAATGATGATCCATCATCAACCCTCATCCTAGTGATTCAATTCCGCTTGAGATTAATCAAAATGAGATTAACTGAGGGAGATATTCTTCTAAAGAAGTTGTCAACCGATACCTCCTCCCTCCCATCAAACTTCATAACAAGGAAATCAAGTCGCTTGAGAAAACTGATGAAATTCCCGAGGTTGAGCTTAAGGACTTACCTCCTCATCTCGAGTATGCATTCCTTGAAGGTGTGATGATATTACCCGTCATTATTGCTCGAGATTTGAGTAAAGATGAAAAGTCGCCTCATTAAAATCTTGAAGTCACACAAGCAAGCAATTGCTTGGAAACTCTCTGACATCAAAGGTATAAACCCCGAAGTTTGTACTCATAAAATCTTGATGGAGGATGACTTAAACCAGCAGCTCAACATCGAGACGAGTGAATCCAAAAATCCATGATGTTATTAAACAAGAGGTTATCAAACTTCTTGATGCTGGATTGATTTACCCGATCTCATACCCCTGTCGTACCCAATTCATTGTTCCAAAAAGGGTGGCATTATCGTTGTCACTAATGAAGATAACGAAGTTAATTCCAACTCGATTGGTTACGGATGGCGGTTTGCATCGACTATCGTAAGTTGAATGACGTCACTCGTAAAGACCATTTTCCTCTACCCTTCATGGACCAGATGCTTGAGAGATTAGGGGAACTAATACTATTGTTTCTTGATGGTTTCTCGGTTACTTCATCCCCATTGATCCAAATGATCAAGAGAAAACCACATTCACTTGCCCATACGGAACTTTTGCCTACAAACGTATGCCTTTTGGCTTATGTAATGCTCCCCGCACGCTCCAACGATGTATGATGGCCATTTTCCACGACATGATCCGGGAAACAATGGAGGTGTTTATGGATGACTTCTTGGTCATTGGGGATTCTTTTCAATCATGTCTCTCCCATTTAGATAAAATGCTTCAAAGGTGTGAAGACACCAATCTTTGTCTAAACTGGGAGAAAAGTCACTTTATGGTCAAAGAAGGCATTGTCCTTGGCCATAAGATTTCAAAGAACGGGATTGAGGTAGATAGAGCAAAAGTCGATGTTATTGCTAAACTACCTCATCCTACTACCGTCAAAGGTATTAGGAGTTTTTAGGTCATGCCGGTTTCTATCGTAGATTCATACAAGATTTTTCCAAAATCGCCCTACTATGACCCATCTTCTTGAAAAAGATGCTCCTTTTATCTTCTCACCTGAGTGCATCATAGCTTTTGAAACATTGAAGAAAAAGCTTACTGAAGCACCCATTCTCGTTGCTCCCGGGACTTACCTTTGAGCTCATGTGCGATGCAAGTGATTTTGCTATCGGTGCAGTCCTAGGGCAGCGAAGAAATAAGCATTTTCACCTATTCACTACAAGCAAAACTATGACCGAGGCTCAAACTCATTACACCACCACGTAAAAAGAGCTATTAGCTTAGGTGGTGTATGCTTTTGAGAAGTTTCGGCCGTATCTTATCTTGACCAAATGCGTAGTGTATACGGATCACTCGGCTCTTAAATATCTCTTTGCAAAACAGGATGCAAAGCCGAGATTGCTTCGTTGGATTCTCCTCCTCCAAGAATTTGATATCAATATACGTGATAAAAAGGAGGAGAATCTAGCTGGATCATCCGTCATTAGAAAACCCTCACCAAGATGTTTTCGAGAAAAAGGAAATAAATGAAACATTTCCTCTCGAGACACTCAATGCTGTTTCTTTTCGTGGAAATTCTACCACCCCATGGTTTGTCGACTTTGCAAATTACCATGCGGGTAACTTCATTGTGAAAGGGATGTGCGAACCAGCCAGAAGAACAAATTCTTCAAAGATGTTAAACATTATTCGGGACGACCATTTCTTGTTCAAAATCGTGCGGATCAAGTCATCCGAGGTGTGTTTTATGGACAGGAAGCTATTGACATTCTCACAGCTTGCCATGCTGGACCCACCGGGGGCCATCATAATCCAAACTACACCGCCAAAAAGGTGTTTGATTCCGGGTTCTATTGGCCCACAATCTATAAGGATGCCCATGATTATGTCAAAGCCTGCGGACGCTTGTCAACGTCATGGTAATATCTCTCAAAGAAATGAAATGCCACAAAATGCCATTCAAGTTTGTGAGATATTTGACATCTGGGGTATTGATTTTATGGGGCCATTTCCATCTTCTCGTGGCAACAAGTACATACTCGTGGCTGTTGACTATCTGTCAAAATGGGTTGAAGCAAAAGCTTTACCCACCAATGATGCCCGAGATGTTGTGAAGTTTTTGAAATCTCTGCTTTGCCAGGTTTGGAACTCCGAGAGCGATAATCAGTGATCGTGGTACACATTTTGGTAATGACCAATTTGAAAGAGTCATGCAAAATATGGTGTTACCCATCGTCTATCGCATACCACCCCCAAACTAGTGGGCGGTGGAAGTTTCAAACCGGGTATTAAAAGGATTCTTGAAAGGACAAGAGGCGAAAATCGCGTGCATCCCGGTGGATAAACGGATGACGCACTCGGGCTTTTAGTGCACTTACAAAACACCAATTGGGTGTACTCCATACAAGCTAGTGTACCGGAAAGGCATGTCATCTTCCCGATCGAGTTAGAGCACAAGGCATACCTGGGCCTTAAAGCATGCAAACTTCGATATATGCAGTACCGGTGATCACGAAAAGTTCAAATGAATGAACTAAATGAACTTCGTGATCAAGCTTATGAGAACTCTTTGATCTACAAGCAAAATACAAAGAAGATTCATGACTCCAAGATCAAGAACCGCGTTTTCAACGTTGGTGATCAAGTCCTTCTTTTTAATTCAAGATTGAAGATTTTCTCGGGAAAGCTTAAGTCCCGCTGGTCTGGTCCATTCACTATTGCTAAGGTTTATCCTTATGGTACCGTTGAGTTATCTCAACCCGATGGTCCTAATTTTAAAGTGAATGGTCATCGAGTTAAGCATTACTTTGGAGAGGACATTTCCCCTATGGTTGTCCCGATTTACAAACATTCCCCATGAACCAATGAATGCGGGGATCGAGTCAAGCTAGTGACTCGGTAATCAAAAACATTAGCACGCACCATATGTGTTTTCACCCATATTTTCGTCTTCTTTCTCTCTGTTCTACCACCCTAGTGTGTGTGGGGGTTGCCCCACATGTTGTGTATATGAGTTTTCTAAAAAAAAAAAAATCTTCTTTCTAAATAATGGCCGTAGTATTTCCCTTTTACGTTCTTTGTTTCGGCATAACCGCCGGTACTTTGAATATTGAGGGCAATATTCATTTCTAAGTGTGGGGGAGAATTCTCGCGAATTTTATCATATAATTATACCAATTCCCCCGTTTTGGCCAAAATATTTTTTGGAGTAAGTGTTTTACACTTTCTCATTTGGTTATCAACCGCCATGTCTCGTAGAAGACAAAAGGATTGGCTAATCCAGGAGCAAACGGCTCTTGGT
Organism: Chrysanthemum makinoi; assembly: GCA_910596185.1. Classification (NCBI taxonomy): domain Eukaryota; kingdom Viridiplantae; phylum Streptophyta; class Magnoliopsida; order Asterales; family Asteraceae; genus Chrysanthemum; species Chrysanthemum makinoi. The sequence continues at coordinate 92,609,788 of OU343219.1, read as the reverse complement.
AAAGATTTCTCAAATCCGCTTATATGGCTTGCAATTTGCCCAAAATTGTATGGTTCTCAACTCACCATATCCTTAAAAGTGAAGAGTTGGCTAGCCCGCAAGGTTATGGCTTGTGGTAAAGGCAGTGGAAAATCCATAATTGGTATTCAGCTCACCAAAGATAATCCCGATAATTTATCTAAGAGTTGGCTAGTCCGAAGGGTACGGCTTACGGTAAAGACAAAATCAAATCCGTTGAAAGTTGGTGGTTTGCTCAAAATCACATGGTTATCGGTGTACCATGGTTCTTACTTGAACTATAACATTTGGCTACTCCGTAAGTGATGGCTTTTGGTAAAGAGATAAAATCCATCAAGTTTTCTCAAATCATTGCTAGGGACTAGCAATATCTCAGTGTGGGGATTGATGAGTGTCTAAATACTCATCATTTTTATACCATCTAAACTGCAAAATCATCTGAAATCACTCAAAACACATCAAAATGATCAAAATATCACAAATCAGTGTTTTATGTGTTTTAAATGCAAAAATATCAAAATCAGATGAAAACGTATAAAGTTTGCAAAATTGGCGAGTTTAATCCCCAAGTTTTAAAAGTTGTCAAATCTAGTCCCCTGAATTCAAAAATGTGGAAATTTATCATTCAAGGTCCCGAAGTATTTTAAGTTGTTAAAATGATCCTTGAATGATTCTTTGGTCAATTGGCAAGAAAGGTCCCTAAACTTTGGAAAATTGCAAAATTAGTCCTTAGACCTTTAAAAATGGATTTTATGCAAAAAGGGTCCTTGTTTTATCAATGTTTGTCAAAATTGGTCCTTGTGAGAAGTTTGGAAATGATCACTTTCAGTCCTTGAAGTTTGGCAAATTTGCAAAATTGGTCCTTGTTTATTACTTAAACCAAACGGATCAACACATATCTAAGGCCCAAATCCAATCCAAATACAAGCCCAAACCCAACTGCCTTTGACCCCCCAACCTTGAGCCCCAGTCCACAATTCCTTTTGACCTCAGCCAACCCAATTATGACCCCTTTGTGTTATTAAAGCCTCGGTCAACGCAGGTCAAACCCACCCTAAACGCGCTCAAAAACCAGCTACCACTGTAGCTCCACCTCTTTCCCCTCTGTATACTCAAAACCAGAGTGGTTTTCACCACTTTTTCAACTTCCCCTCCCATACCATGTCCCCTCCAACTCCTATACACTCCAAAACCTTTAATTATCTCAACCAAACCTCATTAAAGCTAAAAACCTGCTTTGAAGAATTTTTGGCGCCAAAAATTACATGTGGACGGTTCTGATCATTTTGAGTGATCCAAAGGCTAGAATGTGGTGGGATAGATTCAGAGTACATCAAGGATGCAAGAAAGTCTATAAAGGAGAGAGAGTTGCATTGAAAAAAAGATATCTAGTGTAATTTTTATTTTTCATGTCGTTTTAGTGTTTTTCAAGTAAAAGTGTAATTTAAATCCTTCAAGCACTCTGTTTAAGTCTTTTAATGTATTGTAAAGCTTTTCCAATTAGTAATTTCAAGTTTTAATCATTTCTCAAGTCTATGCAATTTCTCATATTTATGCAAAATCTCAAGTTGGATCAAATGTTGTTATAAGTTGATTATATGGATTGAAATAGGTCACATAAGCTCCCATATAGCTTTTATAAGCTATTAGAAACAATAAAATTCAATTTAGCTTCAAAAGTCAAAATCACCAAAAATCCAAATAAATACTTGAAAAATAAAAAAGGGTTCTATGGAAGTGTTCACAGCTGGAGCAAGGTGTATCTTGGATGGCCTTGGTATAGTGCTTCTTGGGAAGCTATAGGAATTGGTTTCAGATCCTGGTTCTCAGTTTTAAGCTTGGAAGCTATTGTAAGCCTTTTTAAGTATTTTTGGCATTTCACTGTTGTGGTTGATTAGTTGTTATAATTTCTTGTTCTTAGTGTTCATTAGTAGTAATTAAGTGTATTTAATCTTTAAAAACAGTTGGTTGATCTTTTAAATTGGTAGTTTACATAAATTTCTTTATAACTGTCAAAATAGCTCTTGTCTTAATTCCTAGTTTTATGTTGTTGTAACTATTGGTTCATGTTTCTTTAGTCCTAATTAATGATGCTATAAGGTCTGCAATCAAGTTTATGGTTTAAAATTGTGTTTTACTCTAAAAAACTTCATAACAGTCAACATTAAGGTGTGTTTGGTTTATGGTATTCAAAGGTTCTTTGGTCCTTAGCTTTGTTGGAAATCTGTCTAAATAAGTCTAAGTAACTTAGTTCAGTCATAAAATCAAGTCCTCATTAGCAAAAAGTCAAAAATTCCTTTGATCTTATTTTCTTATTTCTTCGTTGGATTTTACAAATCCATGATCATCATTTTGTGTTCAAAAGTTAATAATCTTGCTATATTCAGTCTTAACATGCCTTAAAACAACATCATCAGTGCTTAAGAACAAATCAAAAGTCACTTTGGTCAACTTTGCACTTGTTCTAAAAAAGTCAAAATCTCAATGGTCGTTTTGAATAAACTTTGGAATTTCACTAGGGGTTTAATATTAAGATTCAGCTTATAATCTCTTGGGGTATTAAAGTTTGGTTGGTGAAGAAAAATACAAAAATGATAGTTCTTGGTTTCTAAGTCTTTTAAGTGCTTATTCAACAGCTTTTCTTGGGGTACTTGTCACATATCATGCCCCGTAAGTCTGTAATTTGTGCTCATTTTGATAAGCTTGCAGTGAGCTTGTTAGTGCTTCAAATCTTGTGTTCTCTAGTTCTTTGGAAAGCCAACCTGGTCCTTTTGAATTATCAAGTCTCAGTTTTCACTTTGGAGCTTGTTTACTAGGGCTGCAACAAGCTTAAAGCTTGTCCCATTTCTGTGCAAGTATCAAAATTGCTTATTGGCTTATTTGAGCTTTTCAGTTGGATTGTTTGTGTCTTTTAGTTTCAAGATAGTTGATCTAGCTTATTTTCACCTTAATCTAGCTTCTGTTTCAAGTAATGAGCTTGTTTGAGCTTATTTCCACCTAATAAGCTAGTTTAGCCCACTGTTGGACTCATAAGCCATCAAAACAGCTTATTGGTGGTTTGTAAATTTTTAGTCTTTATTAAAGTTTCATATAATATCAGTAGTAAAGTAGTTTTCAATAAGAAAATCCAGAAAAAGTATAAATAAAAATCAGTGATAGTGTTTATTTAAGGTTTTCTAGCTTTTTGATTTTTCTTTTCATCTTTTTAATAAGCTAATCTTGTTTTTCCATTTTTCTTAGGTTTCTGTCATCATATAGGATTTTTAGAAAAAGTTTCAGATTTTTCTCTATCTTTTTAGAATTTATTATAATTTAAATTAGTTAAAAATAGTAATTAATTAGTAATAAATAATTACAAAGTCTAAAAAAATATATTTTCTGTTTTAAAATTAGTTTTATAGTATTTTAGATTTTTCAAAATCATAAGTTTATTTTTCTAGCCTTATTTCCTATTTTCTTTTATTTTAGAGTATTTATTAAATAGTTAAAATAGTTTTTAATTAATAATAATTAATTTAATAGTGTTAAAAATAATTTTCTTTTTCTAATAATTTTCTTTTATTTTTAGGATTCCAAAAATGTCATTTTTATATTTTTAGGCCTTTTATTTCTTAGTTTTCACTTTTTTATTTTGTGCGTATCATAACGTAGTTTTGAAGCTCACGCTTACGTTTCTTTCTTCTGATTGTTGTGCTTTCCAAATCTGTACTCCATTCCATTCAAATCAATCTGTAGTGTAATATTTCTAATCATAACCTTTACGATCACTATCCTTAGTGATCATTCCATCTTCTGAGTTTGTTTAACACACCATTGAGTCTCCTTGGGACTAAACGACCGTGAATTCACTATATTCTCTGATCCTCATTGCATTTGTGTTTAAACTGTTTTAAGTCTGTTTGACTTGACTGTTCAATGCCAGATCACATACATTGAAACATAAGAAGGAGGAATTAAATCTTGTTGAGTAAGGGCCATCATGCATTGAGACAGAATCTCTAAGGTGCAGGATAATGACAAGCAAAGAGTAGCAATAATGCTGTTGCATCTGTTTGTCAATATGGTGGAGCATAACAACTCCACCGTTTACAATAACAACAAGGGTAAATGTAAACATCAAGATATCACAAGAGCAGACCCTAACAAGAAGGGAACACCTACTTGTTAGAAATGTGGCAAATATGGTCACATTAAAAGGGATTGCAAAGGTGTTAAGATTAGTGGTAAAACCAATGGATCAGCCACTAGTGGATCAGGGAATGGTTCATTTCCTCTGAAAGGTCAAAATATGTTTAATGAATCTCTTCAGGTTTATTATGTTACATATGTATCTGAATCTAACTATGTGCAGGATGATGATATTGCGTGGTGGGTTGACTCTGGAGCAACTATTCATGAGTGCAAAGATAGAAGTTGGTTCAAGACTTATGAGTCACTGAATGATGGTTCTATTCTTCAAATGGGAAATGAGTCAACAACCCTGGTGCATGGACGTGGTTGTGTAGATCTTAGGTTTAGTTCTGGAAATATTGTAACTTTGTTTAATGTTATTCATGTTCCTGATATAAGGAAAAACTTGGTTTCAAGTAATAATGATGGTGTTAATACAAATAAGCCGTAAAAACGTTTATTTATATTTTACGATCTTCTAATGTTTTGTCGATAACAAACGTAAAATCATGTTAACGAAACAAGTAAAATACGTAAATGGTTTGAACAAATATTTTCTAACACACTTACGCTTTCACATAAAATACCAAAACAAGTATAAGTGATTTTATGATTTAGTATTACATATATACAACAACTAGTGTTTACATATTTGGGTAAAATATACACATAACTAGTATGTAGTTTATTGGGTAATATAAATGGGTAGAAACTTAAGTATCATAACCCATTGACCAAATACATTGAATGTAGTTCGGTACAACCCAAAGTCCATGATCCATATCCATGGAGCTTGACCCATAACCCATTGCATGACAACATGCTTATATCATATATGGATAATATCCATAACCCATGGTATTGACCCATACCCATGTGACTAGGTGCATTGCACTCATAAAATACATTGTATCTAGTAAAAGACCCATGGATCAACCCATAACCCATGACCCATGACCCATAACCAAAATACCCATGGGTAAAGAGGAGCGTCCCACGAATCCCTAGCTTTACGCTAGACGGATCCCTTGTGGGAGTGATCCGTGGGATCCGGGGAACAGTAGGCATTTTCTCTTTATAAATAGTGAGCCATTTCTTCATTATTCTTCACCCCTTTCTCACATACTTTCTCCCTGAGTTAAAAACTCTCTAACCCCTTATCCAAGTGATCTATGTTTGTAGTTTTGTTTTTTGTGTGATTCTCTAGGTTCCTCTTAAAGGCGAGATCACCATCTTTGAAGTCAAGCAAGCTCAAGTCCATGAGTTGCCATGCTTCCTCATCATCAAGACTACTAAAGTCCTCTTGTTGATGATTCTTTTCTTTCTTCTAAGAAGTGTAGTGTTTAAGACAATAGTGAAAGATGTCTCAAGTGTTAAGACGAAGACATTAGTGAAAGGTGTCGATCGTCCATATTGTAGGCATTAGTGAAGGGTGCCTAGAAGTCAAGTCACAAGACATTAGTGAAGGGTGTCTTGAAGATCTAGTTAAAGGCATTGGTGAAAGGTGCCTTAGATGTACTTTCGATATGGTGTGTTTTGATGTACAAGATAGATTAGTATTGCATCCAAGGATATTGATATCCTTGATGATGTTATAATAAGGAGTTGGTCTCCTTTGGGATTAGTCGTTGGTGTAGTGTTGGGTAGTAGTTCATCCTTTGTAATGGAACTCGGTACTTAGCCTAGTACCGGATAAAGGGTAGGCGACGTTGTGGTTGGTGTGGTTCACCTTGGTGTGAAAGAACCCAGTGGTTAGCCTAGTACCGGAAAAAGAGTAGGCAACGTTGTGAAACTTTATCCACCATAAGGAGTTGGTGTCGTGTAGTGATTACGAACTCTCGAGTAGGTGACTCGGGGAGTGGAGTAGGGCAAGGAAGGTGTCCTTGTAGCCGAACCACTATAAATACTTGCGTTGTGGTTTTGTGCTTCTTACTCTTATCTTTTCGTTACATACTTCTATATGATTGTTTATCAACATCCAACACACATCCAAATAGATTGACATAAGTCGATCTAAATAGTTTAAAATAAGTTTTAATTGGCAAAACTATTCAACCCCCCTTCTAGTTTTCCACAATTGGCATCAGAGCTTCGTTACCAAGTTTCTTGAAGTATATTGTACTTTAAAAACTTGATATGATCCATGGTTAGTTGAAAACTACAAAGAAGGTCGTTCATAAAAACAAACACCATGTCTTTTAAAACTCTTTGTTTAGATGTTGATTAGATGACAACATTTTTCTTATTATTTATTTTTTATTTAATTGCACTAATCCTCTTTTTCATGTTGCTTAGTCAAAACTCATACCTACCAAGCCATAGGAATCACTTGGTAACAAGAATACCTTCCCTAAGAAGGTATCTTAAACACAAAGGAGCTAGAATTGTCTAATCGACATCTGTTGTGTCATTTGTAAAGACATTCCTAAGTGCACTAGAGGTATGACTTTCTAATGATCTAAATGACATTAGCTTGATAATTAAGTATGCCCGCTTAGGTTTTATGATTATCTTTTGTGCATATACATGTATTACATGTAGCTTCATTAGGAAGTCTTTCTCACATACGTGTTATTTTCTCGTCTAAAGTTGTGGTTTATAAAACTTGTGTTTTATTTCATTTAATCCAAAAATCATATCCTTCTAATAATAAAACAAAACACAAATCTCAAAAATTCCTCCTTCCCCATAAATAAACCATTCGTCGTTCAACTCTATCAAATCCCTACTTTTTCAAATCTTCCACTTTAAAAAATTACCTCTCATTCTAAACTTCATTTTCCTCTCATCTCATCTCAAACCAAAACCAAGAAGGTTCGTCATCAACATGGTTTACATCGCCTCGTGTTTCATCGCCTTAACACTCATCGCTCTTGTGTTCCCTATGATGAAGTTCTCATACGGAGACATATACTTTGTGTTGTTAATCTACATTGGGATCATATACCCAATCTTTTGTATCATTCTTAGCATTAAAATGAAATATTATTAATAGTCTAGTTTATCTAGGTTATTATTATCATAATGTGTTTGTCATTTCTTTTGATTTATATGTTTCATATTCTTTCATGATACATTAGAAGCCATGTATGCATGCTAAAAGAAAATGTAGGCTAAAACACATATCTTGGTATAAAATTGTAAAACCTATGTTTTTATCAAATTTGTTTCGGCATTACTGATCCACGGATCCTGCAAGTAAGTATACTAGCCGGATCCCTTATAGAAGGGAACCGTGGGAACCGTCCTTCTGGATAACAGATTTTCATGCAAAATAAAAACTACTTTCTCTCTAAAAATGTTTTACTAGAATGTCAAACATTAAGTTAGTTAAATGTCATTGTTAATAAACATCTTGTAAAAACGTTAGGTACTCATTGTTTTACCCATAATATGTCACATCCTATTAACTTGTCTTTCCTATAGGTTTCGCTATGTCGCATGAATATGAGTTTGATTTTTCACTCACTAGCGTCTACACTCCTAACATCTCCCTTGAGCCCAACACACGTAGCAATCATGTCCGTGGGTTCATAATCTCGAAAACCGCCATCCACGTTGAAGGACGTATTGTAGACAACTCTCTACAATTCGTAGAAGGTATCAATACCTCCTTCCGAGCCATAGGACTAGAATGTCTTCTCGAAATCAGACGAAGAATGTCCAAGGTTCATAATGGAATTCTTCCGTCAGTTGAACTCGTTCGTAATCGAGGATCGCTTTATCTCTTTGGTTTGGATCAAAAACCAAAAGTTTGTTTTAACTCTTGGGCAATTTGCTCACATCCTCCGGATTCCAAATCATGGACAATGTGCCTTCACCGAAGATTGGTCTCTTGATTCTCTCTTCAACTTTCGTGAAGAAAATAGTCCATATTGCTCACACATACCCTCCCCGGAGGATTTGAATTGCATAATATGCAAACCTCGACCATATTACTCCGATCCAAACATTATCTTTACACGGGACATTCGAGAAGAGTACAAACCTCTTGCCCTCATTCTACGTGAAAATGTTTGGAGTCTTAGGGGTAATCGAGAAATCCTTCCCCGCTTGTTGTGCTCACATAATGTATTGTTTGCTAACACAACAACCATATAATCTACTTCATTTCTTCTCGTAAGCTAATGGCGGTGTAAATCTTCGGACTCAAGAATAAAATCATCCCTTATGGAATGTTCTTGACACGCCTCTATCATAACGTCATGCATTTTCATCCTCAATTTCAAAGTCCGTTGTACGTACTTGTGAACAAGATGATGGAACCGCTAAACACATCTCTCATGAAGACTTTCTTCATTCTTGATTCCACCAACACTCATCAACCCTTTGATGATCCTTCTAGCGAAAACGCTCAAGGAACTTAGTATTCTTTCAATTAGGATCAATCCTTTTGTACTCATGCTTTATCAATGTAATCCAATTTCCTTCATGAAATAAAACATCTTACATTTGATATCTTAGTATTAGAACCTCTTAAACTAACCTTGGAAAATAATGCATTGTCAAAATCATTGCATACCTTTAGTAAAGGTTCTAATTAGCAGATAGACGGATCCCAAAGTTTGTGCTAGACGGATCCCTACTCTTAGGGAACCGTGGGATCCGGCAAACAGAAAGTGCAATTGCAATCATTGTATTTCAAACATGTCCTTAGAACACCTCACACTAAGCTAGACATAGTGTCTTAAGGGAAATTAAGTCCTTATCAAGTTAAGTAGATCCTTCCTACTCACACATAACTCACGTAGATCACAATCAAGACGCTTGTAGATCTATCGTTTCACTTAAACCCATTACGCTTCCGCTCTCAAGCTCACTCATCATTTCTCACATGATCCCTCATATATAGCTTTGGAAATCTTTCGATTATGGCAAAATTGATCATAATCATCCTTACCTCAAAATTGGTCGAAATTGATCAAACTCTAGTTTTTCCATCTTAAGCCTTTAGGATATTCTCCAAAACATTATCCTAAGTCACTATCTGATCTCTAGGATCATTTAGCTCCACTTGACACTCTCAAATCTTTAGTGTCATCTTTGTTCATTCATTGGTACTCATGAAAGTTCCAATTTCTTTCATAAAAGGCAATCATTAGCTGCATCACTCATTACCCTCAAGTACTTAAGCAACCCTTCATTTAAGACACTTAGATAAACTGAAACACTCAAGAAGAAATAGGCATTAGACCTTACAAACATCATTGCTATCTTTTCTTAGCTGCTGTTAGACGGATCCCTAGGATTAGCCTAGACGGATCCCTCATTGGAGGGAACCGTGGGATCCATATGACATAATCATGCCAACTCTAGCTATAACAATCATTTCAAGCTCATATTACTAACTTAAACACTCAATCTCATCTTAAATAAGTTCCTAGATCAACTGACTCGAAAAGTTGACTCTGTGCATGTTAATCATCACATTCCATAATGGTTTTAGTGGCTTAAGTCTTGAATGCACTTGCCAAATTCCTTGCTTTATAAACCACATTGTTAGGACTTCTAAAGTCATCATCTTCATCCTCATTTCAGCACTTAGAAACCTTTGCAAACCTTTTGAAATCATCTCATCATGAGGAAAACTACAAGTAGCAACTAATCCACCAAAGAACCACCCAGAAAATTGCTCGAAACAGTTGTACACGAAATCTCTTCAACGAATCATCTCCGTCAAGTCCACAAATGCAAGGATTGCTCCTCCACCAATCAAACCAATCACTAAAAGGATAGTACCCACAAAACTACCTATGCCAAACACCACCATACCTCCTAGGCCAAACAATCCCATCTTCACTAAACCATCACCATTGGTTCCTAGAGCTATCTCATTCACAACTCCACTATCATCACCACACCTTTACAATTTAGAGGATTTGCCTCCAGGCCGTCTCATCCTCCCCACGTGCATTTTCTCATTAGGAGGAATAATGGTACAAAATCAAGGTGTTGAGCCAACACTAGCTCCGCGCTTCCTTTTCGTGTCACCATCATATATCCCATTTGGATTATGAGAAATTATCAAAGTCAACCACCGACCACATGGAGGTGACACTTCTCTACCACCACCATCATTCTTGGTCGAGCCATCCTCAAATGCCTCCACATCCCTCTCTTGGCTTTGAGGCCACGCTTCACTTGATCCTTTGCATCAAGTAATTTCATTTCTTCCGCCACCACTACCTAGCCATGACAAAGATTGTTATCATTGTCAACATGTTGAAAGTTTGATACATGAAGTACGAGAAGATCAACGTTTCTTGTTCTATCACCTCCTGAACGTTCGACGAGATTAAACCTAAACAAACTTGAGCTAGAGGATTTTAGTGGTGTCCTAGTTTCAAGCGCTACTTAGATAAGTCTAGTAATTCCAAGTCATGTATCGATCATTTTCTTAGTTTTTATAGTCATGTATATCATATTCTAGTTTTAGTATGAAAATACATGCTACTTGTTATATTTCTAAGTATATGATTATGTTGTATAATACATATCTCACTTTGATATTAACATAATGTGTTATATATCACCATTTTGAAATTAATCATCAGCACGCAATTCCAAATCGTTTGCCTAGACGGATCCCTACAAGGAGGGAACCGTGGGATCCGTGTAAAACTTTTTCTACTAACTTGAGTCATATTTGCAAGAAATTATGCATTATACTTGTTTTCTAACATTTGTTTTGTAGTTATTCAATTTACACATGAAGACTTTGACACTCTAAAGCTAGGGAGTGTCAAAGCAATACATTGCAAAATTACTTGCAAGATTAGGATTACATTTCATGACATCCATTTGCAAAGTTGCAATCATCAAGGGGGAGCACATTCGTCACATAGACGAAATCTTTGCAAACTTAGTCTGCAAATGAACTAGCTTAGTACTATTTTTCTTAACGCCATTACATAGGGATGGACTCGTCAAGGGGGAGTTAAGATGAGATCTATCCCGCTTACTTCTCTACTTTTCCTTCTTTTCTAATTTTTCACATGTTTTTCTTAAAACAATGTGTTAGTTTCTTGAAGCTCTTTTGTTTCGACAAAGGGGAGAAGAAAGTAAAAACTACAAATTCAAACTTTTACGAATTTTAATTTTTCTTTAAAATAATTTTATGTTTTGTCATCAACAAAAAGAGGGAGATTGTTAATACAAATAAGCCGTAAAAACGTTTATTTATATTTTACAATCTTCTAATGTTTTGTCGATAACAAACGTAAAATCATGTTAACCTAAACAAGTAAAATATTTAAATGGTTTGAACAAATATTTTCTAACACACTTACGCTTTCACATAAAATACCAAAACAAGTATAAGTGATTTTATGATTTAGTATTACATATATACAACAACTAGTGTTTACATATTTGGGTAAAATATACACATAACTAGTATGTAGTTTATTGGGTAATATAAATGGGTAGAAACTTAAGTATCATAACCCATTGACCAAAAACATTGAATGTAGTTCTACAAACCAAAGTCCATGATCCATATCCATGGAGCTTGACCCATAACCCATTGCATGACAACATGCTTATATCATATATGGATAATATCCATAACCCATGGTATTGACCCATACCCATGTGACTAGGTGCATTGCACTCATAAAATACATTGTATCTAGTAAAAGACCCATGGATCAACCCATAACCCATGACCCATGACCCATAACCAAAATTACTCATAGGCAAAGAGGAGCGCCCCACTAATCCCTAGTTTTACGCTAGACGGATCCCTTGTGGGAGTGATCCGGGATCCGGGGAACAGAGGCATTTCTCTTTATAAATAGTGAGCCATTTTCATTATTCTCACCCCTTTCACATACTTTCTCCCCTGAGTTAAAAACTCTCTAACCCCATATCCAAGTGATCTATGTTTGTAGTTTTGTTTTTTTGTGATTCTCTAGGTTCCTCTTAAAGGCTAGATCACCATCTTTTGAAGTCAAGCAAGCTCAAGTCCATGAGTTGCCATGCTTCCTCATCATCAAGACTACTGAAGTCCTCTTGTTGATGATTCTTTCTTTCTTCTAAAAAGTGTTGTGTTGAAGACATTAGTGAAAGATGTCTCAAGTGTTAAGACGAAGACATTAGTGAAAGGTGTCGATCGCTCGTATTGTAGGCATTAGTGAAGGGTGCCTAGAAGTCAAGTCACAAGACATTAGTGAAGGGTGTCTTGAAGATCTAGTTAAAGGCATTAGTGAAAGGTGCCTTAGATGTACATTCGATATGGTATGTTTCGATGTACAAGAAAGATTAGTATTGCATCCAAGGATATTGATATCCTTGATGATGTTGTAATAAGGAGTTGGTCTCCTTTGGGATTAGTCGTTGGTGTAGTGTTGGGTAGTAGTTCCTCCTTTGTAATGGAACTCGGTACTTAGCCTAGTACCGGATAAAGGGTATGACGCTGTGGTAGGTTTGGTTCACCTTGGTGTGAAAGAACCCGGTGGTTAGCTAATACCAGAAAAAGAGTAGGCAACAAGCGTTAGTGAAAGTTTCTCCACCATAAGGAGTTGGTGTCGTGTAGTGATTATGAACTCTCGAGTAGGTGACTCGGGGAGTGGAGTAGGAAAGGAAGGTGTCCTTGTAGCCGAACCACTATAAATACTTGCGTTGTGGTTTTGTGCTTCTTACTCTTATCTTTTCATTACATACTTCTATATGATTGTTTATCAACATCCAACACACATCCAAATAGATTGACATAAGTCGTTCTAAATAGTTTAAAATAAGTTTTAATTGGCAAAACTATTCAACCCCCCTTTCTAGTTTTCCACACATGGGTTTAAACAAGTTATTGAATCTGATAAATTTGTTTTGTCTAAAAGTGGTGGATTTATTGGTTTTGAATATTTGTGTAATCAAATGTTCAGGTTGAACATTGTTAATTATTGTGATAATTCAGCATTTGTGACCACCTCTGACCTGACTAACTCTACCCTCTGGCATGCTAGACTTGGCCATGTACACTATAAAAGGATGCAAGGTATGTCTAAAGATGGGTAAATCCCAGCATTTGACATGGACACTGAAAAGTGTAAAACTTGCATGTTGACCAAAATAACTAAGAAACCTTTTTAGGGTGTTAAACGTGAATCTAAGCTCTTGGAGCTAATACACAGTGACCTGTGTGATTTGCATGCCACTCCCTCTTTGGGGAATAAGAAATACTTTATGACATTTATTGATGATGCTTTTAGGTTTTGTTATGTCTATCTGTTACATACTAAGGATGACATCATGGGCAACAACACTTGGGTGTTGGTTGATCTACCACCTGGTTGCAAACCTCTGGGTTGCAAATGGATTTTCAAAAGGAAAATGAAGGTAGATGGAACTATTGAAAAGTTCAAGGCTAGACTAGTCATTCAGGGCTTTAAACAAAAGTCAGGAATAGACTATTTTGATACTTATGCTCCTGTGGCTCGTATTAGTACCATAAGACTGCTGTTTCTTTGGCATTAATTCACAATCTGATTATTTATCAGATAGATGTGAAGACATCTTTCTTGAATGGTGAATTAGAAGAGGAGGTTTATATAAACCAACCTCAGGGCTTCATCATGTCTGGCAATGAAAACAAGGTGTATAAACTGATTAAGTCTCTTTATGGACTAAAGTAGGTACCTAAGCAATGTCATCAAAAATTTGATGAAGTAGTTTTGTCAAATGGTTATCTTCTTAACCAAGCTGACAAATATGTGTATAGATAATTTGATGAATCTGATAAAGGAGTCATCATTTGTTTACATGTTGATGACATGTTGATCTTTGGCACTGACCAAAATCAGGTTAACATAACAAAGGAATTTTTGTCATCAAGGTTCTCCATGAAGGACATGGGGGAGGCTGATTGTGGAAAACTAGAAGGGGGGGGGGGGTTGAATAGTTTTACCAATTAAAACTTCCTTTTAAACTATTTAGATTGACTTATGTCAATCTATTTGGTTGTGTGTATTGGATGTTGATAAACAAGCATATAGAAGATATGTAATGAAAGAAAAGAGTAAGAAGCACAAAACCACAACGCGAGTATTTATAGTGGTTCGGCTACAAGGTCACCTTCCTTGCCCTACTCCACTCCCGAGTCACCTACTCGAGAGTTCGTAATCACTACACCAAGCTCCTTATGGCGGAGAAGCCTTCACAACGTCGCCTACCCTTTTTCCCGTGCTAGGCTAACCACCGAGTTCTTTCACACCTTAGGAGAACTAATCCTTTCACAACGTCGCCTACCCTTTATACGGTGCTAGGCTAACCACCGAGTTCTTTCACACCTTAGGTGAACTACACCTTCACAACGCCGCCTACCCTTTATTAGGTACTAGGCTAAGCACCTAGTTCCATTGCAATGGAGGAACTACTACCACACTACACCAACGACTAATCCCAAAGGAGATCTACTCCTTTACAACATCATCAACGATATCAATATCCTTGGATCTAAAACTAGTCTATCTTGTACATCGAAACACACCATATCGAATGTACATCTAAGGCACCTTTCACTAATGCCTTTGACTAGATCTACAAGACACCTTTCACTAATGTCTTGTGTCTTAACTTCTAAGCACCTTTCACTAATGCTTCTTTGTCTTGACTTCTAAGCACCTTTCACTAATGCTTCTTAGTCTTGACTTCCAAGCACCTACCACAAGTGCTTTATACTATAGACGATAGATACCCTTCACTAATATCTTCGTCTTGACTTTTAAGACATCTTTCACTAATGTCTTCAACACTACACTTCTTTATAGAAAGAAAAGGATCATCAACAAGAGAGCTTCAGTAGCCTTGATGATGAGGAAGCATGGCAACTCATGGACTTGAGCTTGCACGTCTTCAAGAGGTGGTGATCTCTCCTTTAAGAGGAACCTAGTAGATCACACAAAAACAAAAGACAAACTACATAGATCACTTAGATCTGAGGTTAGAGGGTTAGAATACTTTGGGGAAGTATGTGTGAAAAACCATGTGTAGAGAGAAAGAAATGGCTCTCTATTTGTAGAGAAAATTCTCTTGCTTCGGATCCCACGGATCCCTACCACAAGGGATCCGGATAGCACAAAGCTAGGGATCCGTGGTCCGCTCCTCTTTGCCCATGGGTATTTTTGGTTATGGGTCATGGGTCATGGGTCATGGGTTATGGGTTGATCCATGGTTTTCTTCCTAGATACAATGAACTTGGTTAAGTGGTTTGTATAAAACCATGGGTTATGGGTTAAAACCATTTACTAGTATTTACCCATTTTAGTATTTACATGTTTTTACCCATTTTAGTATTTACATGTTTTTACCCATTTTAGTATATACTTAGTTTTTACCCATTTTAGTATACTTAGTTTAAATATATGTTTAACCCAATATGTAAACATTAGTTGTTGTACATATGTATCTAAATCATAAAATCACTTATATTTGTTTTAGTGTTTTATGTGAAAATGTGAATATGTTAGAAACTATTAGTTCAAACCATTTACGTATTTTATTTGTTTCGTTAATATGATTTTACGTTTGTTATCGACAAAACATTAGAAGATCGTAAAATATAAATAAACGTTTTTACGGCTTATTTGTATTAACAATCTCCCCCTTTTTGTTGATGACAAAACATAAAATTATTTTAAGGAAAAGCTAAAATTCGTAAAAGTTTGAATTTGTAGTTTTTACTTTCTTCTCCCCCTTTTTGTCGAAACAAAAAGTGTTTGAAGGAAGGCAACACATTATTTTTTTAAGAAAAACATGTGAAGGAAAAAGTAAAAAGGAATAGAGA
The DNA here is from genome assembly GCA_910596185.1 of Chrysanthemum makinoi. NCBI lineage: Eukaryota > Viridiplantae > Streptophyta > Magnoliopsida > Asterales > Asteraceae > Chrysanthemum > Chrysanthemum makinoi. Next base: position 92,593,818 of record OU343219.1, on the reverse strand, counting down.
GCAAATAACGGGAAAGGATCTCGTCTTTTACTCCCCCTTGACGAGTCCATCCCTATGTAAGGGCGTCAAGTAAATGATACTAATCTAGTTTGTTTGCAAATAAGTTTGCAAAAGATATCGTCTACGAGACGAATGTGCTCCCCTTGATTATTGCAAAGGGATGTCACGAAATGTAAACCTAGTATTGCAAGTAATTTGCAATGTATTGCTTTGACATAAAGCTCCCCCTAGCTTTAGGATGTCAAAGTCTTCATATGTAAATTGAATAACTACAAAACAAAGGTTAGAAATCAAGTATAATTCACAATTTTCTACAAATGTGATTCAAGTTAGTAGAAAGAACTATTTCTGTCTCACGGATCCCACGGTTCCCTCCTAGTAGGGATCCGTCTAGGCAAATCTGAGGGATCCGTCTGGCTGATGAATAAAGTCAGCAAAGATTGGTATAACAAGAAATGTTAATACCGAAAAGAGATATGGATTATATAGTATACTCACATACTCAGAAATATAGCAAGTAGCATGTAATTCCATTTAATAAACAAGAGTTATGATATACATGACTCGAAAAACAAGAAAATAGACAATACATGACTAGGAATTTCTAGATCACCTAACGCTTGAAGCTAAGACACCACTATAATCTTCTAGCTCAAGTTTTGTTTAGGTTTAATCTCGTCAAAACGTTCGAGGAGATGATAGAACATGAAACGTTGGTCTTCTCGTACTTCATGTATCAAACTTTCAACATGTTGACAATGATAGCAATCTTTGTCATGGCTAGGTAGTGGTGGTGGATGAAATGAAATGGCTTGATTCGAAGGATCAAGTGAAGCGGCTTATGGAGCTTCAAACGATGGAGGGATTGGTGGAGGTGCATTTAAGAATGACTCAACCAAGAATGATGGTGGTGGTAGAGAAGTGTCAACTTCCATATGGTCTGGTGGTTGACTTTGATGATTTGTCATAATCCAAATGGGATTATATGATTGAAACGCCGAGAAGGAAGCCGGAGCAAGTGTTGACTCAACACCTTGATTTTGAACCATTATTCCTCCTAATGAGGAGAATGTTGTCGGTGGAAGCGGATGAGACGGCCTAGGAGGCAAGTCCTCTAAATTGTAGAGGTGTGATGATAGTGGGGATGTAAATGAAATAGCTCTAGGAACCAATGGTGATGGTTTAGTGGAGATGACATTGTTTGGCCTAGGAGGTATGGTTGTGTTTTGCATAGGTAGTTTTGTGGGTATTATCCTTTTAGGAATTGGTTTGATTGGATGATGAAGGATTCTATCATTTGTTGGTTTGACCGGAGATGATTCGGTTGAAGAGATTTTGTGTACAACACGAGCCCTTTTGATGGGTGGTTCTTTTGTGGATAGGTTGTTACTTGGGGTTTTCCTCATGATGAGATGATTTCAAGAGGTTACAAAAGCTGAAAGTTAGGATGAGAGTGATGACTATGGAGGTCCTAACAAGGTGGTTTATAAACCAAGAGATTTGGCAAGTGCATTTAAGCCTTAAGCCACTAAGATTCATTGGAATGTGATGATTAACATGCACAAGAGTCAACTACAGAGGTTGTGTTATTCTAGGAACTCATTTAAGATGAGATGGAGTGTTTGAGTTAGGAAGATGAGTTGAGATGATTTTTTTAGCAAGATTTGACTTATACTGTCATCCGATCCCACGGTTCCTTTCTCGAGGGATCCGTCTAGGCTAGTCCTAGGGATCCGCGCTCAAGAGTTATGAAAGAGTGGAAATGATGTTTATAAGATATAAGACCTATGAAATCTTGAGTGTTTCAGTCCTCCTAATGGTTTTAAATGAAGGGGTGCTTGAGTATTTGAAGGTAATTAAGTGGTGTAGCTAATGATTGTCTTTTATGGAAGGAATTGGAACTTTCAAGAGTACCAATGAAAAAGCAAGGATGACACTAAAGATGAGAGTGTCAATTGAAGCTAAATGATCCTAGAAGGATTGTGATTGGGAAAATATCCTAAAGACTTTTGAGATGAGAAAGCTAGAATTTGATCAACTTTGATCAATTTTGATGCAAGAATGGTTACGACCATAAAAGAGAGAGACTTCCAACGTTTAGATGAGAGGAATCATATGAGATATGATGTGTGAGTTTTGAAAGCGGAAAAGTGATGGATTTTAAAAATGAAACGATAGATCAATAAACGTCCTTGAGTATGATCTATGTGAATTGTGAGTAGAGAGGACCTACCTATCTTGATAAGGATTTAATTTTCCTTAAGACACTAAGTTTTAGCTAAGTGTGAGGTGTTCTAGGGATATGTTTGAAATACAATGCTTGCAATTGCATTTTCTGTCTCACGGATCCCACGGTTCCTTAAGAGTAGGGATCCGTCTATCTGCTAGGCAGAACCTTTACTAAAGGTATGCAATGATCTTGACAATGCATTATATCTCAAGGATAGTCTAAAAGGAGTCCTAAGACTAAGATATCAAATGTAAGATGTTTTTATTTCATGAAGGAAATAGAATTACATTGATAAAGCACGAGTAGAATGGAATTGATCCTATTTTGAAATTCTACTAAGTTCTTTGAGTGTTTTCGCTAGATGGATCATCAAGAGGTTGATGAGTGTTGGCGGATTCAGGAATGAAGAACGTCTTGATGTGCGAGATGTTCAATGGTTCCATCATCTTGTTCACAAGTACGTACAACGGACTTTGAAGTTGAGGATGGTGAAACATGAGGTTATGATAAATGCGTCAAGAACATTCCATAAGGAATAAGTTTGTTCTTGGACCCTTGAAGATTTACAATTCGTCTTGCAAAGAAGTAGGCGAGATTGTATGGTTGTTGTATTAGCAAACAATACATTATGTGAGCACAACAAAGCGGGGAGAATTTCTCGATTACCCTTAAGGCTCCAAACATTTTCACGTAGGATGAGCGCAAGGGGTTTGTATTCTTCAAGAATATCCCGTGTGTGGATGATGTTTGGATGGGAGTGATGGGGTTTGCACAATGCGAATTAAGTCTTGTGGGGAAGGAATGTGAGAACAATATGGACTATTTTCTTCACGAAAATTGAAGAGAGAATCAAGAGACCAATCTTTAGTGAAGGCACGTTGTCCATGGTTTGGAATTCGGAGGATTTGAGCAAATTGCCCAAGAGTTAAAACAAACTTTTGGTTTTTGATCCAAAACCAAAGAGATAGAGAACGATCCTCGTTACGAACGAGTTCGACTTGGCGGAAGAATTCCAATACAAACCTTTGACATATTTTCTCGTTAATTTCGAGAAGACATTCCAATCCTATGGTTCGGAAGGAGGTATTGATACCTTCTTCGAATTGTAGAGAGGTGTCTACAATACGTCCTTCATGGAAGTGACGGTTTTCGAGATTATTGAACCCGCGGACATGATTGCCAGGCGTGTTGGGTTCAAGAGAGATGTTTGGAGTGTAGACGTTAGTGAGTGAAAAATCAAACTCGTATTCATGCGTCATAGTGACACCTATAGAAGAGGAAATAGAAAAAGGATGCATGTGATCAAACTATGATAATCTAACGTTTTTATTAGATTTTTATTAACATGTTTTTAACAAAGAAAGACATTTAACTTACTTATGGTTTTGATATTTTAGTGGAATACTACTTTTAGAAAGATAGTGTTTTTAATCTTGCATGAAAACTGTTTTCCAGTAGAGGCGGATCCCACGGTTCCTTTACAAAAGGGATCCGCTAGTATATCTTCCGGGATCTGGATCGTAGTACAGAAACAGTTTTGATAAAAACATAGGTTTTATAGTTTTTATACCACGAAATATGTTTTATCCTACATTTTCTTTTAGTATGCATACATGACTTCTAATGTATCACGAAAGAAAATAAAACATATAAATCAAAACAAGTGACAAACACATTATAAGAAATAACCTAGATAAACTAGATTATTAATAATATTGCATTTCAATACAAAGGATGATACAAAGAGTTGGGTATATGACCCCGATGTAGATTAACAACACAAAGTAAATGTCTCCATATGTGAACTTCACCATAGGGTACACAAGTGCGATGGGTGTTAAGACGATGAGCACGAGTGCGACGTAAACCATGTTGATGACGGATCTTCTTGGTTTCGGTTGAGATGGAATGAGAAGGAAGATGAAGTTTTTGAATGAGAGGAAATTTTGAAATTGGAAGATTTGAAAAAGTGAGGATTTGGTATAGAGGTTGACGGTGGAAGAATTTATGGGGAAGTAGGAATTTTCGAAATTCGTGTTTTGTTTTATTAATTAATTAGTAGAAATAAAACATAGGTTGTATACACTATAGACGAGAAATATAACACAGAAAAAAGAAAAAATCTTCCTAATGAAGCTTCATGTAAAACATGTATAAGCACACAAGATAATCATATAAATACCTAAAAGGTATATTTAACTACCAAGTAAAGTAAACATAAAATCATACCTCTAGCTCACTTAGGAATGTCTTTACAAGTGACATCACGAACGTCACTTAGACGATTCCTGCTCCTTTGCATTTAAGATACCTTCTTAAGGAAGGTAATCTTGTTACCAAGCGACTCCTAAAGCTTGGTGGGTATGAGCTATGACTAATCAAAGATGACAAAGAGGATTAGTGCATTTAAATGAAAAAGTAAAAAAAACGTTGTTTATCAAATCAACATCCAAACAAATAGTTTCTGAAAAACATGGTGTTTGTCTTTATAAAAAAAAAACTTCTTTGTAGTTTTCAATTAACTATGGATCGTATCAAGTTTTTAAAGTGCAATATACTTCAAGAAACTTGGTAACGAAGCTCTGATGCCAATTGTGGAAAACTAGAAGGGGGGGTTGAATAGTTTTACCAATTAAAACTTCCTTTTAAACTATTTAGATTGACTTATGTCAATCTATTTGGTTGTGTGTGTTGGATGTTGATAAACAAGCATATAGAAGATATGTAATGAAAGAAAAGAGTAAGAAGCACAAAACCACAACGCGAGTATTTATAGTGGTTCGGCTACAAGGTCACCTTCCTTGCCCTACTCCACTCCCTTAGTCACCTACTCGAGTTCAGAATCACTACACCAAGCTCCTTATGGCGGAGAAGCCTTCACAACGTCGCCTACCCTTTTTCCGGTGCTAGGCTAACCACCGAGTTCTTTCACACTTTAGGAGAACTAATCCTTTCACAACGTCGCCTACCCTTTATACGGTGCTAGGCTAACCACCGAGTTCTTTCACACCTTAGGTGAACTACACCTTCACAACGTCGCCTACCCTTTATTAGGTACTAGGCTAAGCACCTAGTTCCATTGCAATGGAGGAACTACTACCACACTACACCAACGACTAATCCCAAAGGAGATCTACTCCTTTACAACATCATCAAGGATATCAATATCCTTGGATCTAAAACTAGTCTATCTTGTACATCGAAACACACTATATCGAATGTACATCTAAGGCACCTTTCACTAATGCCTTTGACTAGATCTACAAGACACCTTTCACTAATGTCTTGTGTCTTCACTTCTAAGAACCTTTCACTAATGCTTCTTTGTCTTGACTTCTAAGCACCTTTCACTAATGCTTCTTAGTCTTGACTTCCAAGCACCTACCACAAGTGCTTTATACTATAGACGATAGATACCCTTCACTAATATCTTCGTCTTGACTTTTAAGACATCTTTCACTAATGTCTTCAACACTACACTTCTTTATAGAAAGAAAAGGATCATCAACAAGAGAGCTTCAGTAGCCTTGATGATAAGGAAGCATGGCAACTCATGGACTTGAGCTTGCACGTCTTCAAGAGGTGGTGATCTCTCCTTTAAGAGGAACCTAGTAGATCACACAAAAACAAAAGACAAACTACATAGATCACTTAGATCTGAGGTTAGAGGGTTAGAATACTTTGGGGAAGTATGTGTATAAAAACCATGTGTAGAGAAGAAGAAATGGCTCTCTATTTATAGAGAAAATTCTCTTCGTTCCCCGATCCCACGGATCCCTACCACAAGGGATCCGACTAGCACAAAACTAGGGATCCGTGGTCCGCTCCTCTTTGCCAATGGGTATTTTTGGTTATGGGTCATGGGTCATGGGTTATGGGTTGATCCATGGTTTTCTTCCTAGATACAATGAACTTGGTTAAGTGGTTTGTATAAAACCATGGGTTATGGGTTAAAACCATTTACTAGTATTTACCCATTTTAGTATTTACATGTTTTTACCCATTTTAGTATTTACATGTTTTTACCCATTTTAGTATATACTTAGTTTTTACCCATTTTAGTATACTTAGTTTAAATATATGTTTAACCCAATATGTAAACACTAGTTGTTGTACATATGTATCTAAATCATAAAATCACTTATACTTGTTTTAGTGTTTTATGTGAAAATGTGAATATGTTAAAAACTATTAGTTCAAACCATTTACGTATTTTATTTGTTTTGTTAATATGATTTTACGTTTGTTATCGACAAAACATTAGAAGATCGTAAAATATAAATAAACGTTTTTACGGCTTATTTGTATTAACACTGATGTTATCCTTGGTATAAGGATTAAACATGAATATAAAAGAATTTCTATCTCTCAGTCTCATTATATTGAGAAGCTGTTGAGGAAATTCATTTACTTTGATTGTACTCCAGTGAGTACAGCTATGGATACTTGTGAGAAACTGATGCCAAATAAGGGCAAGGCTATATCTCAACTTGAGTATTCTAGGGTAATTCGCTGCCTGATGTATGCCATGACTTGTACAAGACCTGATATTGCTTTTGCAGTGGGTAAACTGAGCAGGTATACTAGTAATCCTAATGCTCATCACTAGCAAGCAATTCAGAGGGTACTGAAGTATCTAAAGGGAACTATTGATTATAGTCTCTCTTATATTGGTTATCCTTCAGTATTGGAAGGATACACTGATGCAAGTTGGATCAGTAACACTGAAGACAATTCATCTACCAGTGGCTGGGTATTCCTACTTGGTGGAGGTGCAATTTCTTGGGCATCCAAGAAGCAAACTTGCATCACCAGTTCAACAATGGAATATGAATTTGTGGCCTTCGCAGCTGCTGGTAAAGAAGCTAAATAGTTGAAAAACTTGCTTCTTGAGATTCCATTGTGCCCTAAACCTATAACACCTATTTCTATCCGTTTTGATAGTGCAACTACATTGGCAAAGGCTTGTAGCCAGATGTACAATGGGAAGTCTAGACACTTAAGTGTCAGACATAGCATGATTCGTGAGCTTATCATAAATGGGGTGGTATCTATAGAGTTTGTTAGTTCTCAACAAAATTTAGCTGATCACTTGACGAAAGGTTTGGCTAGAGGCTTGGTTATAAAGTCTGCTAAAGGGATGGGTTTAAGTCCAACTTAGTCACTGCGCTAAGACACCCAACTCCCTCCTGAGGAAACTTGGGAGCTGAGTTCAATGTGGAAAGCTGAACATTCAGTGGACTGGAGAACATGTTTTATTTACATCCCAAGGTTGTGCTCAGAACCAGCAGAAAAGAAGGATGAAGTTTATACTTCTTAATGGTTAATTTCTTTGAAAAAGTGCTAAGCAGAAGCATGAATAAAGAGGAACCACCTATGTGAATGTTGAAGTTTTTCCGCTTTAGGGAGCTTTGAACTTTTGGCTCTTACAACATTTATGAATTTGGATATGGACACATGGCTTATATAGTGTCAGGAGCTTTTAAGTGTTTGAAAACTTGTGTGTATTTTGTTATCAGGTATTCAAATGGGTTGAAGGGTTCATTTCTTAGAACACCCTGATTCTTGAATATTTGAACGTGTAATGTACTAAGATGGAAATTCAATCCCCAGGATATTTTCGTTTATGCATGTGTTTTGTTTAATGTTTAATTTTCATGCAAATGAAGTGAACTAAATTTGGGGAGGATTGTTGAAAAATTTAGTGAACTTGTGGGATTAGTTCACACAATAATGGGTCAGGAGGTACGGAGTGTACACCCATAAGGTCTCTGAACACCCAGACTCTATAGTGGTGAGATTCACAAGTTAATACTGCTAGTATTAAAGTTAATATTGCTGGGAAAAGTTTCTACTGCTAGTGCTAATATTAGTATTGCTAGGCAGAGTTAATACTGCTAGTGCTATGTTAGTACTGCTAGGCAGTGTAACTACTGCTAGAGCTGCTGGAATCAACTTGTAACAGGCTTTGACCTATTCAAGTGGCAGTTATAACTGCTTAATAACCACGTTTAATTGGTCGTGTAACCACCATTAGCTTTAATGGGGATAATTATGATGCGATTAATGGGTCGATTAATTCTCATAATTCTATTTGACTAAGCTATGAGTATTTTCCTATAAATAGGAAATCATATATGCATGAAGATACACAGAAAATGATAAACACTTGTAAGCAAAAGGGTTATTGATTTGTGCCTAAATCATTAACATACATTTGATCTTATCCCAATTAGATATCCGTGATAGCCAGACATTAGGGTCGAATAGTTTATTTTGGAAAGTGATAACACGATTTTAAGTGATATCCGATAATCTGTATTGGTATTTTGGATTGCTATTAATTATCTTCACCATGTTCTGAGAGTTAACCCCCAACAGACATTAACTGCTTACTAGAGCTCGGAAAGCACTAACAGGAATGATTAGGAATTAAGTAATAAGTTAATTAGTATTATGTACCTTTTTAATGACTCATGTGGTACCAGCTACCGATATTGATACGCAAGCTATTATCTCGCTTTTTTATGTACCTTTGAAATGTCTCAGGTGGTACCAGGCACTGATGTCGATATATAAATTTCTTTTATAAGGATATGAAAACTGCATTGTAATCTAAGAGTCATCATAGAAGAAGCTTCTATCATGTTTCAAATACTGTTTAAATCAACACCCTCCCCCATGTTGGCTAATAGTAATACTGTAATTAGTTTCGCGCTTGTTTTGGGGGATGACAATATTGAAATCTAGTACATCAAAAGTCTCGAAACATGCTTATATAAATTTGCTACCTTAAATGGGAACCAAGAAAACTATTTTAACCAACTGCTACATTCTCGCCTAATAAGCTCAATATCAAATCTGAATGAAGCAATGATTAAAGGGTATCTACCAATCTAATGAAAGGAGTACGTACACATCACAAGGTAAACTATAACTAAGATTATCGTCAACCGAGTCAATTAAATAAGAATTAGGTCGCTGTTAGAACGAGTCATGTGTCGCACCAAGTGTTGATAACTGATACATTATTTTTATTACATATATATGATCTGCAGTTTTTAACTATTGGTGTAAAAAAAAAAAAAAGGTGCATATTAATCTAATTATATAGGTATGTCATGTCAATAATTTATCAATATGAAATTAGCTTGGGGATGAAGTAAAAGGATGCAGATTGAGTGACTCGACCTGATGCTTTGTAAACCACTAAATTATTTGCTTAATGATAATTGGGTACAATAATGCCTATATATAATACAATAATGGGCCAGTGAATAACAATAAACTAATAATGGGCTAAGCATATTATTCGCTAACATCCCCCGCAATTTGAGCGGGAGAGGAAGAACACTTAAGTTGTAGCAAAACTTATCAAACAATGCAGTAGGTAACCCTCAGTAATACAATAAAGAGCCAATGACTAAATCATAAACTAATAATGGGCTAAGCCTAATATTGTCCGCTAATAGCTTCATCACCCCTTCTTTGGAAATTATGGCAAGCTAAGCGTTCATATGAAGTCTTGCTAATCATCATGGGTATGTTTGGCAAAACTAGTTGTAATCTGTAAACTGTAAACTGTAAGCTGTAAACTACAAAACTGTTAACATGAGCTACAAGGTGTATTTTTTTTTTTTTTTCATTAAATTTGTTTGGTAAATTAGCTGTTAACTGTAATTTTATGTTTTAACAACTTTGAAATTTTTAAAAGCTTCATGAACCAGCTTTTCATTTTGGAGCTACTTGTTTAAAATATATAAAAGGTTAAAGTAGATGTATCTAAACGGAGCTACTTATTTTTAAGAAAATTATTTTTATAACAAAAAGCTTGCGGCTTCAAATATTAGCCTACCAAACTAGGCTATCACTTATTTTTTCCTTTCCCCTAATAACCAAGTTGAAACACTCCGATTTCTTTTTCTTTTCAAAACTGTTAAACAATATCATCAACTTACTTTTAGATCTTTCAAACTTTGATCTTTTATAATTTAATCATTATCACGGGTTCTCTTTTAAACTATTTCATAACAATAGCATCTTATCAACAAAACTGCTCGGGGTTAACATTTTGATCCGTTCTTACGAAAATACTTGTTTAAAATGTATACATGATAAAACGATTTACTTAATATTTCAACTCTTTAGACTCAAAAGAGGGGGCAACTTGAATGTATCATAACATATGTAGAAATTACTCGTAATTTACAAGTGAATCATATGAAAACTAGTAACAGGCTTCGCAATAAAACAACATGGTTTCATCTGAATTGACTAGAAAAACAAACTCAAGGTCCAATACTACATTCATTAATAACTGAACGAAATTTATAAAGCCATATCGTACTGTGATCCATCCACTTTGTCATGATATATATTTGATATACTCGTATATAAATAATTCACGGTTCATTATAGATTTGGAAGAAGAACAACCCTGTCACAATTGTTAATTCTTTCTTACACGTAGTATATCACAAGCATACTTAATCGTCTTCTTGGAACCTGTCAGGCATCAATGTTATGGTTTAATCGTGAGATTATATATTCGTTTTCAGTATTTAAGACAATAGAAAGATAAAGTAAAACTAGCATATGTGGACACACTTGCACTAAATAATGATATGCAAATATGCCTACTAAGAGCATGTACATCAATAACTTGGGTTAAAGTTTAACATCGTCCACGTCATCAGCTTTAACATTTCACGTTAACATCCTCAAAAAACACCCACATCAATAACATCCCAAGTTAAACTTTAACATTTCACCTTAACTTCCCAAAAAAACACCCACAACAATAACACCCACAACTAAAGATGAATTTTTTTTACATTTTTTTTATTTTTTATTATTTATTTTTTTTACGTTTAACGCCCGTTAGGGCAATAACGTGTGGCCATTAACGCTCAAATAACGCCGGAGATCCAAGGCTAACGCTATATAACGCCGGACAAAACTTGGTTAACGTCGGAAGTGGCGTTACTAATGTAACATCTCTAAACAAGCCGAATCACATCATTATGACACATGTCCTAATTTTATTAGTGGATTAAATTTTTGATAATTTTCCTGATTTGCCCTTATCAAATAACTGCTTCTATCTTATTTGAAACTTATTTTTGTGTGCCTGCATCGTCTTCTTCCTTTCTTTCCGTTGATTCCCCATCCACATATAATTAAACAGCTTTATTAATTCACCAAATTTGTAATTCATTCTTTATTAATTCGCCAAATTATAGGATAAACATTCAAGGGACCTTTTTCCGTAAACAGGTATATGCATAAGAGCACTAGGTGTCAAAATGAGCTTAAGGCTCGTCGTCGTGCCACCTCAGCGCCACATCAGCATTTCATTTTTCCACAATTAACTACAACAAACCCCCTAATCACTCATAACAAACCTCAACCTCTTCATTTGGGCCCCACCACTAACACTTTATTTTTTTTATTCAATTTTCATTTTCAAATAAACTAAATAAATTCATTTCATTCAAATTAAAAATACAATACATAACACAATAATAAAAAAACAACACTTACTAATAAAAACGATACGAAAAAAAAAAAAAAAAAAAACGACACGGGTAAAAAAAAAATACAACACATACTAATAATACGTAACCTAGTCATCTCTTTGCTGATATCTCTTGACTAGACGTTCCTGCCTCTTACGGATGATTTCGCAACACGTCGATTGGTACTCGGATCTATCATGAGAAACTCCATCTCGATCTTCTCTTGGAGAGATTTTTCCTTCTCCCGCCTCGCCTCGTAACAAGCCCTTTGAGCATCGGCTTTTTGAGCATATAATTCGGATATATGTCCCGAAAAACTACTCGATTGACTTCCACCGAGCTTGCGCTCGACGTTGAAGTCGACTTATGTTTCTTCGCGGCTCGTTTGCATCCATCTCTTTCAGGCCGAGGTCGTCTGTCCGGCCCGAATATATCCTCGAGACATGTAATGTCAATAGGATCTTCCGCATCCCACTTGGGATAATTTTTCAAAACACCCCAACATTTTTCATACGCAAACTCCCTCCCACCAAAACGCTGCGTAAAGTTAACTTTGGCATTCTCTACATGATCTTGCTCATTTTCACCACTTCGACGCTGAAGATGTTTGTAAACAGCGTTGAACTTCTGGCAATCACCGTTAATCCTTGTCCATTTACCAGTTATCATATTCTTGCCACACTGGTTATCGGTGGTCTTAGAATTGAACATGTCGAGAATGTCGTTCCAAAAGTACTCCTCAGGACGGTCATTTCCCATATCTTTATCTTGGGAAATTTCTATCCAACACTGCGCAAGTAACATTTCTTCAGACTTGGTCAACTTCCTCCTGCACTGCTTGTGCTATGACTTCAACATCGTCGTCGTCGTCTGCGTCCAAATCCACAGCATGTTTTTTTGCCTTCGTCTTTTCCCCCCTGTCTTTTGCCGGTTCACATGCTTTTGGAACTTTGAATTGTGAACCGGATGGTTTTGATTCCATTTGGGGCAACTGTGGAGGCTGTGACGGGTTAAAAAACTGTGGAGGTTGTGACGAGTTAAAAAACTGAGGTGATGGAAATCGGCCGGGGTAATTTGCGAAACCTTGTTGAAACTGATATTGTTGGTTAAGCATTATTTCTTGTGGAGACAGGTTGGAATTGGTCGAGGAGGGGGTAGACGGGGTTTGAAGAACCCCCGTATTGTGGTGGGTTTGAGTTAAGTAGGTTTGTGAAGTGTCCTCCGTCATTTGGGTTTTGAGACATTGTGAGATATTTTTTCTTTGGGTTAAGTAAGAATGGAAGATTTTGGGTTTGAAGATGTGTGTAAATGGTGAAGATGAAGATGATTTATATAGGAGTGGTGGGTTTTAAATATATATATATATATATGTATATATATATATATATATATATATATATATATATATATGCGTTATATATATCCGTTTAATAACGGATATATATACGTTATTTGTGTCAGTCTTTTTCTTTCGTCGTCACCACGATGCGTTCATCAACGGCGAACAACGACGAGGCACCCCGGTGTCAAAACGAGGCACGGCGGAGTGCCAGGGTGGACGGCGAAGGCGAAAGACGAAGGGACACCGGGTGCTCTAATTAAACTTTTTAAGACTTTTTCCACTTGTCACAACCAAGACCAATAGAATTGATACATCAATATGTACTAGCAGGGTACCCGCGCGATGCGGCGGCGGGTACCCTGTGTTTATATTTTATGGCGAGTAAATGTTATTTGGTTTCACATTTTTTACCTTATCTCTCCACTGCATTTTTATAAGAAGGCAAAGACACACACACCCCTTCTAATCTAACCTATACATCTATTTAATTCACATATTGCAAGACAATTCCAAGCTCAAAACTTTTAATGAAATTCGGATACAAAAAATCATAGCCCAATCGATGTTTGGATATTTCAGATAAGCCCATATAACATAACCCATTTTGAGTTTTGACTAATCCTAATGTACCCTAATATTTCTCCAATTCTTCAACCTAATCTCATTCTATCAGCCTCCATCCTTTCTCTTTCTTATCATACGCAGCCGCCACTCCTTTGAATGAGATACCAATTTTATTTTTCAACCACCCTAATCGAACTTCATATACACAACACAAAAACTTCATCCTCAACAAAAAAATGATTACCATCTCTTTATGTTCAACCGCTCACAAACAGATTCTCTAGAATCTTTTTTTGCTAAAACCTGAACATCAAATGCATCAATCTTTCAACGTATTTCACCTATGACGAAGATAATACTTTTCTGTCATCTCAGCACGTCTTCAAGATCTTTGTAAAAAGGTCTCGGGTAGGGTGTATTAATTTTGATTTTTGTTGTATTGAACGAATGAAAGAAAGAACATAACATATTTGTTATGATTCTTTTTTGTTTTCGAATATAAAAAGATTACAGATCTATGATGGGTTAAGGGTAAGGTCTAAAGAATTTAGATATCCAAAAAGATTACCTTGTACAAGTGAAAGATTTAGGCTGATAAATAAATCCATTTGCAAACTCATTAATATTCGATTGAATTAAAGTTGATGAACCCAAGAAACCAGTTGCCATTAATTTCCCTTTTTACTTCTCCGTATTTCAAATAAAAAGATTGAATCTTTGCTAAATTTGCAGCAAATCTATTTGTGTCAGTGTTTTTTGAATAAAGAATCTAAAAGTTGAAGATGTCAGAAAATGAAACAGAGGTTAATTTGTAATAGAATATATTCTTCCTAAGATCTTGTAATCTTCTTTTTCTTTGTGTTTCGAGTCTTAGTTATGTGTTAGATGTTGGTTTGTTGTATGGCTGAGATGAAGTACGGGGTTAGGATAGATTGAAGTTATGGTGAGTGTTGTTGTTGTTTGATAGTTGGAGATGATTGATAAGTGGTTATGATAGTTGTTGGTTGTGGTTATGTTTTTAAAAACATCTTGTTTTAATAAATCTAATAATAGCTTATGTTCATGGTCATCAGGTGGGATGACAATATGTGAACCAGATGCACAATTCTTTTTCCGTGAAGCAAATGGTGTACGTTCTGATTAGAGACATGTACTTTTTTGTGAAGGGGTATTTTAAGTTGTGCATTAATTGTAGTTTGATTTGTATTTTTATTTGTCCTTTAAGTATTTGTAACTAATGCTTTGTAACTTGTATTTGCCTAAAATTCTATATATGGAAATCTTAAAATAATTAATATGAAGGAAGTGCATCCCTCTATTATAAGATAGTAAGATAAAATAATTTGTCTCAAGTGCTTTAGATAAAGTTTTTTATGACGTTGGAACTTAAACCGAAAGTGGAGAAATTCATGGAGGTGGAGAAATATAAAATATAAATTTGATTAGATTATTTATGAAGGGTAAATTATGAATAATATAAAAAGTTAAATTAAATTTTAAATTTATATACAGGTGTACCAATCAGATTCTTATGGGTATTTTTGGCGCAGTGGGCTGGGGCTAGGGCTTTTATTATAAGACGAAGTTGAAATTTGTATTTTTGAAGACTTGTTTGGCAAATAGGCTGGGGCTTATTATTGCAAAATTACTAAAAATGATATAATTAAATGAGTTTTATGGTATATGTTAGATATTTTTGTAGGTAAATATGTAATTTATGGTTCATAAGTCTCGGGCTAAAGTTTTTAGCCCCTTTTATGGGGCTAAAGTTTTAAGCCCCTTTTAGGGGATTATGATTTCATAAGTCCGCATGACAAACGAGACTTATTTTATAAGCCTACTTATTTTAGAAGCCCAAGCCCCTCCCCAAACACACCCTATGTCTAATTTTAGGCATGAGAATTAGGCTTAACTATCATTTTTCTATAATGAACAATGTGACTATTTAAGTGAAAAAGCCTAAAAATATCCGGTACATGACTCTAATTAGGCATTCATGTGGAGGTTCTCTGAGTGTTGGCATTACGTAAAAGTTAAATGAGGTTTTCAAGTAAGCAAAAAAATAACTATTAGGAAGATCTTAAATTTCTATTTCTAATTTTGGTTTTGAGCATGACATACATACTTGATGATATGGTTTCAAAAACTTGTTACCTGTCAAACAAACTCATGCCTTTCTTGGGCAAAGGAATTGTGAAACCACATAGAGGTCACATAGCCAAACATGGGACCGTTAAACATATGTGTTTTTATGTGTCCTCCTTTGTTATACTACTAGACTTTACGGGTATAAATATAGAGTATCCAACACCATTTCAGATCATAATCAAAGTTCAATAAAGTAAACTATGGGCTCTCTTATCTTACCTAAACTTCTTGTAGTAGACTTTACAAATGACAACCTAAAGCCCGGTACAAGTGTCTGGTCTTCCACATGTAACGATATCAGGGTTGCCCTCGAAAACCATGGCTGTTTCATTGCACTATATGATGGAGTTTCCTCCAAGCTTCAAGATTCCGTGTTCCGAGCTGCAGAAGAGTTGTTTGATCTCCCAACTGAAACCAAGATTAAAAACATTGTCGAAAAGCCTTACCATGGATATGTAGGACAGATGCCCATTGTTCCACTTCACGAAGGCTTGGGGATCGACTATGCCACAGATCTTGAAGGTGCTCAAAGTTTCACTGACATCATGTGGCCAGACGGAAACCGGTCATTCTGGTAAGTGATATGTGCCTCAATCTAGTCAAAATGTACATTTCTAACTTCTACCATTCTCCTTCTAATATGTAGTGAAACATCGATGTCATTTTCAAGGGCTGTGGCAGAATTAGACCATACAGTGGTAAGGATGTTGTTTGAAAGCTACGGTGTTGAGAAACAAAGTGCATCTCATATCGAATCTACAACCTACCTTCTTCGGTATCTGAAATATAGAGCACCTGAGACGAACGAGACCACAATGGCCTTTCCTTCTCATACAGATAAAAGCTTCTTGACCATTCTTCACCAGAATCAAGTTTCAGGCTTGGAAATAAGATCAAGAGATGAAGAATGGATTTCTGTCCAATTCCCTGCTTCTTCCTTTGTGGTCATGGCAGGCGATGCTTGCAAGGTGATTAAGATGTGGTGTACTATTCTATTGTTGCTGGTCACAATCTTAAACTTCACTTAGTAAAATTAGAGCTAACTTAAAATTACAGAATTTGAACGTAATGTCCCATCATTGATTATAGGCCCGGGCCCTTAAAGAAACTCACATATATACGCATGCTAAATGAACATGTCAAAATTTTGAAATTCAGACGAGTTAACTTAAACTTACTAAAAATACACAAAATGAACTTTTGTGGTTTCACAGGCCTGGAGTAACAACAGGGTGCTTTCACCGAACCACAAAGTCACCATGGACAAGCAGGGGAAAGAAACAAGATATACTATTGCATTGTTTTCTTTCTTAAGTAAGAAGGTGCAAATACCCGACGAGTTTGTGGACGATGACCACCCTCTACAATTTAAGCCATTTGATCATATTGATCTCCTTAATTTCTATGTGACCGAAAATGGAAGGAAATCACAAAACATCCTCAAAGACTTCTGTGGTGTTTAAATATCTATATATCTACTCCAAGCGTTGGTCAACAACATAATGCGTATAATGTGGCTGTGTGGCCCAGGTGTTTATATGATGCATGTATGTTTAATGTAAGTGTGTAATGTCAAGTACTCCCATCTAATGTTTTATGTTTACTATGTAAGAAAGTAAAATTCGTAATTTGGTCTTTGTCTTCTGCTTTCTGTTTTACAAGTGTATTTACATATGTAATCAAGTTTATCAGTTGTCATTTATGGTTTGATCATACTAATTTAAGCAGCAATGTGAAAGTGTTAAGTTTTCTTACGAGAAGCTTTTTCCTACGACAAGAGAAAACTAGCTTGGTGATATATTGTTATTGATTGGTATGCATCTAATCCCATGAGATTCAAAAACTGGGAAACTAAGCAAAATAAAGTGTGTTCCTAACATTATTTTAAAAAGATGATCATGCATAAAACCATTAGTCTATCGACTATACCATTGTCATTGAGGCATAAGCTTACTGATTTACTGTCTGAGGTAATGACGACCTCTGGTATGATTACACGTCAAGTCGTCAATGATAGAATTAACACACCTCTTGCATTAACCTATATCAACTATTTCACCAATCTGCTGATATTAGCTCATCTTATTTTACAATTACTAGATGTCTTATTTTACAATTACTAGATGTGCACACTAATAAGCATCTATCTGCTGAAATCGTGGTAGGGTTTACTTATTACTGTGATCAGTTATTACACATACCTGCTGTATAAAATACTCATCATAAGAGCGGAACGTGTGGTGATGGAGCTCAACCTCTTCATCACCGCCACCTCAGCGCCACATCAGCGTAACAAACCTCCACAACTAATTAACCACAACAAACCCCCACTACAAAAAATCATGTCATTTTACACACTTTATTTGGTAGATCTTCACACATTAAAGTGTGTATAATTTTATTCTCCACACTTTCTTCTTGTGTGGGGATTTTCGGTGTTACAAAATTATTGTGAATTGACACATTTATTTTTGTGAATATATAAATAGACTATTCACACTAACATGTGTGGAGAAAAACTATTTTTTTGTCACATAGCTAGTTGTGAACATGAGTAAAGAACCTTCACATTTTAAACCGTGGATAAGAATTGAAAAGTCCACACTTGAAAGTGTGAACAAATAAGAAGGACAAGAAACAAAAAGTTCACACTTGAAAGTGTAAACAAATAAGAAGAACAAGAAATAAAAAGTCCACACTTGAAAGTGTGAACAAATAAGAAGGACAAGAAATAAAAAGTCCACACTTAAAAGTGTGAACAAACCAACCAAAAAAGTTCACACTTAAAAGTGTGACAAATTATATGCTCAAAACAAATTATATATCCAGATTTCAAAACAGATTTCAAAACAAATTACAAATTCCAGATTTCAATTCTGCAATTACAAATTACAAATTCCAGATTTCAATTCTGCAATTACAAATTACAAATTCCAGATTTCAATTCTGCAATTCTGATACAATTCCAGATTTCAATTCTGCAATTCTGATACTAAAAATTATGCAATATGATTGAACTTGAGACTAAAAATCATAACAATTATGATACTATAGTTAACAATTCTGCAATTCTGATACTCAATTACAATTCTGTAATTCTGCAAATCTGCAACTCTTCAATTCTTCATATACTCCTTTCTGCAATTCTACTCAGCCACCTGCAACATAACAACCAAAATTGGTGGTTAAAGTTCTCATGTAAACAGTTGGGGCAAAATGTATAGTTTGCCTCATGGGTCATCATTCATTACATCAAAACCAACTTTGGTTTTCTATCTAAAATCATTCATCTGTAACTTTGTTATAAAACTGATAACTGTAATTCTGAAATTACAGAGGGAAAAATGCCGACTTTATAAGAACAAAACTTACAATGGACTGTAATTTGTTTCAAGTTTTATTGTTTTAACGTATGTTAATGACTCAATAATACACGTGAAATAAAGTCAAATCCATGTCACATAATATCATGTAACAGGTGAATAGCACAACGTACCAATACCAATTCAAACTGGTTTAGAGATAAAAGTAATTTCCAAGTGTTTCTACCACACTTAGACCTCTTGAAATAGTTGACACGAGCAACCAAAAAAAAATTACACATAAGAAGCTGCTTACTAAAACAGAGATTGGTCAAACGAATTGAGCAGGGCAAACATATCAAATTGTGTATAAATGCATAAAAACAGCCTAAATCATTTCACTGAACAATCGTCATTATTATTGTTAAACTATTTAGCACATTGGCACATCCTAATGGGTGGTCAATTAGCAAAGAAGTGGACAGGCCAGCCCAGCCCACATCGACCCAACCCATCAGCCCATAATATGTGATACATAATTCATTTAGCTTATAAAATGTTGGATTTTGGGGCTCCAAAGTAATAGTTAAAATGCATAGAAGTGATAATCGTAATCTACTACTTATTGCTTCGAGGCAAGTGTTCATGTTCTTAAAGAAATTCTGACTCAAGTTCAATCGAACCATTGTGCAGTGGGTTACACGAGACTTTTCATAGGCAGGGATAGATTAACCATGTGATAATCGTAATCTACTACTTATAGCATATGAAAAACTGCACTTCTACAACACACTGCCCTGAACCCACACTGTTACTAGCGTCAAAATCTGTACCATTACCTTAAAAAACTAGACCTTGGAGCAAAAGTATATTAGGCAACTCACATAAGAGAGGAATTTAATGAAAAGACAAAAAACAAATGCATCACAAACCTGTGCATTTGATGTACCAGTAGCGCAAAAAAGCCGGAAGCGCCGTTTTGAGCTGTCCAAAAAAGTTGTTCATGTTTTCTTCCATCGTCTTCATTTGTCTACTTTGTTTCTCTATTTGTTTACTTTGAGCAACAACTGTGTTCAACAGAAATCGATTTTCACTTGATACACTTTGACGTCTCATTCTTCTCAATTCGTAACTAAATTTTGTTACTTGGGATTTGGTCACTCCAACCCCATGGCCACAAGGTCTTCCCTTCTTATTAGGTCTAAGTTCTTGCATGACTTCCCTTGCAATTTCCAAACTTTTCTTAGGATCAACAGGTTCTGAATTTTCGACCTCAAATAACTTGTTTGCAAAATCTGCTTTTGCTTTACTCTAGAACATTAAACAAACATTCAAGTTCATCTAAGTTTACATTTATATCTATTTATAACACAACTAAAAGTAGTAAAACTATTTATGTACCGCGAAGACTCTTGACCTATCATTAACGTATGACCCTTTCTTTGTTACATGCATCATATCAAATACTTCAATGTCATCAGGTTCTCGTTTGTGTTCCACAATCTGTAGATTAACAAATTAACCATCAAAAAGTAGATAATTATAAAAAGAAAAAATAGGTTTAATTTATCATAAAAGAAGACTTACATATGCATCCTTTTTCCGGGGAATACTAACAGTGCCACAGGTGTGAATATGGACTTGGCTACCTCTTGATTTCTTCCCATTTGCTGAGAATTTATGTGACTCGGTTAATTAAAAACACATGTTAAGTACTTAAAATTCATTCTTAGCAACTTTTGAACTGTTCAGCTCATCAGCTGTACTTTTTAGAATTTGTTAAATCTATACTTTTACCTGTTAGTGGTTAAAACTTACCCGAACTTGACCCAATGGCCTGCAACATATACCCAAGTACCCAACAGGTATTTATCTCCATAAGCATTCACAAGTGAGTAAGTGACATAGTCAAATTTCATCTTTGGTTGGGTGAAACCTTTTATTTACATTACCCAACTTGCCTGACATTCCTATTTTGTCATCTCTTGATCAGCTGATATTTAAGGCCTTCGATTTTGACATCACCAAGATGCAACATTTACTGTTTGATCAAGGTTTTAATTTTGAGGTAATTCTCTATTATGCATTCAGGGGGTGTTTTCATTAGTTTATTTCCGTGGGGCTTATGAGCTAACTAACTTGAACACTAAAGGCTTTATTTAAGCTCATAAGCGAACTTATTGGCTTTTCAGATAAGACCAGAATATGAACTAGACCGGAATATAAACTAAGCCAAACGCCCCCTTAGTCTCCAACACATAGCTATAATCAGTTAAAGAAAATATTATCGAACTACTCGATCTGATATTAAGCTTTCTATTTCTACAAAAGATCGAGTTATATGAGGTAAGTTTGTTGTCATTGAATATGGTCATCTGGAGACCGCTTTAGGGAGAAAGCTAGCTATCTCATTTCAAAACTTTCAAAGACTCCAAAGTGTTTTGTAAATTTTATATTTTAATGGACACATTTATGTTATCTTCTTTTTGAAAAATAAAGTAACGTCTTTTTGTAAAGAGTAACAATCAATCTGGATTGTACTGATTTAAAATTTTCTTATCCTTAAAACTAGTTCTAACTCTGAACCTAAGAGTAAATGAAACTAGTTCTAACCCGAGTCCGTTAGTGAACTTGGGAGCCACAAACCAAATTTTTGAAAAACACATGTCTGGAACCAAGGAATGAACCAGACCAAGGAATGAACCAAGATAAAAAAGAAGGCAAAACATGTATAAGAAATAAATTTGGTGTTTGTGGTAATTGTGAAACTAAATGGAATTTCTTTGTGGCGTACCTTTGTTTTAGGTGCTCTGAGATAACCCTTGTAAGATTCCCATTGGTGATCAACAAAGTATGGTGGTGCTTCTACTAAGTCGAGTGCTTGCAAAAGTTCCTCATCCGTATATTGCACATCTTCATCAACATTATTAGCTTCTTGTAGTCTTTTGGCAGCTAATGCTAACAAACTCTTTTTCATCCTATGTTTTACAGTCTAAACTTTTCGTTCAAATGAGAAAGGACAACCTCGTCCACATCTTTACTTTGAGGAAACTCAAATCTCCGCTACAAATATCAATAATGACAAAAAGGAAAACAAATTACTTAGTCACATATATACTGATTTGATGCCAGAAATTACACTAATCAACTAATGAACCATTAGTATCTATCCTGAGCACTGATTACTCTAGTGAGTAGTGACTATACAAATTGCTTACAATAAGAAATGTATAGCTACAACTCCAAAAAGTAAGAGAGGTTGCTGTATTGGATCAAATGAAAACCTAGTACTTAGCTAGTATATATGCATGTTAAAGTTC
Organism: Chrysanthemum makinoi; assembly: GCA_910596185.1. Lineage (NCBI taxonomy): Eukaryota > Viridiplantae > Streptophyta > Magnoliopsida > Asterales > Asteraceae > Chrysanthemum > Chrysanthemum makinoi. Next base: position 92,571,394 of record OU343219.1, on the reverse strand, counting down.
TTTTCTAGTTGAGACTACTAGATAGTCATTTCAAACTTACGTGCGTTTCAATTGTAAAAGCCCAGCACCAGGGTATCAAATTCGACATTAGAAGAATCTTAGGAGTCATTAAATTACCAAATCAGTCACCTATGGAATGTCCTACTCACTTCTGAAATCTCTCCATGCTTTTCCTACTAAGAACTTTACTTCCTTTATTTTCTTATCAATCCAGACAGCCTTATCCTCTTTACTCAAAACTAGCACCTTGGACAGTAAATCCCGAAATAGAAACTCAAAAGAACAAAAAAATGATAATCAAAGTAATTACCCGTAGTTCCATTAGAAGCCGATACCACAACGTGTTTGCATTCTCTCAGTCCGCATCGAGGGGGCTTAAGTTGGGTTCCTTCACAAGTAGGGTCATGAATCGTGTAAATAAACCTCCTGCAGATTTGATGGGTTGATTGCGGTCATTGAAAGGAACCACAATTATTTCACCCGTGTTTAGCTTATACACTTCTTTTGTGGTCATTGTTTGTGTCCTAAGAAAGTTTCCATCACCATCTATAAGATAATTATGCATTGTTAGAATATAATATACACTACAGAAATATGATAAGCACAATGAATCGTGCAAAGTTTACCTATTATCTCAACCTCGCTCAACAACGTCTTATCATAATCCTCATCCATTTCATCTTGCTCATCCAAAAGAGGTGCCGAGGAAGACAGTCGATGCAAAGTTGACTCATATGCACTTGTTTGGATCGTGGGAGAATAGGTGGATGTTGATGAAGAAGAAGAATTATTTTGGCGAATAGTAGAAAAAAGGGGAGGTTTGAGAGGAGTGGGGGGAAAGATGATGATTGGTGGGAGTAGTCGAGAGATTGAACATTTACTTGCATATCTGATTGTTGAAGGGTCTGCATACGTGATTTACCAAGGACCATATATGATTTTCTAAGTTTCTACATATGTGGTTGTCTACAAGTATCTATATGTGACTGACCACATGTTTGCTTATATGATTGTATGAGGTTCTGCATATGTGGTTGTTCAAAAGCCTCCATATGTGACTTACCGTAACTTTGTTGAATTTCGTCCATGGGTATCAAGACGCCGACATGGGATTTGCTTATTTGATTGTATGAGGTTCTGCGTAGGTGGCTCTTCAAGAATCTCCATAAGTGACTTACCAATGGTTTGCTCAGATTCTATAAGTGTCTGCATATGTGGCTGTCTCTATATGTGGAAGGGGGAAGTGACTCTTGTGTTTTATTGTCACGGTAGAATCTTGGATGAGTCGTTGCATAAGAATGTAAAGAATAATTTTCACTATGCTGGCTTGTAGGATTCTTCATTGTTGTTTGAGATTTCAACATTTTCCTGCTTAAGAACAAGAATAAATTTAGTATATGCACAAAATTTAAGATCCTATGCAAAAGACAAAGAATGTCGCTCAGGAGTCGAGTTATGCAGAAATTTTGTAAAAACTTTTGTGAGACAACTTTTATTTGACCATCACCTAGGCCAGCAAACCTTAACAGCTAAAGTTAGCAATTCAACATATGCTCTATAGTTTACTTAACGTTTGCTTTGAGGGTTTGGTTGTGGATTTTCGCAAAATATAGAATAATAGATTAAGAGCGCTAACAGACAAAGAATGTAGCTCAGGAGTAGAGTTATGCAGAACTTTGAAATCGAGTCGTTACTCTATTAATATAACTACAAATTACAGCGCTAACAGACTCTAACAACTAACACATATGAATACTAGATTAAGAGCAGATGTGATAGAATGTTACCCTATGTCTCCTATTGTAGACATTTTGAAAGTAGAATCACCACTGTGAGTTGGCGATTAAACATGACAAAAAAAATACATGCACGTCAAACTTGGTTGTTTGTGTAAATGAAGACTAACCATCACATAATACGGGATATGTTTAAAAACTTGTAACAGAGTATTACTATAGACAAAACTATACTTTCTTTCTGAAGTGGTCATACAGAGTATTAATTACTATAGATAGATTTCGCAAAGACAATTTCAAGTCAGGCTCTACTAATATTACGAACACAAAACGAAACATGATTCAATCTTTGTTCTTCTTTAGACTTTTCATGAGCAACGTTGTATCTAGCTTCATTCAACAGTATGACGGTTAAAGGTGTATGCAAAAATATGCAGCTATGGTTGATGGTTATTAGTAGCATTTGAAATCCAGTCGTCACTCTATTAATATAACTACAAAGTTCCTACAGAGTAACTGATGATTATTCTATATTTCAAAAAATCTGTAGGTAGTAAAATCAGCCTATTCAACATATGCTCTATAGTTTACTTAACGTTTGCTTTGAGGGTTTGGTTGTAGATTTTCGCCTAGAGGCTCGTATAGCTCGGGGACGGCCCTGTCTATCCACCACCCTTCATCATCATAGGTGATTTTAAGATTGAAACATTTGGACATAAACATATATAATGAACTTGCAGATACAAATTATTACATAGAAAATAATAAACCGTTTGACTTAGGATGAACACTTCTCAAACAAGCAGTTCCAGCACGAAAACTACCATTCGGAAACCACTCCCAAGTGTTCTAACGTTCAATAAAACTAAACGGCACGAAAACTGCCATTCGAAAACCAGCATTTACTATAAGCAGACACCCATGTTCTAACATTTCTCTATCGCCTCCTGGTACTTGAACCCACCAAATAGTCAAATATTAACATATCCTACATTCCTACATTCCTACCCACTTTCAAGTTTCATCTCAGATACCATGTCAGTGTCTAAGGGTAATATAATACAGTAATTTTTTAAGTTTTGAAAAGTCTGCCTAGCTGTGAGACCGAGGCAAAAACTGTAAACACGTAGCATCAACATGTCAGTTGACATATCTTGAAATAGCTAGCACAAAATACAAAGAGCAAGAATGATAGGGGCCAGTCACAACATGGAAGTGCTTTGTAAGCATATCAGAAAAATGTAGAATAGTACACCATAATAAAGCTGTCTTATTCTATTATAAACCTTGACATACATTCAATTCTACATTTGTGAATTCAGTACAATGCCACTTTTGTCATCAAAATTGATCATGTTTAGTACCACTAAAATATGATTAGTTTCAAAGTGTAAATTTTGTGTGACCTCTTTTCAGGAATAATATTCCCATCTTTTCAGGACACAGACCACCAGTTAGATAAAAAAAAATCTAAATTCATTACTACTCCAGTTCCATACCTACACATAGTCCATTCTTTGACTTTGTTTATGTCTTTTCAATCCTTCATTTGATTAACATACTTAATCAAATCCACATAAAAACTAAATATATAATCTGATAATTGATACCTTGGGTGGTGGTGGTGGAGGATTGGTGCAGATAGGTGAAGGACCTAATGCAGCTGATACTCTTAATTCACCTGATGACCTTGTTATATATCTAACCGGATTGCCTACCTTCTTCTTCCCTTACAAAAACGATCAAATCAAATCATATCAAATTAACAGCTTTGCCAACTTCATAAAAACCATCAAATATACAACATATTAACCACTAAAACAAAAAACGATTACACAGACCTATAAAACACAAGAAAAAAAAGAAAATGAACTAATGAACTCCAATAGGTGAATAGGTACTGGTTGTTTCTTCTTCTTGGTGTTAATGGTGTTATTCGTCATCTTCAATTTCAATGTCCTTCCTATGCCAAATTGGTGCCTCATTAACATCATAAAGTGTTGGAAGATTATAAGGCATGCATAGGGTATAAGACTCATCATCATCGCTAAGTACTTTGGTCCCCATGTCAAACATATATCTTGGCGACGCTTGAATTACATGTGACCATCCAGCATCTTTTAGATCCTCTATGTAGAAAACTTGTCTTGCTTGAGATGATATTATAAAAGGATCATCTTGCAAGTTTTCACCCGTGTGTATTAACGGCCTAGAAAAGTTTACAAGGGGAAATCCGTATTTATCTTTCTTTAGCCCTCTTGAAGGTCGAATGTCAGCCCAATCACAATGGAAAAGCACAACTTTGTATCCACCAAAATATTCTAGCTCGATAATGTTGGAAAGTTTCCCATAGTAATTTCCTCCTTCGACTTCCACAATGACTCCTGAATTTCGGGTCTTTTTAAACTCTTCACGTCTTCTAGTAAGAAATCTATAACCATTTGTGATGATGTCATTATATCGTTTAGCAATAGTTCTAGGGCCACTAGCAATGGACACAACTTCTTGATCAAACTTAATCTTTTCTAAGGATGGAACCTATAGTTTTAGATACACTTGTTAGTTTATGCACACTAAACATGAAAGAACTAATATACTAGCTACAAATTTGGTAACCTGCTCTTGAAGCCACCGTGGAAAAACTTCAACCATCAATTTCGCTTTTGTCTTTAGGTCCATGGGTTTATCCTTAAGAGCTTGTTGTTTAGCCAAAAAATGACTACAAAAAATATACCACAACTTTATATACTTTATATAGCATTAATTTAAACTAAAATGTAAGAATATGTATACAAATATACTTACTCGCGAAATGGCTGAATTTTACTACGATTTAGTAGAACATAGCGGTGTGCTTGAGCTAATGAATTGTAATCAAGCTCAATAATCTCAACCTTTGCTAGCTTACGACCACCCGAATTAAGAATATACATCTCCTTTTCAAGAATGTGTTCATCATTTCTAGGAGGGCGATTAAAGATAGTCTCAACACCTTCGAAATATCTTGAACAAAAAGTAAGACTTTCATCTTTAATATATCCTTGGCGATTGACCCCTCCGTTGAGCCTTGTTGCGAACATATGACTTCAACCGCATCAAGTACCTTTCAACATGATACATCCTTATATAATGAATGGGTCCACCAAGCTTGGCCTTCGATATCAAGTGGATAGTCAAATGGACCATAATTGTGAAAAACTAGGTGGAAATAATCTCTCCATCTCGCATAATGTAAGTGCTATTTGAGACTACATTTTTAATAATTCATCAAGATCAAAAACTTTCGCACACAACCCTTTGAAAAAGAAGCAAAAATCAGAAACCACTTTAACTACTCGAGATTGTGCTCGTGAAAGCATGGAAACCCTAAGAGCTATCGGCAAAATGTCTTGCATTAAAATGTGGCCATCATGACTCTTAAGGTTGGTAATTTTACGATCTTGCATGCTCACACCCCTTGAAATATTAGATGAATATCCGTCTGGAACTTTAAGACTTTTTAATACTTGTAAGAAGTTAGCCTTCTCCACAGTAGACATGGTATAACATGTTGGGGCATGCATGGCTTTTGTTAGGACGATTTATAAGGTGGAGTTTATGCCTTATTCCCATTTCCATAAGATCCTTGCGAGAGTTTTCGTTATCTTTAGTCTTCCCGTCTAAATTTAATAGGGTTCCGAGCAAATTATCACACATTCTTCTCAATATGCATCACATCCAAATTATGCCTAATCAAATTATACTTCCAATATGGCAAATCAAAAAACACGCTCTTTTTCTTCCATAACTGGTGCTCAGCAGCTTCTTCTTCCACAAAATTCTCTATATCCTCAAATGCACTTGATTCGTTCTTCCCTTCATCATGATCATTTGTTGAACAACTAACACCGTCCCTTGTTCTCTTATTACTGGATTTATCAGACTTCCCATACATAAAACTTGCACCGCTCAGTTGTTCCAAAATATCACATCCTGACAATAGGGTAGGCGGGCCCTCTTTCTCAATTGTACCATCAAATTGGTCATTTTGAAACCGATATTTATGATTTTGCTCTAACCATCTATGATGTCCCATGTAGCAAAATTTTCTTCCATATTTTAACCACCTTGAACGACTAAAATCCGCGCAAACTGGGCATGCCGCACGGCCCTTTGTGCTCCACCCAGATAAATTAGCATAGGCAGGAAAATCATTCACGATCCACATCAGTGAAGCTCTTAACTTGAATTGTTGTTTTGAAAAAGCCTCATAAGCGTCCACACCCTTCCATAATAATTGCAGCTCATGTATTAAAGGTTGTAGATAAACGTCTATATCATTGCCGGGAGCTTTCTCTCCTGGAATAACCGATGAAAGAATAAAAGATTGTCGTTTCATACATATCCACGGAGGTAAATTATAAGGAATCAACAACACTGGCCAAGTGCTATGTTTTGTACTCATTGTTCGAAAAGGATTAACCCCATCACTAGAAAGGCCAAGCCTGACACTGCGCGGATCCGAGGCAAATTGTGAATATCGGGCATCAAAATTCTTCCAAGCAATACCATCTGCTGGGTGCCTTAACTTTCCATCCATTGTTCGACCCATGTTATGACACCTCATATCTGTTTTCTCAGACATGTATAGCCTTTTTAGTCTTGGAATTAAGGGAAAATATCGCAAAACTTTTGCCGGCTTATTTGACTTTTTCGACTTTGAAATTTCACCCATGTCATCACCCGTATCATCTTTATATCGCGAAGCTTTACAAATATGACAAGATTTTTGACCTTTCCTTGCACCCCAATAAATCATGCAATCATTAGGACAAGCATCGATTTTCTTGTAACCAAGCCCCAGAACTTTAGTTAGTTTTTTTGCTTCACTAACCGAGGATGGTAATGATGTAAGATGAGGAAAAGCATCCCTTATTAGCTCTAGAATCATACCAAAAGTCTTGTTAGATACACCACCGATACACTTGACATGATACAAGTGTAACGTGAAAGACAAGTTGGAATACTTGCAACCAGGGTAAAGTTCTTTATCACATTCTTCTAACAACTTCTTATATGTAGCATCCGCAGCACTATAATCTGAACTTCGAGAAGATTCGCCGACATTCTCATCCTCAACCCTACGATGAGAACTATGAGAAGATTCACCAACATTCTCATCCTCAACCCTACGATGAGAACTTTGAGAAGATTCACCAACATTGTCTTCAACCATTGAATCATGTGCTAGTGGTCTATTTGAAGGTAAATGACCTAAAGCATCATGGACCAAAATTCTTATCTCATTTTTACAAAAAGGAGTTTTCTGAACAAAATTAGGTTGAGATGGTTGTGAAGGTACATAATTCTCCCCATGAACCACTAGTGAGCTATTTGAAGGTAAATGACCTAAAGCATCACGGACCAAACTTCTTATCTCATCTTCACCAAAAGTAGTATTCTGAACAAAAGTAGGTCGAGATGGTTGTAAAGGTTCAAAAGTCTCCCCATGAACCGACCAATTTGTATACCCCGGTAAAAATCCATAACGCAATATGTGGCCATGACAAGTTTTTAAGTCCCAATGATCAACGTTATAGCATCTAAGGCATGTACAAGCAATTACTCCTCTTATACTTCTAGCACGAGCAAATTCAATAAAAGACTTCACTCCTTATTTAAAAGTATCACTTGTTATATGAGCTTTAATCCAACTTTTATCCATTTATACCGCTTACCTAAACATGTCTATACAATTTTAAAAATAATAATAATAATAATAAAATAAATAAAATAAAAAATACACATGTAGATGATCCTAGTTTCACATAGAACTACGTTTTCAGATGAAATCAATTTGGCATACTTTAACACACTATATCATAGAGATGAAAAACGCTAATTTCTGTATCACACTTTAATAGAGATGAAAAACGCGTTTTACATATGCCACTATATCATATGTTAACACATTTTATCATAATACGTTAACATACTATATCAATTTGGCATACTTTAACGAACTATATTTCGAGATGAAATCAATTAGCCACTATATTTCGAGATGACTCACTACATAAACTAGCGCTATGATACTTTAACACACTATATCACGTATCATATAGTAACTAACGAACAATATCACGTATCAAACGAACAATATCACTAATTATGAAAAATAACAGAAATCGTACCAGATTCAAGCCGTAAATGAAGATAACGAGATTTAACCCTAATTAAGCATCAAAACCCTAAGTATTGAAACCCAAACGAACAGCCCTATGTTAAGCCTCCAAACCCTAATTAAGCATCGAAACTCAAACGAACAGCCATATGTTAAGCCTTGAAACCCTAATTAAGCATTGAAACCCAAACAAATAGCCATATGTGAATCGAATTGGGGATTGTTGAACCCAAACGAACAGTTGTGAATCGAATTGGGGATATATGAATCGAATTAGGTTTCTTGTGTGTGAATCGAATTGGTTAAGTGTCTGGGATATATGAATTGGGGATATTGTGAATCGAATTGGTGAAGTGTCTGGGATATATGAATTGGGGATATACTCAGCTCGTTTTGTTTTTGTACACGTACTCTTATTTGGGGCGGGATTTTTTTGTTTTTTGTTTTTTTTTATTTAATATTGAGACAAAAAGAAGAGATGGGTGTATATGTATGACACGTGGTTATTTAGAAAAGTTCACACCTCCATGTGTTACAAAATTATACAAAAGTTCACACTTCCATGTGTTACAAAATTATACAAAGGTTTTAATAATTTTTTACACTTAAGTGTGTTACAAAATTATGCAAAAGTTCACACTTCCATGTGTTACAAAATTATACAAAGGTTTTAATAATTTTTTACACTTAAGTGTGTTACAAAATTATATATATATTTTACACATCTTTATGTGTTAAGAAAACAAAATATTTATTCACACTTGTAATCGTGAATGTTATTTAATCACATTTTTAGATGTATAATATTTTCTCTACTATTAAAAGTGTGAATTTTTGAATATTATAAGTGTCTATAATATGTACACATTCACAGGTGTGAACAACATGTTACAATTGTTCACATCTTCACAAGTGTGAAAAAAAAAGTGTGTACTATTGCCACTTTTTTTGTAGTGCCCCTCCCTCATAACAAACCTCAACCTCTTCATTTGGGGCCCACCACTACCATTTTATTTTTTTTATTCAAATTTCCAAATAAACTAAATCTATTTATTAAAATAAAAATAAATACAATATACTTTAAAAAAAGTTATAAATTAAAAAAAAATAAAAAAGTGTAAACCGTCCCTCATTAACCATTTATCATTAAAAAATCTTCTTTTTCAAGAAAAATCTCACACACACTACACACACAAACACACACTTGAACAAAATTACATATCCGTTTGGTTCACAAGCTTTTGTCAGAAATTCATGCTCGTCGTCAACACGAAGAGGTGCTCCACGGCGATCTACGGCGAGGGGTGGGGGTATGGTGGCGAGGCACGGCGAGTTGCCACATAAGCCCACGGCGAGCTATGAAGAGACCACACCCTCCGCTCTAACATAGAATCAAGGGCTTAATATTCTAAAACCCTAGCTAGCTTTTTGTTAGGGTTTTATACGTGGATTTTGAAGATTGACGATTACTTGTTCTTCGTGTTTTGATAATATCTATATGGTGTGATGTTGAAAGCGGGGTTTTTGGATTCGGGAGGAGGAGGTGCAAAGAAGCAAAAGACGAATGGGACTGATTCGGTTGGTGATTCTCTTGGGAATAAATGTGATCAGATTATGCTCGGCGATGCTAATGTTTATCCTACAAGTGATACGAGGTCTGATGATCATAATGATGTTCCTGTGAGTGCTCTTGCTGCAAAAATCACTGATATGGAACGTCAATTAATTGATGGTAAGTTATTAGTGTTCCTGGACGATAATGGGGTCCCATTACCATGGAACCAAGGCGTCAATGCTGTTAGTGTTGACAATGCCACTGGTACTTCGAAGGAGACTTTTTCAGTTGAGCATTCAATGAACTCTATAATATGGTTAATGAGTCTACTTATTTGCATGTGCATGGGAAAGACCATGGTGCTAAAAGTACTCCTACTGTTCGTAGGGATGGAGTCGGGGGATATCCCGTGGGTGACCGTGACACCTATAAATTTTTTCGATATAGTGTTAATTTTAAGAAAAAACATTGATTTTTTTTCAAATGCATCTTAAATGACTCCGTTATATCAAATTGTGTTTTTAGTCTTATTTAGTTACATTATATTACGGTTAAAAAAATTTTGTGCACCCAGTCATATTTGTTCCTGGTCCGTCCCTGACTGTTCGTACTAGTCATTGGTATGGTCCCAACTGCTGTAACTAGTGAGATCCCTCCGACCTATGCCTCTAAATTCAGTCCTATATCTCCTACTAAGGCTCATTTTCGGAAATTGAAGAGAAGATACCCAAGGATGCGGTTTATGATGTACGTCTTCCTATTGAGACGGTCCATGAGGTGAATGAAAGGTTGAAGAACTTGCATTTTTGTATGGGTATTTTATTGGTAAACGTCTTGCATTTCCCGTTATTGAATGGTTCATGCGAAATAATTGGAAAAAGTACGGTATTGAGAAAGTTACGATGAATGCGAATGGTTTCTTCTTCTTCAAGTTCTCATCAATACAGGCACTGAGTCTGTTCTCTGGAATGGACCTTGGATGATTCGCGGTATCCCTATTTTCCTTAAAAAGTGGTCTCCAGAGGTAAGTCTCTTTAAGGAAGATTTATCGTGTGTTCTGGTTTGGGTGAATTTTCACGATGTTCCTTTGGTTGCTTATACATCGGATGTTCTAAGTTTGATTGCTTCTAAGATCGGTACCCTTATGTTACTGGATTCTTATACGAATATCATGTGTTTGAATTCTTGGGGGTGGAGCAACTCTGCAAGAGCTTGATTGAAATTAATGCATCTGCTGAATTTCGAGACAATTTAGTTTTGGCTGTTCTGAAGCTTGACGGAAGCGGTTATACGAAAGAAAACATTCGTATTGAATACGAGTGGGAACTACCTCGATGTAGTAATTGTTTGCTATATGGTCATTCGAATGATGATTGTCCCAAATCCGCCACGAAACGTGTGGTCAATGGGATGGGTAAGAACAAGGATGTTAATTCGCGTGTATCCAAGAAGCTTTCTAATGATGGATTTACTGTTGTGAAGCATAAAGGAGGTAATACTAAGAAGTTTAATGCTATTCAAATGAATAAATTTGAGTATCGACCGGTTGCTCCCAAGAATACCAAGGCTTCCTTCCAAAGACTATACAAAGGAGGCGTCTACATCTAAACATCCAAGTAAGGATGCTGAAGAGGTGAACATGCCTAATTCTTTTGGTGTTCTTAGTGATTTGGATGAGGGTTTTACTGCTCATGTAGAACCTAGTGCTACAACTTCTTTACACAATGTGAGTTCTGCTACTATTGTTGATGAAGGACCTGTGAATGTCTTTTTTTGGGTAAAAGGTCAAAGACCCTGTAAATATATTACTCCAAAAAATATTTAAGTACATAGGATATGGGTGAAACCCATATCATAGCCCGTTACATAGGCGGAAAGCTTACATAACAAGATACTTCATATTCTCTATATAAGAAAATAAACCACTACTCAAAAGATCACATTAGACTCCTTTGGAAAAAAAATTACTTCCTACCAAGGCCTTGGAGCTTGATACCATACGTGTTATAATAAGCATCCAAATTCCCTGGAATATAGTAGACCTGATCCGCATAGCCATTATAATCATCTTCACGATCATGACCACCACCAAATAGGTTCATTGACTCATCAAAAGTGTTCATAACCTCCTCTTCATCACTATCGGAGTCAAAAATTTCTCTCACCTTAGAGAATGGGTTAACCCTTTTAGTAGAAGAAGTAGACGGAAAATCCTTTTTATTACCTGGATAATCAACCTTTTTAATAGGATTACCATTATCATCAACAAGAGTAGCTTTTCTATCAATAAGAAGCTTTTCAAACTCCCCAATTTTCTCAACAATAGGGGTAGGACCAACCTCGTTAGCTTCCATTGAATCACTCACAAGCGGTTCTTGTGATACATTACCGGTCTTAAGAGACCCAACCTCCTTTGCTTCCATTGTACTACCAAAATCCACTACATCAGTAGGAGTGCCACATTTATCAATATTGATTATATTAAGTGCAGCAAAAGGATTAGATGTAGCTGTTAATACAAATATCGTCGTTAAATGTTATTTATATTATATGATCTTTACCTAGTTTTGTTAACGACAAAAGTAAAATTCATTTTTGTAATGTATAAAGCTTGTCAAGATTAACAAGACATTAAAACAAGCTTTCCTTAAATAAAGTCTTTATCACTTAAGCATTTATATCTTATCACATTTGGATTAGTTATGTATCAATTAACATTGATATCTTTCTAAACCATAATGTGCTTCAACATTTTTAGAACAAGTATATTTTAGTTTCTTAAACACAACATTACATATGTATCAATTAACATTGATATCTTTCTAAACCATAATGTGCTTCAATATATAGTTGGAATGCTTGTTTGTTTTGTTGTTGTGTGATCTAGTATTGTTCATACATCATTGTTGTACCAAACCATCTTAAACCTCTGAGTATGAGTGGTTAGTATTTTAGTCCTCAAAATACATAGTGTGTGGGAGTGATTGTACCCTTGTAAAAGAACTTGACATCTAGCTTTGTGTCGGAAATATTGTGTAAGCGACGTGTAAAGGTTTTCTCCGCCGGATAAAGGAGCTTGTTGATTAGTGAAGATAACTCTCAAGTTGGAGACTTGGGGAGTGGAGTAGGGTAAGGAAAAAGAGTCCTTGTAGACCGAACCACTATAAACAACTTATCGTTGTTTGATTGTTTCTTTCCTTACTTACTTATTATATATTGCTTGCATATTATTCTTCACTAACATATCTTTGATCAATATCAATTGATCTTACAATTAAGTTTCAAATAAAGATTTTAAATGGTAAAACTATTCAACCCCCCTTCTAGTTTTTCACAATTGGTATCAGAGCCTCGTTGCTCAAGAATTTCTAAAATATATTGTATTTTATAAACTTGAAACGATCCATGGATTCCGAAAACTTTAAAAAAGGGCAATCTATGCAAAGACCACCACTCTTTGAAACCAATGGATTTTTCTATTGGAAAAACCGTTTTGAAACATATGTAAAAAAAGATATAGATCTTTGGTTTGTTATTATTAAAGGTGATTTTAATCCTACAACAAAAGATATTTCAAGCGATGAACAAAAAAAATTAATAGCTAAAAATAAAGAAACTAAAATGATGCTTTATAATGCTTTGCCTAGAAAAAAATATGAAATAATTTTTATGTGTGAAACCGCCAAAGATATTTGAAAATCTTTAATATGAACCATTTGTTATCCCTGAAGATGAAACCATTGATTGTGGATTTGCTCGCTTTAATACTATTGTTACTTCTCTTAAAGCACTTGATGAATCTTTTCGTAGTAAGAACTTTGTCAGGAAATTTCTTAGAGCACTCCATCCGAAGTGGAGAGCAAAAGTGAAGGATATCGAGGAATCAAAAGATCTCTCAATAATGTCACTTGACGAGATAATTGGAAATCTCAAAGTACACGAAATGGTGATGGAAAAGGATTCGAAGATCATCAAATAAAAAAGAGAGAAAGTCAAATCCGTTGCTCTAAAGGCAAGAACGGAATCTAGTGATGATGAAGAATATTGCTCGGATAGTGAAGACGGGGAGTATGCCATGGCCGTAAGAGAATTCAAAACTTTTTTAAAAGAAGAGGAAAGTTCGTAAGGCAACCCCGAGATGAAAACAAGTCATTCCGGAAAGACCGAGATGACAAAAAGGTGAAAGGAAGTGCTTTAGATGCGGTGATACAAGTCATCTAATAGGAGATTTCCCCAAGCCACCTAAAAGCAAAACTCAATGATCTTTTGTAAGCGGTGCTTGGAGTGAAAGTGACGATGACGAAGAATCAAGTAAGGATGAGATCGCTCTCATGGCACATGAATCAAATGAGGTACATTCCGACTCATCTTACTCTTCTATTGATGATGACACTTTGCAAAAACAATATAATCAATTGTGTGAGGTTAACTTAAAAATCATATCTGAAAACAAGTTTTTACAAACCAAAAAGGAATTTTTAGAAAAGGAAGTTTATGAGCTAAAAGAAAAAGCAAAACGATTAGAAAAAGCAAGGCTAATGATGATGGTTGTAAATCATGTCAAGAGTTTAGTCTTGAAATAGAAAATCTAAAACTCACACAAGAAGTTCTCATCGAACATAACTCTAAATTTAAAAGATTTAACAAAAACATTTCTTGTATCGATGAAATAGTAAGAATTCAAAAAGCACCAGGAAGTACAAGTGGATTAGGTTTTAATGAAGTAATGATTCCAAGTAGTCAAAACAAAATGGCCGAGAAAGACAAACAAATTGTCACAACTGCAACAGTACAGCACGGACCAGAAGGACCCAAAAGTTTGGTTCCGTCTGTTGAAAAAATTGGTTCCGTGGTGTCTGCAGTAGGACAGCAGGTTTGCAAAACGGACCGTAGTTAATTTGTCAAGGTAACTAAAAAATCTAAGGATGCTATTAAACTAAAACCTGCTGTTACATTAGGAGTAGGACTTGTTAAAAATGAATTTAGATCTAAAACTACTCAACAACGGCCTAAAACACCTTTTGCCAAACGCCCCTTTCCCAAAAGCAACTACAACGTACAACCCAACTATCAACACACCGGTTGGAATCAAAACTACCCTAGACCATATCAAACTCCAAATTACATGCCATGGAACCCTTACCCATCATTTCCATAAATGAACAAAGTAAATGGTATGTTTAACCCAAACGGACCCATGAGATATTGGGGTACAAACGCTTGAGTTATTTGTGTCATAGGTATGCTTGAAAGTTGGCTTAGAACCTGATGAATGGATAAAAGATAGTGGATGCTCAAGACACACGACGGGTAACAAAAGTCTCTTCTCAACATACCAAGAGTATGACGGAGGTAATGTTACTTTTGGTAGCCATCTCAAAAGCAAAATCATTGGCAAAGGTACGATCGCTCACATAACTATTGAAAATGTTGCTCATATTGATAGATTAGGATTTAATCTACTTAGTATTAGCCAACTATATGATAAAAAGTATAAAGTACTATTTGAAAAAAATGGTAGTAAAAAACTAAAAGATAGTATCACCATAGCTAAAGGAGTTAGGAAAAAATAACATATATGTCATGAAAATAGATAGAACATCTAAAGACAAAATTTGCCTAACTACCTTAGATGATAACTCTACTCTTTGGCATAGACGATTAGGTCACGCTAATATGAGACTCATTCAAAACCTATCCTCAAAAGAGATAGTTAGAAACCTACCCAAATTGAAATATGACCAACACTTTTGCGATGCTTGCAAAATTGGTAAACAAATTCATAGTAGCCATAAGGCTAAAAACATGGTTTCCACATCTAAGTGTCTAGAGCTTTTGCATATGGACTTGTTTGGTCCATCCGCTATAAGAAGTTATGGAGGAAACCTCTACACTTTAGTCATAGTAGATGATTACTCAAGGTTCACTTGGAAAAAGTTTTTGAAAACTAAAAACGAAGCCTTTGATAAATTTGAAATACTTAGTAAGAAAATTCAAAATCAACTAGGTGTTAACATTGTGTCGATCCGAACGGATCATGGTCACGAGTTCGACAATGAAACACAATTTGGAAACTTTTGTGATACACATGGTATAACACATAACTTCTCGGCTCCTTGAACACCCCAATCTAATGGGGTTGTAGAACGTAAGAATAGAAATATTCAAGAAATGAGTAGAATAATGCTTAATGAACAAAACACACCTCAAAAGTTTTGGTGTAATGTCGTTGACACTTCCACATACATTTTAAATAGATTTTTAATACGTCCTTTCTTGAACAAAACACCTTATGAAATATATAAAGGCAAAAGCCTACTTTAGGATATTTTAGAGTGTTTGGATGTAAATGTTTCATTCTAAATACCAAAGACTATCTCACTAAATTTGACCCAAAGTCTTATGAAGGTGTGTTTCTTGGTTACTCACAAACTAGCAAAGCATACATAGTTTTAAATAAAGAAGCAATGAGAGTCGAGGAATCGTTGAACATAACATTCGACGAAATTCCACCTCCCTCTAAGACATCACCTTTGGTAGATGATGACTTAGTTGAAAGTCAAAAAATTAATGATAATGACAAGAAAGATGAACCATTAAATAAAGAAATTGTAAGTATCAAATAATCCAAAAGTCACCCCTTAGAAAAGGTCATAGGACAATTAAACCAAAGAAAACTAAGATCACAAGCCCAAAATCAAAGTAACTACTTTTGTTTTGTGTCGTCCGTTGAACCGAAAAACATAAACGAAGCAATAAAAGACGAATCTTGGGTAATTGCTATGCAAGAGGAGCTAAACCAATTTGTTAGAAACGATGTTTGGAAATTAGTTCCAAAACCTAAAAATCAAACTATAATTAAAACGAAATGGGTTTTTTGTAATAAAATGGACGAAAACGGTGCAGTGTCTAGAAACAAAGCTAGGTTTGTAGCACAAGGCTATAATCAACAAGAAGGAATTGATTACGACGAAACTTATGCACCGGTAGCTAGGCTTGAGTCTATTAGAATCTTACTTGCGTATGCATGCGCTCATGACTTTAAATTATTCCAAATGGATGTTAAAAGTGCATTTCTAAATGGGTTCATTAACGAAGAAGTATATGTCGCACAACCTCCTAGATTCACCGACTTTGAAAAACCTCATCTTGTTTTGAAACTTAAAAAGGCATTTTACGGAATTAAGCAAGCACCAAAAGCTTGGTACGATCGGCTTAAGACTTTCTTAGTTGAACACAAATACACCATGGGGTTAGTAGATAATACTCTCTTTACCAAGAAAAAGGAATCACACATTATCATAGCTCAAATATACGTTGATGACATCATATTTGGATCAACTTGTCAAGAGCTATGAGATGATTTTTCTAAAATCATGCACGAAAAGTTTGAGATGAGTATGATGGGTGAGTTAAACTTCTTTTTAGGACTTCAAATTAAACAACTAGAAGATGCCATATTCTTTAACCAATCTAAATACATAAAGGATATGCTTAAGAAGTTTGGTCTTGAAGACTCAAAACCAACTAAAACACCCATGTCCTTGGAAACAAAACTCACCAAGGATGAGGAAGGTGAATCCGTAGATAACACTAAATATAGAGGAATGATCGGTAGCCTACTTTATCTCACGACTAGTAGACCCGACATTATGTTTAGTGTTTGTCTACGTGCTCGCTTTCAAGAAGATCCTAAAGCATCACACTTAGAAGCCTTGAAACGAATATTTAGATACATTAAAGGCACTACATGTTTAGGATTATGGTATCCCAAAGGAACGGGTGTAGAAACCATAGTGTATGCCGACTCAGACCATGCCGGTGACTATGTCGATAGAAAGAGTACAAGTGGTATTTGTACTTTTGTTGGACATTGTCTCACCTCATGGTTCGCAAAGAAACAAACGGCTCTCGCTATCTCAACTACCGAAGCCGAGTACGTCTCAGCCGGAAAGGCATGTCAACAAGCTCTTTGGATGAAGCAAGCTCTCATGGATTACAAAATTCATTTCAACGAAATCTCTATACTTTGTGACAACAAAGGAGCCATTGATCTCAGCAAAAATCCCGTCCAACATGCTCAAATGAAACATATTGAAATTCGTCATCACTTCCTTCGCGACAATGCTCAAAAAGGAAACATCTCAATCGAGAAAGTATCCTCCGAAGATAACATTGTCGACATCCTAACTAAAACTCTTAAACGAGAACCATTTAATCTTCTTAGACTTGGTATAGGATTAATGGAACTAAACACATAATTAAAACATAGGCTAAACCTTAGAATAACCAAAACAAAACAATTTAGCAAAATTTGTTGCAATACCCATGGTACCAATCGACAACAAAGATGGAACCAATTTTTTGGGTCCGTCTGGTCCGTGGAGTTAACAGTAGAAATGTTTTTAAATAAAAAACACCTTCTTCTTCACAACCCACTTTACCAAACGAGCCACAATCACACCTAACTCATAATTAAGGTTTCTTCCTCAACTAATCACAGCCAAAAACATCATTGTAAGTATCCTAACTACATTACTTCTCTTAATTCTGAGTCTAGGGTTCTAATTTATCCACAAAACCAATACATGGGGATTATGTATGTTCTTTCACAAAACATAAACTACATTGTTAAATTGCATAACTAATTGCACAAATTATGAACTACATTGTCAAATTGCATAACTAATCATGTTTCCCACTAGTTAGAAGTTACATATCATAAGGCATTATCCTAATTAAACTAAAAGCCCCATGTCAAAATTTTGAAAAACTTCTCACTTGTAGGAAAACAATTTCTCATTGTTCATACAATAAAAACGTGATTTTCATCACTTGTAAAATTTCTCTTGAATACTAAAGTGTTGAATCTTTAGACCTTGATAGATCTTGAGCACTCGCAGATCGTTAGTATTGCTTATGTAATCACAAACAAACTAATAGACAATCTCTATGACTTATATTCTTTAGCGGAAATCAAATATAAGCACAAACACAAATAACTAAGAACACGTTGATCCTCTATGGATCTTTATATTACTAAAACTTTGTTTTTCAACTCGTACATAATTCATACTATTGTGTTCCTTTTATACACAAGGAACCCTAACCCGTTTCCCAAGAAACGTATAAACATAAAACTAAATAAAATATATATAATCACTTCCTAATAAAGCTCATGCATATCCTAACTAACTATAGAATATGCGGAATAACTATTTCCGCAGAAACAAACTACGTACTATACTACTTCAGCAGATTCTGTTCTTCAGCATAAACATTGAACTTCAGCAGAATCCGTCAGCAGAACCATCAGCTGAATTCTAACTTAGCAGAATTCCCAACAATCCTCCCCTAAACTGGAATTTGACTTGGTTAAGTTCCAGTTTCTTGATAGATCTTCAACGCTTCAGAGGATTGTACTTGAACATCAGCAACAAAAAAACAAAACAATGACACCTCGATGATGACAAATCTTTAAAGCGCCAGTTCTTTGCAGCAACAAATGACAGAATGTACATCAAAACATTTTAGTTTCATACTATTCTCATCACATCCAGGTGTGTTAACTCCTGTGAGAGGTGAATCATTGAAAAAATAATGGATTTGATGTCTCTTTACCAATAGCCATCACTACTGGAGTAGCCAAATGTTTAAGTTCGAAAACTATGGTACACTGATAACCATCTGATTTATTAGCAAACCGGCAACCATATAAACGGATTTGAAATGTCTTTACACGTAGCCGTTTGCTCGGGACTAGTCAATTCTTAGGATTGGTGAACTGATTACCAAATATGGTATTCCACTGCCTTTACCACAAGCCATATACATGTGGGCTAGCCAATTCTTGGATTCCAAAAAGGAATAAACCATGGTGAATTGATGACCATACAACCCTCAGCAATTAAGCATGGGTGATTGCAAACCCTATGATTTTGATCAAACCATTACAGCTATCAACAGATTTGATGTGTCTTTACAAAAGTTGTACCCTTTGGACTAGCCAACTCTTTGACATACACAAGGCACATCTGGTGAGTTAATAACCATCAATAATATACAACAAACCTGCAAGAAAAGTTAGTCAAACAAAGAATATACATAATTTTTTTTAACTAATAATGAAATAAAGAAACAAATATTACAAACTATACAAAATACCACAGTCAAGATGATGCTTTATGTTGCAGAAGTTGAGTCTTAATGATTCCAACACATTGTTCAGCATGCAACTTATCATTACCAACTGGATCTGGAGGAACTTCCAACTTCTGTCTAAGCATTCTTTCCATCAGCCTCATAGACAAGGGATAAATCTTATCAGCAAACATACAAACAGTAATCCCACCCTTTGTCTCCACCACATGCACACAAGGCAATGGATAAAATCTCCAAGTCTCAACCTTCCACTTATGTGAATTCTTCCAAATATGATACCCTTTAACATTTGGAGATTGAGAATCAAACAACACTTGAAGATCACCCAATAAGTATAAACCAGAACCCTGGGTGTATTTTTATCATAATGCTTAGAAACAAGACCATACAGTGTATTCAAGTCTTGCCTATCCACCAGATGAAATATTTCCTTTAAAAAATTAAACTGCATAGAAGTTTTGTCCAGCCTAAAAATAGTATTAAGCTGTCCTTTAGTCAAAGTCCAAGCAGTTAACACATCATGAGAGCTTTCAGGAAAAACATCAGCAGAACCTACTCGAATGAAAGTTGATTCATCAGCTTTAAGATCCAAGGAATCATCCTGAGAAGATTTCATAACCTTAGATGTGTGAGTCCCAGATGTTTTCACAGATCTCCATAAATAAATAGGTCTCCGTTTAGACATCCTTTTCTTCCTCCTACCTGGTATATAAATTCCCATACATGGTAGCTCTTCAGATTCATCATTGACATTTGTAGCAGGAATGGAAGAAGTGGACTTAATTGGAACAACACCTCTTAACTCAGACATTCTCTCAAGCACCACTCTGGCCTTCTTAGCTTTAGCAGCTGCGATTTCAGCTTTCCTACCCATCTCTTCTCCTTCTATATCAATTGATGCAACACTAGGCAATGTGGTAGAAGAATCAGTATTAGGTTCAGCAGATTGAACCCTTTCAGCTGAAGGTATAACTTCAGTAGATGCTTCAGTAGTAACAACAGGAGAATCCATCTAAGGTGCAACATCATCAAAATTATCTACAATCTCAACTGTCTTAGGCCTCTTTGCCTGTGGAGCATCTGGACTATCAACAATTCTCCTTTTAGAAGATGGTGCAGTCTGCTTCATGATCCTTTGATACATCTTCTGTAAATCATCATCAGGTAAAGCCCATACTTGCTTCTTTTTCAAACCAGAATTAAAGATAGTAGAACTCTGATGAAGCACTATAGTTCTCATGTATGTTTTCATTTGACCAACAGTGGGTGGTCTCTCTCTTCTAGCTTTAGCTTTTTGTGCAGTAAGAGCTTTCTTTTTGTCAGATGCAAGTTGCTTTCGTTTTTGTCCAAGGACCACCATTTGTGTAGCAAAATTCTCACTATCAAAATCTGCACCTAATATACTCTGAGCAAGTGTAGGATCTGAAGCACCTTGCTGAGTATAAACATCCCATTGTGCATCAGGGATCTGAGTAGCCAAAGCATCCAGTTCTTTTCGTCTCTCAGGATGCAAATTAGAAGTAGACTCAGCTGCAATCTGTTTAGCCAATTCATCACTTTTCTTCAAATCAGCACACTCAGCTAACATTCTTTCTTGTGCTAGCCTTTCCTGTTCACTAACCAGACCTGGACCAAGCTCATCTTCAATCATTACTCCTTTCCCTTGATCAGCAGACTTATGAACAACATTAACTGGAGAAGTATCACTCATAGGTACTTCAGAAGAAACATCCAGATTAGCATCAGAAGAAACATGTTGAGACAGATCTTCAACAGGTGTGGAAAAGACATCAGCTATTGGATCCAAAGCAAAACTTCTTCCAGCTAGAAACACTTCAGAATGATCTGCTGAAGGTGGAGGACTTGATTGTTCTTGTACACAAGAAGCTTGACCATGTTCAGTAGCAACATCCTCCATTTGAACATCAGCAGTTGCAACACCTGACACCTTTGAAGGTTCAGAAGAATCCTCACTTAAATACTGTCTTCTATTTCTTCTAGTAAATAGAATGGGTTTCTTGTTCTTTGAAGATTCAGTAACAACTGGTGAAGAAACATGAGTTTTCTGAGCCACATCAGCCAAAATATCAAGTGACTCAAATTGAGTATCCTCTTTCTCCTCATCAGAAGAAACCATTAGCTTCCTTTTGCAACTATTCCCAAGTTGGTCCTCTAAGTCCTTAACCTTTCTTTGCAACTCCACAATCTCACCACCAAGAGTAGATTTAGTCTCAGTAAGCTCCTTTTGAGATCGGCAACCTCAGCCACATTTGTTCACTAGAGCATATACAGATGTAAGTGTAATAGGGTCCTCAGCTCCACCAGCAGATTGCTCAGTGGTAATGGGAGCATCATTGGGCCTTTCAGAAGAAATATCAACATGCTCAATGAATGGAACACCATCATCAACTGAATCCCTAACAGGACTAGGAGTGGTTAGTCTATTAAGCTCAGTCTCAAACTCATCAAGAGTAACCTGTGTAGGTGGTTGACTAGAACTAGGTCTAGGTGAAGGATTAGGTGTAGGTTGGTCAGGAGAAACATGAGTTGCTTCAGCAGTAGTAGAAGGACCCTCATCATTGACAACTGATGGATTACCATCAGCAGCAACAGTTGTAGAAGGTGGATTACCAACAACATTATCCTCATCAGCAGCTTCATTGCCTTGAGGCAACATAGCTGCTAGTAAAGGATGATGTGCCCCCTCATAATGAGTTTTCATAGAAGCAAACAATTTAGCAGATAAAGCCCCTATGGGACAAAATACTTAGGCTTGGGTAGTAATGTCCAAAATCATTTGCAAAAACCTAGGGTACATCAAAAACTTATGCTTTTTCCTATGAATATTTTCAACCATATTATCAAAAATAAACCTAGAAAAGTTATAAGTTAACCCATGAGAAAGACATACAATACCACATCCCAATTGAGTAGAAAATTGGTCCCATCCTCCTGATTTATTGCTTATGCCTTGAAGCAATGTGTGAACCAAAACCTCCATAGGACACAAGCTGACTCTTGAACCATATATCAGTCCTCGTACCCTGATATCCAAAAGCTCTTAGCCCAGCAAGAATATCCACATCATTAGAATGATAAACCCCATTCTCATCATCCAAACAAAGCTTTCTCCTTATCAACTCCTCTGTCACAACATACTCTGTTCCGTCAACCATAGCCATGATCTGTATCACTCTTTCTGCGTGATTGCCCAAAATTGTGTAACCAATGATTCATAAACAACTTCTGGAGAATGCGTTAAAGCATAATGAATCTTGGATCTCTTCAAGAACTCCACCATTGGCCTATACAAATCATCACCCTTTGCTTCTCCCCGGAAAAGCAACTTTGTTATGATCTTTCTTCAATTGAAGTGCCATGTGTAAAATTGTAAGTTAGGGTTATGATTCTTGCAAAAGGAAGTGTTGTGAACGTAAGTGAAGAGGGAATCGTTTAGTTTGAAGCAAAGATATGCGTATAATGGGTTGGTAGAAGTTACCCAAAATATAGTCAAAAATATCAGAACTTATGTTAACCATATCTTACGTGTATTTCAACTTTAACCAAGAGGTAACACTCCGCAGAAACACGGTCTCTGCAAAGTAAATCGCTGAGAAACCACCCAAGATAAAAGATATCCTATAAATATCGGGACGTTATTGCCACCCAACTCACATTAAATTACATTAAACCTCGAATCCATCTATATAACAATCCCAATGCACACTTCACATATATCATTTACCCCTAATTTTCATCACAAAACCCTAATTTCATCACAAACCACAATCAACTACAATCAGCCATGAATACCAAACCCGAGGTTATTGATCCAACCTCTTCTCCATCATCATCATCATCATCAAGTGATGATACTAACCTTTGGCAACTCTATATTCCTCCACAAACATCACGACCAAGAAAATCCCCTTTCTTCCCTTCTTCGAAGATGACGTGTAGTGGATCCAAGTGAGTCTTCGATGACTCGATGACTCCACTAAGGAGATAACTTCACACCCTCAACCTCCACCACCTCAACATAAACAGGTGGTGTTCGCTCTTCCTGCGCCACGGTTTGGTGCTTCATCTCATATCGTAAAGGGGAAGGGCAAAAGGAAGATAGATTGATTGCTTTTTGGTGAAACCAGCAGATGAAGCACAAAGGACAATGTCATATCACACATCCATCTGCTGTATTCATCTTCATCATCTTCATTTTCATCAATCCATCCTTCCCATTTTGATCCTTAGCTCATCATACTGGTCATGCATATCCTGGTCATGCATATCCAGCAGTTGTAATGGATTATATAAGCTAGTAGATGATAGGAACTTAGTATAGATTTAGTAGATCATGTAAAGTTATGAATCTTGTATTTCCATTTGAAGTTGATTGTATGCTTTGTAAGCTGTAAGCTGTATCTTGAATGAATGAGCATCTTTAACTTCAGTACTTGTCTTCAGTAGATGAACTTTGATTACTTCAGTACTTATATTTCAGTAGAAATAGGATTAGCTTCAGTAGAAAACAAACTTCTAGCTTACATGACCATTCTTCAAAGAATCAAACTTGATGAACTTGAACTAAAATATGCAATCTGCAAAACATACACAGAGAAACACACAAACCAAACCAAGACAAACTAAAAGAACATTAGTGGGTTAGTGTTAGCAAATATATAAACTAAAATATAAAGTTTACAACATAAATCCTCCCACGAGGCATATGCCTCCCACAGAGCCTATGCCTCCCCTTAAACTTTGTAGTTAAGGGTTAAGCATACCAATATGAACCACAAGGTGTTGAAACCTTGGTCCATCAAAAGCCTTAGTTAACAGATCTGCCACATTATCATCAATGTGAATTTTAACCACTTTTATCAAATGTTTGTCATATGCATCTCTTATAAAGTGGTGCCTGATTTCAATATGCTTAGTTCTACTGTGAAAAACTGGATTTTTAACAATGCATATGGTACTTTGATTATCAATAAAATTGTTGTGTTCATGAAGTTATACCCATAATCCAACAATTGATTTTGTATCCAAAGAACCTGTCCACAACAATTTGCAGCTGACAACATACTCTGCTTCAGTAGATGAGGTAGCCACAATAGTTTGTTTCTTGCCTTGCCAAGAAATCAATCTCTTTCAAAGATTGGCAACCTCGGTTGTGGATCTCCTATCTAGATTTGCACCAGCATAATCACTATCACTATATGCTTCGGCTTAAAGGAGACTCTTTTGGGTACCAAAGGCCTAAATGAGGTTGGCCTTTCAAATACTTAAAGATCTTTTTCACTGCATTCAGATGGGAAGCAAGTGGAGTGACTTGATGTCTAGAGCAAGCACTCACAGCAAAAGTGATGTCGGACCTAGAAGCGTGAGATACATCAATGAACCAATCATAGATCTGTATAAATGAACATTTCAGGGTAGATCTGGTTCATTGTTGGTCTTTGACTTTGGAGCTTCATAAGGTGTTGTGGCGATCCTACACTCTCCATACCAAATTTCTTCAAAATGTCCCTCACATATTTGTCCGACTAATAAGATACCATCAGGTTTCTGTGAACTTGAACCCAAAAAGAAAGTAAGCTCCCCATAGCACTCATCAAACTCTCCCTTCATCAGCTCCTCAAACTCCCTGCACCAAGCTTCTTTAGTGGACCCAAATATGATATCATCCACATAAACTTGCACAAGAATAATTTCTGTGGAATTCTTCTTCAGGAAAAGTGTTTTATCAATGGCACCTCTTATAGCCATGCCAGGATGAAAGCCTAGCATACCATGCTCTTGGTGCTGATGTAGTCGAGAGCTTTAACTACCTTGTAAACATGATTGGGTGATCGGATCTTCAAATCCTTTGGGTTGAGTGACATAAACCTCCTCTTCTATTTCACCATACAGAAATGCACCTTTAACATCCATTTGATATACCATGAAACCCATGTAAGATGCATAAGCCAAGAATATTCGTATGGCCTCTACTCTAGCAACAGGTGCAAACACTTCATCATAATCAACCCCTCCTCTTGTCTATACCCCTGAGCTACTAATCTGGCTTTGTTTTTAATGACAACACCCCTTGCATCTCTCTTATTCTTCAAAATCCATTTAGTCCCAATAGCATACTTCCCATCAGGTAGTGGCACCAATATCCAAACTTGCTGATTTTTGAATTGTTGCATCTCATCTTGCATTGCTTCAAGCCAACTGGAATCTTCAAGAGCTTGAGTAACACTGGTTGGTTCCACTTGAGATAGAAAACAAGCAAACAGACAATGATCAAAGTCTGTGTGATTGTCTCTCTGCTGATTTGAAACATAAGAGATAAAAGCTACTTGACCATACTTAGAACTTATCACTTTGCCCCTAGTTCTAACAGGTGCATGAGGATCACCAATAATATTGGACTGTGGATGAGCAATGTTGACCCTTTTAGTAGCAGTGGTGTTGACATCAATGGATGTATCAAGATTAGTCACAGTAGGCTCAAAATCAGTGTCATAAGAAGGTGAGGTAAAGATGCGACTTTAGGTTGATGATGACCAAGATCTGAAGGACTTGGAAGCGTGTATAAGGTTCCCCAAGTCTTTGACACTCTAGTAGAAACGGGAGTAGAAACAACATGGCTATCGGCAGATTTGGTGATGATAGGAGAAACAGGATCACTTTCAGGAATGGTGATTTCCGATTGCTTCTCTTGCAATCTCCCGGCATTCCTCTCGCTTCAAGATTAGCTGCATACTCCTGTTTTTGAAGCCTAGCAAGGTCCTCTGCATAGTTGGACTCATCTTCACTCTCATCAGTAGTAACTTTGGAAGTGTCACATGCAAAATTGTTAGGGGAGAAAGAAGGTACAATAATAGGATACTCATCATCCTCAAACTCACTATCAGAATCAGCATTCATGGTAGCGGCCTTGTCAGTGGGATACACTTGTGTACCGCATTTTGGTTAGCCACATGTCTAGAATAACCCAAATAATCAGTTAAGTAATCAAGGTCAAATGACCAAACATGACCTTGTCCTTGAACATTAGGCTTGTCTTCAAGAAATCTCAGGTTCAAAGTCTCCTCAATCTTCTTAGCATTCAAATTGTATACCCTATAAGCCTTACTATGAGCTGAATAACCCACAATATAACCCTCATCAGCCTTCTCATCAAATTTACCCAGTGGGTCACTAGTATTCAAAATAGTCACTTGACAGCCAAAAGGTTTAAGGTAATGAATAATAGGAACTTTCCCATAGAGAAGTTCATAAGGTGTCTTGAAATGAGGTCTAGTGATAGATACCCTATTCAGAACATAACAAGTTGTGCCAAGCTTTAGTCCAAACATAGTGGGTAACTTAGAGTCTGCAAGCATGGATCTTCTTGCCTCTATTAAGGTCCTATTCTTACGTTCAGCCATCCCATTTTGTTGTGGGGTTCTTGGAGTGCTATAGTCCCTTTTTATCCCTTTGGACCTTGAGTTCTATCAATACAACATTCTTGAATTTTGTCCCATTATCACACCGGATTCCTTTAACCTTTTTGTTCAAGCGATTTTCAACAAGGGTAATAAACTCTCTCAAAACTGGAGATGTTTCATCTTTTGTTCTCAGAAAGAACACCCAACAAAACTTCTTTGAATCCATCGGTGATTACCGGACAAAAGTACTTGTGATCAATACTGCGGACTTGAGTTGGACCAAAAAGATCCATATCAGATGGCGAAGAGGTTCGAGATATCACTCACAGCAGTAATAGCTTTGTAAGAGGCTCTATGTTGCTTTCCTTTGTTGCAGGCAACACAGTTATGTTCATTGGTGAAAACCTTTGAAAGAAGTCCTTCAACAAGACCAGTTAGAAAGCTTGTTTATGGTCTTGAAGTTCACATGAGCCATCCTTCTATGCCATTTTGTAGACTCATCCGAGGATGCTTTAGCCACCAAACAAGTTAGGTCACCTTACGGTTGAACATCATTTAAGTTGAATGTGTAAAGATTGTGAGTCGAGGAACTCTGTGAAATTGATGTATCTTTGGGAGTTTGAAGTCTTTAGATAGCACAAGACATTCATCCTCGGAGAAGAATACTTTGTTCTTGGTGTCACAAATTTGTGAGACTGAGAACAAATTGAAGTGTTCTGTTCCTTTACATAGTACACATTCTCAAAGTCGGTTGAGGTGTTTTGATGGTGCCTTTCCTAGTGATTCTACCATCACTTCCACCAAAAGTCACATTGCCTCCTCCATCTATGGGTATGAAATCATGCATCATATCTCTATTGCACGACATGCTCTAGAACAACCACATCAACAATGCCAACTTCCTTATGCTTAAGAGGATGATCCTACAATAACAACAAAAATATACAAAATATTAGTACACTATGGAGGCTCAGTCATTCTGACTTGAACACGCCTTAATGGATCATTAGATAGGCCATGCAGATGTATAAGATCCACTATTGTTCTTGGGTTTCCATTGAAATTTAGGTGCCCTTTGATTCCAAGAACAACTGTGAGGACTTGGCAGTATCCCAACATCCTTTCGGCATTCATTGAGTCAACATATCTAGGCCAAGAACCATTATTAAAATATGAACTTGTTGGTTGCACATATGGTCAAGCTAAGCTTCTCCAAGTAAAAGGAGGAGATGCATAGGTTGCTTGTGGAACATAAGGTGGTATAGCATTAACATTAGTCCACATTGGTCTAGATTTACTGACACATACACCCATTCTTTGTTCATGAAAATCACAATCCTTAATTAAATGAAATTTACTTCCACACATAAAACATGTCTTCTGTTTAGAAGATTTATTCAAACCAAAAGATGTTCTATTACAAGCAGAAGTATTCAAACCAAAACCATGAAAAGAATTGTTTTTAACAGAATTATTATGTAAAGACTAAAAAGACAAGTCTTCAGAGGAAACTGGCTTGGAAGATGATTCTTCAGCAGCAACTCTAAAAGTCTTGTAGGGAGTCTTGGGTTGAGGCTTGGGTGAGGTCTTGGTAGGTCGACTTATCACTTGAATCACAGTGGCATAAGAAGTAGACCCTTGATGAAAGATTTGTCCTTTGTCGAGCAAGAGACAAAATCAGTAGATGAAGAATCAGGTGCTGCAAGTCTTTTGACTTTTGCCATAAAGATGATGTGATCCATCAAAGTCAACAGTAATGGAAGGTCAACAGGCATAGGTATTCCTCTAATAGATCCACGTACAACATGTAAATCGCCTTCTTTGACATAATTAGCTAAGCTTCTTGGGTGTAGTTTCGCCATGCCTAGCTTCTAATCCTACATACTTTTTAAAACCTAAACCTATTGCAGAGGTCTCAGATTGACTACTATAGATCTCTCTAGCTAGATTATTACCAGATATTAACCATTGTTTATGTCTAGCAATTTCTGCATCTAGTTTTTCTTTAAGCTCTTGATTTTCGAAATTACAGTAGCTTTTTCTTTCCTCGTAGTCATTCTTAGTACATTCTAGATCACATTCTAACACCCTAATCTTCTCATCATAAGCTATTTGATTCTTATGAAACCAAACCTTTTGTCTTTCTAATGTTTTTAATGCCTGTTTATAAGCTTCAACTTCAACACAGCATTCATTATATTTAGGTTTCAAAATATCATATGCTTCCTTAAGTTCATTATAACGTTCACTACAACCAAATAAACAATTTTGTACCTGAGAGATGCCCATCAAGGCAATCGATCATGCCTATCCTATCAAGTATAGCTTGCTAGCAACCCAATATTCAATCGGCTGAGCTTTCATCATTTTCCTTCATGTTGCTTCCGGTCATTATTAGTGTCCAAAGTGACCATAGCAATGAGGATCCGGTCAGCTTTGAAGTTCCAAAGTCCTTCGATTCGCTGATATGAAGAGTATCTCACCTCATCACCGATTTCCTATCTTACATTCTAGTGACCCATCTGATGACATGTAAAGCACTTGACCTTCTTTTTGTCAACCTTCCGGATCTCTTCCCTGAAACCAAACTTCCTCCCACCTTACGCTCTAAATCTCTTGATGTCCATAGAGAGCATGGCCACACGGTGCCACTTCAACTTCATCTCCTCCATATCCGGTGGATCCACTGGACATTCAAAATCCTCATATGCCAGCTTCGAGGGTCATAATCAGCAAAGAAGGATCCAAGCACATCTTCCATTATACCACCGGTTTGAGATTGAGAACTTGATGGAGTGGTAGTGTAAGATGATGATGAGTAAGTTGGACTTGGAGCATGGATCATCTTTGGGGTGGAGGCTCCAACAAATGTTGTGTGACTAGCAGTGGATGATGAATGGAAGGGACTTCTGACATCATGCTCAAGAGCTTTAAGCTTGTTGTAAAGCTCATCAAAGGTAATCATATCAAGCCCACCTTTAGTTTTGAAGGCAATGCTTACTTGCAACCAGGATTGAGGTAAAGATCGCAAAAACTTAGAATTGCAATCATCATTATCTGGATTTGCCTTAAGTTGATTCAACTGACTTAAAATCTTGTGAAACCTGTCATAGCCCTTGTGAATTCCTTCCTCTTAAGAGATTTGAAAGTCTTCAAATGTTTTCTCGACATCGATTTTCTCATTCTCCTAGACTCCTCATTCCCTCCAAACTTGGCCTTGATGGCCAACCATATATCCTTAGCATCATTCATGAAGTGAAAATCACTCAAGTGATCCTCAGGAATAGCTTGAAGAAGAATTGTTTTGACTTTGGTTTCTCTCGAACCTTGATAACTCTTCAACGATTTGGGAGGAACATAAATAAGATTACCATCGGGATCGTGGTAGTTCTCTTCAAAGCTGTTCCCTTCCTTACAATCTCCCATAGATTCCAATCAATGTTGGAAATCCAGTTCTGCATCTTCATTGCCCATAAATCGCTCCTTCTTGAGGTATGGAAATTTAGCATTGTTGTTCTGAACTTAGTTGTTGCGGATGGGTGGTGTTTTGGTTGTTGGTGACTTCGATATCATCTGCGATCCGTGCATGGTGTATGTAGTGTTGGTTGTATAGGTGTTAAGAAAAGACTGTTCTTAGTATCGTAGAGACTCTCACGAGGATCTGATACCACTTGTTGAATCTTTAGACCTTGATAGATCTTGAGCACTCGCAGATCGTTAGTATTGCGTATGTAATCACAAACAAACTAATAGACAATCTCTACGAATTATATTCTTTAGCGGAAATCAATTATAAGCACAAACACAAATAACTAAGAACACATTGATCCTCTATGGATCTTTATATTACTAAAACTTTGTTTTTCAACTCGTACATAATTCATACTATTGTGTTCCTTTTATACACAAGGAACCCTAACCCGTTTCCCAAGAAACGTATAAACATAAAACTAAATAAAATATATATAATCACTTCCTTAAAAAGCTCATGCATATCCTAACTAACTATAGAATATGAATAACTATTTCCCGTAAACAAACTACGCATTACTATACTACTTCAAGCAGATTACGTTCTTCAAGATAAACATTGAACTTCAGCAGAATCCGTCGGCAGAAACATCAGCTGAATTCTAACTTAGAAGAATTCCCAACATAAAGGTAATGCATAACTAATATGCATTCCCGAGTATATTCAAACGAAACCACATTGAATTAGGAGCGTTTGGGTTATCGCTTGTATTTTGCCAAACACTACTAATAAAAACTATTTTATGCATAAAATGAGTTGATATAACCGCAACTCCACATTGTTTACATATAGGCACACACTGGAACAAAAACGCTAATTAATTTTCGTTGTTACTAAAACTTGTAATTTCTTGCTCCTAGGAACAAACATGGTAGCCGCAAAATTTTACGATCACAAAGATACCTTTGGATACATCCCTCAACACCACAAAACTAAGGGCCTTACCAAAGACCAAGTTGAGATCTTTAAGAGTCTAGAGAAAAGGTATTTTCATGAGGGTAGGAAAATTCATCCATCTTTTGTCAACGGAATAAATCTCCGTCAAGAACTAGCCACTATCAACTTCAATTGTCTCCTTGACATCGACAAGCCAATTTTCCCTAGGTTTTTCCTAGAATTCTATGCTAGTGTTGTTTCCATAAAAAATGAGGATGATCTCACGGCTCTCATATTTAAGATCAACCAAAATGACTGCACCATTTCCCTCACCCAATTTGCTCAAGTATTAGGAATTCCTTGTGTTGGTACTTGTCTATACTCGGATAAGTGGTCACTCACCATCCTTGATGCAATTCATGACCGTTCTCCTCCTTACCAAACTCCTTTGGTCGACAAGGACGTCATTCGTGAGCACTTCTTCTTTGATAGGGTAGCACCAACCCGTGTCACTCGAGCGGGAAAGGAAGTCAACTGAGATCCATACGGTATGGAACTCAATGAGCTTAAGCCTCACTTCAAAAAATGGGAGGTACTTCTTAGAGCCAATTTCATTAGCACCATAGAAAACTGAGACCCCATCAATGCTTTCCTATGCTACATTCTCTATAGATTGTCTACTCATCAACCATTCAACTTGGCATACTACATTGCTAGGAGGATGGTAGACATTCCTACTCAAGGCTCCGTTGCTCTTCCATACGTGATGCTCCTTACCCGTCTTTTTAGAGCTTATGCACCCATTCCGCCAAATCCTAGAGGGTTGAAACTAGACTATCCCCTCATCCCTCACATGTTTGTGCCCTTGAATGATGAAAGAGTATCCAAGACTAAGGCAAAGGTAAAAAGGCCACAACCTCCAACTCCTTCATCCTCATCAAATAGCTCTGAAGACGGTCTCCCCAACTCAAGGCTTCAACCTCATGAGTAATACGCCGCACTTCCAGAGATTGAGAACCCAACGGAGGAGTTCAAGCAAACCGAGGGGATGTTCAAATGCCTTGGTAGGATGATGACCAAGATTTACAAGAAGTTGGATAAGTGAGTTAAGGTTTTAAGAGGGTGTTTGGTACAAGGACAAAAACAATGTTGTATGATATTATTTGTGTGTTTTAAGCTTCCTAGGATGATAAACTAACTTAAAACATTGATGTGTATTAACTCTTTCATGTAGGGGGATAACATACGGATGTTATCAAATTTTACCCGTTTTCACTATTTAGTGAAAATCAATAGCCCTTGTTGAAAATACATGCTCCCTTATGTTTATATATGCGTTATTGCTTGTTCCTAACTAGAAATAATTATCTCCATATGTTTTAAGAAAAATTTCAGGATTTAGAAAAGTCTCCGGGGGTAAAAAAATGCTGTAGGACCTTACTTTTATCAACCTTATCACACAAATACCCACGTTTTGCTTAGAACATGTTAACACACAAACAACCTATGCGTGAAACCAAAGAAATAAAGATGAGAAAGATGGTGACTTGATGTTTATAAAACCGTGTATGTTGTGAGAGGAAGATGAAAACAATAGATGTTTTATTTCAAAGGAAAAACACACACACACACTTTCAAGCACACCCCTCAAATGACCATTTGAGGGGTATTTATAGTACAAGTAACTTAAAACCCTAAAAGGCTTTGCTTGGGCTTTTCGTGGGTTGGACATGGATTAGGCTTTGGATACTTAAGCTTCAAACGGCTAGCATAATCATAACGCCTAGCCATTTAGCTTAGTCCAATCCACGAGCCCGTTGACTATTCTATCACGATATCTAACACACGTTACAAAGTTCCTAATCGTGAATGACCATCACTTCTAATAAAACTATTAAGGCTAACAATCTCCCCCTAAGGGGTGGTCATTCAAACGATGCTCCACTTGATTAGGCCTTTACTTTTCTTGAGCTCAAACTTTGTGTGTAGATATAGAATAGTCTTGATTCTTTGTTCCTTCATGCTTTGTGATCAGTTAATGTGGTTGTCTGCCATTGTCAACTTCGTTGGTTAGGTGTCTCCACGTCTTTCTCCACCATGCTCACACTTCTATTTGTCTTTTGGTTACCAATGATGTAGTTCTCGATTTTTAAACTTTGTAGATTCTTTGACATTGACGAAGAATCATCTTTAACTTTGTGTTGCATTTGATTTTGATGAGAACTTTCATGTGATGTTGGTATGAGCATGTGGATATCACGATCAATCCGAGCTTCCATAAGAAGAAAACATAAAAACACGTTAGTAATAAGCGGATTCCGGCACTTACAAGTTTGAATTTCGAGGGTGTTAACAGGATAGTGTGAAAACACGTCTCTAATTCTCACAAAGGCGCCTCGAAGAGTCCCACAAGTGAGATAACGCGATGTACCGAAATACACCTACAGTTCGGAGTGAGTCGCGAGGTACAATCGGCATCACCCCACGATCGTAGACCGCTTGAGACACACTAAGTGTAATCCAGGGGAGTTATCGGTGACCGCTTTCGTGGTCATTAGATGTTGACCGCGAATTTCCATTCAATATAATCGAAGATCACAGATGTGAAACTTTCATAAATGTTTTGTGATTGTTAAGATCTGCGTAGGACTCTAGAATATATCACTTGGTCCTTATTGATGAAAACAAGGGATGTCATGTCATGTGTTCCTATGAGATCTTTTGATGAATCTCGTGGCTCTAGACTCAATATTACATTTTGGTTTTCCTGGCGGAGACTAGGAGGGAGGGTCTCTCTTCAATATCAACGATCTCTAAGAGAAAGTCGATAGATTATGGTTCCGGTGAGAATGAAACAAATCCTTTTAAGAGGAATTGAGTGGCTAGAAGGTTTAGTGCCAGCGCCATTGGGTCCATGACGCCTTTGTCTTCAATACGGTGTCATCTTAGTGACAACCAAGAGCGATGAGTTGAACCCGTTTACGCCTCCTAAGGTTGAATATGGAGGGCTATTTCTTTTCAACCTTTCATTACATTTCTTTTTAATTCTTCAACCCCTTCTTTCTCCTTTCTCACATTACTCCTTTTTTCAATCATACCTAAGGACTTCTAATACTAAACTATTTGTGATGTCCTTGGGTAGATCCCTCCTCGGGCGGATCATAGGATCTAATTTCCTATCCTTAGTCACCTTATAACTCCATGACTGTCCTATTGTTGCCATAAAACCTTTTTTCTTTGAAAATCTCAAAGTGTTTATGATAGAAAACATGTTTGAAGCACTCCGAGTTTTATATTTTCGAAACACTCCCTTCATATGTGCTTATAAGTTTTAACAAAAATCTGTACATCGAGGGTAGAGTTTGCACTTTTTGAATTGATCGGCTTATGATAGACAATTCCCCACGAGACACGGTTACGTTGCATAGTTAGAGAGTTCCATTGTCAGTTTTTAGTTGACAACTAGCTCTAATAACTAACTTGAAGTTGTAAACACTCCTTGAAAAGGAGGTTAGACTCATGAAGGTGCATATCTATCACAAGTTTCTCGAGATGGTACATTTACTGACTTAGATTCCCATCAATTCATTGGTTCCGTCTGAGTCGAGCTCATTTTGAGATTCAAAAACCGATCATTAAACTTTATGATCACATTTTAATCACGTCTCCTCCCCCTCAAAAATAGCATATTCATGATATTTTTGATATAAACGGATTAAACAACATTTTAGAATCTTTTGGGGAGACAAACGGATTTGATTTAAGCATGAATTTGTAACATTTTAGTTTTATACTCCCCCTTTAATAAAGCATAATCAATTAAAGGGTTTTAGACGGAGTTATCTTGAGCACAAAGTATTTTGAAAGATTTTGAAAAATCTTTTGAACAATCTTGAAAAGGTGCTCAAGATGATGATGATTTCTCACCATTTTTAAATGCAAAATAATCAAGCGTACTTGATTTTTCTATAAAAGCACGAGTTTTGATTTGAAAAATAATCAAAAGTCATCATTTTGGTCCGGGTTTCGTACTGAAGTAATGATCGGTGTTTGGAGGTCTAGGTTGGTGGAAGAAGATGAATATCTTCATCCTTTTAGAGAGAGAAAGTAGAGAGAGGGAGGAGAAACAAAGGAAACTTTTATTGAATAAACACACAATACACTAAAACCAAATGCTTCACCTCACCCCTCATGGAGAGTCATGAGGGGTATTTATAGGCTCTATCTTTGCCACTTAAACGATACTAGTCCCTAAGGGCAAAGTGTACAACGCATCTAGTCCAATTCACGTAAATGACGTTATCTTTAGAAAAAGCGAGGCTAACAAATGCCATTGTCCAAAATTCTACACTGGACGGATCAGACGGATCCAAATTTTTGGTTTCGTCCGTTATATTTTTTGGTGTCGCCACAAGCCTTAGGACTGAAGGAGACGGACCCAAAATTTGGATCCGTCTGTAATTTTTGGTACCGTGGGATGCCGAGGGTAAGTTCTTTCAATTTCGCTCATTCCCGCATTCTAATTTACCAAAATTTGTTTCTAGGATAGTTTTTACTTCTTTTTATTCATATTAGAACTAGTTTAACTTATTTAGACATATAGGATATCCATTTCCTACCAAAATTCAAAAATTCCCAAAATTTACCCAAGGAACCCTTTTTCATAAAGGAAGGAACCAAAATTTTGGTTCCTTGAAATCCGTGGATGATCTTAACTTCAAGATTTTGCAATCATTAGGACCCATTTATTGCATATCTTGGTCTTTTTATTCAAACTTTCTTGTATGGCTTGACTTAGATGATATGACATGCATTAAAACTCTTCCAAATCATTAGAAACCACTTCATTGGTATGGCTTAACATCAAATCAAACACAATTCTCCATAATCTCACGATCCTATAAATTAAGAAACTCAAAGGTGATCATCCTCACACCTCAACAATTTCTTTCATCTTCTCTTAGAATAAGCTTAATAAAAAATGACAAAGTTATCCACATCATCCACATCAAACAAACCATGTAAAAAAACCGCAAGAATAAGTGTTAGACCTTGTTGTTTCGTAAACCTTAGCTCCTCCTCCGAATCATCACCTCTAAACATTTCATCCCTAATAAGAGATAAAAACTTCCTTACTCTAAGCACTCCAACACCACCTCAAAAATCACCTGTAACATATTGGATTTCACATACACATCAAACCATAACTCAAAGTGGGCGTATAAAGGTGAGTTCTAGAGAGAGAAAGTTAGAGGTTTAGGGAACTTTAGTGAGAGAAAGAAAATTCTTATTATGAGCTCCAACTCTCTACCTTGGGAGGTAGAGAGTATTTATAGTCATTTTATAAAACGCCACACAAGCGGCTGTGGATCGGGCATACAGTGGGTAAAGACCCGTCTGTCCTCCACGGTGTTACTTAACTAAATACTACTTAACATAAAAGAACTACGACTACGAGCTTTCTAACGATTACATATACTTGAGGTGACCAGACTCTTTTAATACCGGAATTTCTAATTCCTAACAATCTCCCCTAAGGGAGGTCACCTCAAACACACATTTAAACTTACATTGAATACAAACCGATATTACATTATAACTTGTTCTTGCACTCTTGATGTAGTATTTTGCTCGTAGCTTCGTAGTCATTGATTCTTCACATTGCATGTTTGGTTAATCCAAGTGGAGGTCTTTTACTGATCCACGTGATAATGACATTTGAGCCGACTTTGAGATCATCAGCCACATTAAATCTCTCTGACTCTTCCTTTGTGGTGTTGATATTATGTGATGATGTGACAATTGGACCGACATGCTCACATTCTGGATCATGATTTCTTCTTATCAGAGTGGCGGAAGCTTTCGTTGATTCATGATATTGGCGAGCAGCAAGATAGCATGGAGTGAAAATATCCGAGTCATTGATGCACCAATCATGATTTCTTTAGATATGAATGTGTTGTGTGAGCATGCGGCTATGGATTAACCGCTCCATTTTGATCAGCACCGCGAACGTCGGTGTATTCGCATAAGGCGATTAGCAATAAAGCGTTTAACGAAAGTGTCTTTGTCACTTTCGATGAATTGAGGTACACGCCCACGGTTCCCGTTGATCGGTACATTAATCGCTCGTGATCGGGAATAATTCGAAGAATTTCCTTGACGAGGGTTTCGCAATGCTCTAGCCGTTCTCAAACCGGAACGTCTCAAAGAAGACAACACGGAGTGAGTGAACATGCGAATTGAGATTCACTGATTGATAAAAAAGATTTGAAAAACAATCGTGTATCGCTCAATAGAAATTGTTTTGCAATACAACGAAGTTTTAGTGAAAAATCATTTATCAATCATAAACACCTTTTGATTTGAAATAAAAGTACACAGTTGATGTGCTTAGAGAAAAGAATTTTTTAAACACAACAACCGGTTTTTCAAAGGCATCCGTCAATCCATTTTCTTGGACCTGGATTGATTCAATTTTGAATCGCACCACTGATGAGGTCCATATGACACAATCAAGTCTTGGCAATACCACAAGGATAGTGCGAGGACTCATAAGATATAATCTCACATTCCACATTGTGTGAAATAGTGAGTCTACAAGAAGTA
Organism: Chrysanthemum makinoi; assembly: GCA_910596185.1. Taxonomy (NCBI): domain Eukaryota; kingdom Viridiplantae; phylum Streptophyta; class Magnoliopsida; order Asterales; family Asteraceae; genus Chrysanthemum; species Chrysanthemum makinoi. The sequence continues at coordinate 92,533,341 of OU343219.1, read as the reverse complement.
AGTGTCCTAAAGAGATTAATTGATGATCTCGTGGCTCTAGACTCAATTTGTGCATATTTGGTTCCTATGCCGGAGACTAGGGAGAGGGTCTCCTTCTTCAATACCAACTATCTCTAAGAGAAAGTCGATAGATTATGTCGGTTCCCCGTGAGAATGAAACAAGCCCTTTTAAGAGGAACTTGAGTAGCATAGGAAGTTTAGTGCAAGGTCGTCACTTTGGGTCCATGACGTCTTGTCTTCAATACCAGTGTTACCTTAGTAACCACCAGTAGCATATGAATTGAACCCGGTTTCTACCCTAAGGTTGAATAAATGGAGGGCTATTTCTTTTCACCCTTTTCTCATTCAATTCCTTTTTATTCTTCAACCCCTTCACTGCTTACCGAGACTTCATAACTAGAACCTTGTTGGGTTTGTTCCAGTACTAGCTGAATCTCAGTCCGCACTCTTCCCATATCTCACTTTTCTCCTTTTTTCATCATACCTAAGGACTTCTACACTATCTAGTGGATTGTCCCTGGGTAGATCCCTCCGGATCTGGCGGATCATGGCAACAAAAACCTAACCTTATTATCCTTATATCACCATACATAAAGTAAATTTGGTCGGTCTATTTGGTATTGTTCATCTGCCATTGGAACCAATTGAAAACCATTTGAAAATCAATCCAGATGCTTGTGATATTTTATCAAAGCATTTTGCACCTGAATTGTTTTGATATTTTTAGAAAGAGATCTCCCCCTCAACATGTGCATCATGTATTTGAAACCGTTTAGCACACGGAGGCAAGAGGAAGAATTAAATTCTGTGATTTTTATTTTCTAAAAGATATCAACATCACTTCCTTTATCAAATCAAGTAGGTAAAGCATTTTGGAAGGATGAGGTTTTCACAAATTTGCTCCCCCTCAATATGTGCCTCGAGATTTGAAAGAATTTTGCACATATTAGAGGGAATCTGCACTTAGAGACAATTGATCACGCTTTAATAATTTGAGGTTTAAAATAGTTGCTCCCCTCAACGTGTGCATGGAAAATTTGAAATCGTTTGTCACTTGCGGGGAGGCAAATATACTAATCACTTATGAAACCATCTATCGAATTATCAGTTTAAATCCAATTTAAATCATAAATTCTTCCCCGATCACAATTATCAAATCATTGAGATTTGTGATCTCTGTAGATTTAAATTGATTTTGAAAGCTTTTAAGGAGAATTGTGACTAGTTAATGAAAAGCGTTTTTAAGCGATAAGGATCGAATTTTGAGACTTTAAACTCCATTGATTAAACATGCATGATTATCTTTTGAAAACCTAATAGTAACCAAGGTAGGTACCATTTTTGAAAAATACACTTTTTGATTTAATTTGAAAAATCATTCTCCTCCTCAATCAATGACATAAGTTGTTGATTGAGAGATAGATATTTTGACAACATTAAGTGGGATGTTTTTCAAAAATTGAGTCCGAGTAATTTTTCAAAGCAATTAGTTTCCATTAGATAGTAGGTGATTGTTTTATAGAATCAGAGCATGAGATTTGAAAATCAATTTAAAGCATGGCTCTGTTCTTTCATTAAAGAGCGGGTTATTGCCTGAAATGACAACAAACCATTGTTTCTCTTTCTCCCAAAATATATATATATATATATATATATATATATATATTTTTTAAATGAATATTCGAACAACATCTAAAGTCCTGTGTCATTCTTTGAATGACAGCACAAATATCGTAGATATTATCGAACTGAGAAAAACATGACAAATTGACAATTTTTTTTTTTTGTTTTCTTTGAAGATTTTTTGAATTTTTCAGATTTTTATGGATTTTGAAAGTTTTATAATTTTGTATTTGATTTTTTGAGTAGATATATACAAGAGATAGATGAGGATAGACCTTTACTCCTCGTCTTCCTCCTGAAGACGTTTGAGTGTTTCTGGTTGAAGGCTTTTCATGCCAAGACGTGGAAGAATAAACTCAAAACGTTCTCTTGAAAGAGCTTTGGTGAAGATGTCGCTAAGCGGTATTCAGACCTTACAAAATAGAGTTCCACCACACCTTTTCCACTTGTTCCCTGATGAAATGATGTCGAATGTCGATGTGCTTTGCTCTTGAGTGTTTTGTTGCATGAGAGAGCCATAGCACTTTTATTATCACAAGAGAGGATTTTGTTAAATTCAAAGCCATAGTCCGATAATTGGGATCTCATCCAAAGGATTTGAGCACAACAAGATGACATGGCTATGTATTCAGCCTCTGTAGAAGAAATAGAAGTACTCACAAGCTTATCACCCAAAACTGTGCACCTCCGGCGTACTTCGGACGAGTATCTTGACATCCTGCATGATCAGCATTCCTGCATAGGTTTTGTTAGTGACATACCTGGGTGTCCTTCGGGTACCAAAGTCCCATATTGATGGTTCCTTGGAGATACCGAAAGACCCGTTTAACCGCTTCAAGATGCATTTTAGTAGGCTTAGCACGGTATCTAGCACACATGCAAAGCACAACAAGATGTCCGGTCTACTAGGCTGTGAGGTACATCGGGATCCAATCATACTACGATATTTCGTTTGGTCTACCATGATCCCTGAGTGGTCCTCATCAAGTTTGGTTCGTTCAATCATGGGAGTGTCAACGGGGTCACTTGAATCAAATCCAAATTTCTTTAAAATCTCATTTGCATATTTAGATTGATTTATGAAAATGCCTCAGGGACTTTGTGAAATTTGTAATCCCACAAAAAATGACATTTGTCCCATCATTGACATTTGAAATTTGGAACCCATTTCTTTTGAAAAACGATCACATTCATTGGGGTCATTCGAGGCAAAGATAATATCATCAACATAAATTTGAACGTGAATTAAATGTTTGCCTGACTTTCTGGTGAACAATGTTGGATCAAGCTGCTCCTTGTCAAGAAACTTTGATAGCGTATCATACCATGCCCTTGGAGCTTGCTTTAAACCGTAAAGAGCTTTCTTCAAATGATAAACGTGAGTAGGATGCTCAGGATTCACAAAGCCTTCGGTTGGTGGACGAGACGACTTCTTTAAGATCTCCGTTCGGAAATGCCGTCTTTACATCCATCTGATAGACTACCATGTTCTTGCTTGCAGCATTAGCTAAGAATATTCTAATTGCCTCGATTCGAGCCACTGGAGCAAATGATTCTTCAAAGTCTATGCCCTCCTCCCGACGGTATCCTTTTGCAACCAATCTAGCCTTATTCTTTAAAACATCACCATGCTCATCAAGCTTTACTTTGAAGATCCACTTGAGAGTAATGATCATAGCACAACTGGAGCAGTACTAATTCCCATACATCGAGGCGATCAAACTCATGAATTTCTTCTTGCATGGCATTGAACCGGTATTCTTCATTCATGGCGGTTTAACATCTTTTGGTTCGATCTTAGAGAGTACGGAGTTGAAGAAGCACCATAATGCATCGGTTGCAAGTTGTTTCCATGTGGATACCTGGACGAGAGGGATTTCCAATGATGTTGTCTAATGGATGATCGTGAGTCCATTTTTGAGGTGTTCATGTGGTACGTTGTTGAGGGGCTGAAGTAGCGAGTCGATGTCTCCAGAAGATGGTTCGATGATGATTCAGGAGCAAATATATTTTCAAATGGAGCATTTTCGGGAGTAGCAAAGGGATTGACTTCATCCTGTGAATGCGAGGCATTTCCATGATGTACACTTGATGATTGAAGATTTGTTGATGAACCAGATTGATCGCACAGCAGTGGTAAACTTCTTTGGCTTAATGACATAGAAGTTGAAGGGTTAATTTTATTGACAGGGATAGAAGCGACCCGATGAATCAATTGTCATATCATTGTTACTTGGCTCAAATTGTTCATCAAACATTGGATCAAACATTTTCTTTAAATCATCTTCGATGGGGTACATATGGAGTTGCTGATGAGGAGTTTGGCACAAGAAATGAACCAATGGGACTTTTGAAGTGGGTCCGAAGCTGGAATGTCCAGAGCCATTTGACCGGTCGACTCATCAAACGTGGACGTGAATTGTTTCCATGATATTTCGGGTTCTCTTTGTTATAGATTCGTAACCTTTTTGTTTGGTGCATAGCCTACAAAAACTCCAATGTCCGCTTTAGCTCTTAGTTTTCCTAAATCTTGACCATCATTAGTTGGATAACATAAAGCACCGAACACGAAGGAATGAAAGATCGGGTTTTTCATTTGTGGACAAGTTCATATGGAGTTTTTCCATGAGCAGTGTGAATCAGGGATCGATTTTGGGTGTAGCATGCGGTGGCGATGGCTTCACCCGAGAAACATTGGAACTTTTGAGTAAATCAGCATAGTCCTTGCGGCTTCCACAAGAGTTCAATTCCGTCTTTCAACTACACCTCGTTGAGGAGTTCGAGGAACACTTCTTTGGTGACTAATTCCAATACTTTCATAAAACTCACCGAGTTGTTTATTAACAAACTCGGTTCCATTGTCTGCTCGATGATTCTCGACCGCTTTGTTAAGACGAACCCGCACTGCGGTGTTTGATGAGTTTGATGATGATATCCGAGTTTCATCCTTTGACCTTAAGAACTTTACCCAAGTGAATCTAGAGAAATCATCAACCACAACTAACACATATTTCTTTCCAAAGATATTCCGCACTCTCATGGGTCCACATAAGTCCATGTGAATTGTATGAAGAACTTCTGAGACTATGTTTGTAGGTTTGGGTTTATGGGCATACTTTTTGCTTTTTCCCAATTGGCATGCTGAACAAAGATGATCCTTTTCATACTTAAGTCTAGGTAAATCTACAACTAAGTCCTTTACGAGAGATCATTGATGGTGCCGAAGTTCAAGTGATTGAGACGACGATGCCATAACCATGACTTTGTTTTTGAAGCCTTTGACAACAAGCAAATTGGAGAAGACTTCATCATATCTTCGATAGAGATGGTGTATAGATTTGAGCCACGTGAGCCTCTTAAAAGTTCCTTACCGTCAAGTTCTCTAATGAAACAAGTATGTTTTAGAAGGCTACTTCTAGAATCGTAATCGCAATTGACCAACAAAGAACGAGGTTATGACCAAGACCTTCCACATAATACACCCGAGATAACACTTTTCCAATAACATAATCTCCATAACCCTTAATTGCACCGAAATGATCATTCCCCAATCTAACTGTCCCGATGAATTTGCTCACGAAGTTCATGAGCCGCGACCGTCTCCATATGCTTGGAACGGCGAGTCCGGTACCACGTAACGATTTGAACGATCCGCAGTTGAACACGACAAGAATGGATAATTGGATAATTGGGATCCCTATGCAAGAATGGGTTCCACTTGGTTAGTAACAAAGATAATGGAACACCCACATCAAAAATAGAAACATCCAAAGTATTTTCTAACAATCTTTCGCTTTTTCCTTTTGCCTTTGCACGATTATTAGCCTTAACAATTTTAATCTGGGCATTTGACAAACATTAGACAAAGCATTCACACCACATTCATGATTAGCAACATCTGCACATCATTACAAGGTTTGCAAATAGTATTAGAATTGAATTAATTACATGCGACGCTAAGGCTAATACTAGAATCAACATGATTCGTTTTATTCAACTCAAGCTTAAAGTTCCTAGATTGGTCTTCTACTCTCTTCCAATGCACATTCTTAGCTTGCAAGGTCTTATCATTCCTTGTATTGTCTTGAGACTTTGACCTGCTCGCTTTAATGTCACTGATTACTCCTGTAGAGTGAATGGGAACATTAGTTGGTTGATCTAATTTTTGCATTCCTGAACTTGATGTGCAAGGATCTGAACTACTAGAAGGCACATTAGTGTATACTTTCTTAAAACTGTGATTTGAGCTATTTATGGCACACTAAAGTTCACCTTCTTAGCACTAACATATCCTGGAATCGAACTACTTGAAGGAACATTAGTGTTTACTTTCTTAAGACTGGGCATAGAACGGATTTCCTGCTTGGCACTAGGCATAGAACAAGGCTTCACAGCTTTACCTTTTTCACCTATGGATTTTGGACATGTTGCAATAACACATTCAAGCAGCTCTTGAGATCGTTTGGCCGGAGGCAAGCAAACCTAATTTCTCTATCAAGAGGTTTATTAATGAAGTCCTCTTCAACAATCTCACTGAGACATTCTAGACTATCCTTAAGGTGAGCACAATAGTCATGAAACGCAGGTTCATTATTTCTAAGATGAGGAGGAATATATTTGACCGTCATAGTGTATTTGCAATCTAAGGGTGACTTTGAAACAACATTCTTATTAAACACAAGTGGCAGCTTCCCATTTTCCTGACTTCTCAGATTCTCAATTTCCTTTTGTAAAGACATTTTTCGTTGTTTTGGTCACGAGTGACTTTCATTGAATCATATAACTCTTTAAAGTGTCGTTTAACTTTTTCATTTTCTTCTAGAAAACTCTCGTTTTCGTTTTGTAAGGCATTTACCAAGTTTTGAAGATGAAAAGTTTGAGAGTACCGAGAATCTAAAAGAGGAGGCATTTGGGATCTAGTCACATTGTTCTTTTCACCCTTCAATTGAGAGATTTGGGCTTTCAAACTTTTGATCGTGTTACAATGAGCTCGAATCTGTTCATCACGTTTGCTAATTTCAAAAGCGCATCAAATTCGAGAACATTCGAGGATGTCTTGATATTTGAGGTTTTAACATTTTCTTTTAGATGTTGATATTTTAGTTGTAAATCAAAATGTTCAACTTCTAGTTTAGAAAGATGCTTTACCAAATTATCGTGATCATCCCGATCAATTTTCTCATTAAGTTTCGAATTAATCTTTTCAAGCTCAATGACACGATCATGGGAAACTTTTAGAGCAACATATAATTCATGAAATTGAGAAGCATTAATGGAGGAATTGCAGAGTGTAAAACACATCTTGAGCAATACATTCAGAAATAAGATTCTCATTCAAGGTATGCAAGTTCTTCCTCTCAATCTCATTATATTTTAATTCATGCTCATAGTCACTAGCCTCAACTATCATTGCATCAAATTCCTTTTCCATTTCTTTAATATCTGAATTTATCCCTTTTTAAGACTCTCAAAATGATCTTTTAGTAGTTTGAAGAAAGGCATGACCTCAGTTAGATAGCATTCTTTTGTTTGCTCAAAACCCTTTCCCTTCAGCTATCCCGGTGGGGGTGATCCTTTTCTTACAAGTTTTCTCAAAATCGACAAATAGTTGAAGAATAACATATTGACTGATTAAGGTCTTGCTTTTAGTGGCAATAGTCCTAGGAACTAAATGCATTGGTATATTGGGAGGATACACGGTCAAATAAGGCATTTTCCTAAATGGTGGGTTTGTTACAACAAGATTCTCTGCTTTTTACTTATCTAAATCCTTTTTCCGAACACTTGTTCGGTGTTAACAATGTCGAGGCTTAAACTTGTTCAAGGAAATCCAATTATCCTTCTTGTAATCATGGGGTGTGATATTTATTTTCTTCTCTTTACATTTAGGATCATCTAGTTTCTTGTTCATCTTTTCCTAGTGACTTCATCTGATTTCTTATCTTCCTCGGTGCACTCAAGAACTAGGTTTCTGTCTAGGCTTAAGAATTTCATTGCCATCATAAATAACCTTATGGGCAGCTCTAGCCTTTTTAACAACTTCTGGATTTGGTTCCTCAACAAAGGGAGTACTATGCTTATCACTCAAAACTCTATGCTTAGTGATTAAGTGAGCAGTCTGAATGGTATTTCCTTGTATATACAACTTATTTTCAAGCTTGTTTTTCAAGGTTTTTAGGTTAGAAAAATCATTCAAAAGTTTTGATTCCTTAACGCTAAATTCTTGCTTAAGCAATTTAACATTTTCTTGAAGTTCTTGTTTTTGCTTAGTAGTTTTAGAAAGCTTTTCTTGTAAGGAGTTTAACTCTTGTTTTAATACTTCTCTAAACCTACTTTTTCTAATAGTTGTACGCATTTGGTCATCCATTTCGCTCACGTGTAGTGGTCAACTCAAATTTAGCACGTTGTTCATAAATAGCAACACGTTCTGTATAGGCATTCAGTTCGAGATAACGAATCATTAGGGGCACATGCAGTGTATTCATAAAAAACATAGTCATCGTTGACTGCCGAAGATGCATCACTTGGTACAACTTCACTTTCACTTTGTTTTACATATTGATCATATGGGACAACATTGATATTACCCATATCTTCAATATTTGACTCAAAAGTTTCAGTTGATTGTACTTTGTCATGCATCTTTTGCATATCACATCATCGATAGTTTTAGTACCTCTGAAATGAGTTTGTCTTTGGATGGACCAGCTTGTGGTGAAGATGAGACCTTAGGAGAGACCATTGGAGAAAGGCTAGCCATGAAAATTGTTTGGGTAAGTAGGTCCATCATCAACATTAGAGTCGTATGCATCACAATCGCCTACTTGAAAGGCATTCGATGATTGTGACCTATCTCTTGAATCGGTTGCTCATCAACATCGCATCATAGGTTTTGGCATTTCCTTCAGCAAGAAATAGTAACTCCTCTTCATCCAAAGCTGCCCCATTGTCTTGAGCTTGTACTAGTAGCATCTTATCCCTGAAGTACTCGGCGATTCGTGGACGCTTTGGAGATGTGCGTTCCATGCAATATGTCCCTCACCACCACAGTTATAGCATTTGATCGGTTTAGCTTGACCTTGATTTCCATTCCTTCCCCGATTCTGATTTGCAACATAACCTCTACTAGCTCCACCTCTTCCCCGATCATCGTCTTTCTGAACCGGGTTGCACTACAATCTTCCCATCTCTAACAAGAGCTTGATTGTGTGGGTTAGATGCTATTCTGAGGTTGTTGTTGGTTTGTGGGAGAGAATTCATGTTTTGACTTATCATAAGTGCCAGTTGATTGATGAAGTTTCCTATGCCATCAGATCAATCGGCTTGTTTGAACATTGGATCTGGAATGAGTTTATGATTACCATTACCCATAGGTACAACTTGAGAAGCTTTAGTGGTAATCCCAATGTTTGAGTAGAAGGCAGTTGAATCATTTTATGAGCTTGTCTCTCTGGATTTGTTTTGAATTGTTCAAGAATCCTCTTTTCAAACATGGCATGTGTCTCATTCTGAAGAAGGAAGGCATAGAGTTGCTCATAGTTTGTATTCTTCAATCCTTTAGTGAGCTTCACGGCAGTGACAAACTTGTGCCATTCAAGATTCATGTTGTTAACAAACTTTGAGTTCAACTGAATGTTAGGCATGGTCATTATGATGTTCCTCATGTCATTCACCAGCTTATGGAATCTCACATAGTACTCATAGAAGCTCTCATCTGGTTTCATCTTGAAGTGCTCAAATTCATCATAGAGTTGAGATTCTCTGTCTTCCATAGTTAATTCTGAACCTGAGAGAAGCATCTTGACATTATCCCATACACCTTTGCTTCGGCTGTTGTGGTTGATAAGCTTGTATATGTCTTTTGGAAGACCTTGCAATATGATGTTAGAAGCCCGATATCGCATCGAATCTGTTTTCTCCTTATCATTGAGCTCATCATACATCTTTGGTCTGTCCATTCCGTAAATCAATGTACCATCTTCAGTTGTATCAATTATGTCTCTAGTAGTCTCAACCTGATATGGTCCTTCATCAATCGATTTGAGAATGTTGACCCCATTTTCCTTTCCAAGACAAGATAACTGATTCTTTGAGCCCAAGAGTCGTATGTCTCGTCAAGCATGGGTGGACGAGTATCCGAACCACCTGCTTGAACATCCTCGAACAAGTGGAGATGATTGTAGAAGCGTTGGTAGACATGATGACTGATTAAACGGGATTTTATAATTCTATGATTAAACCGGGAAATAGATTCTTTCACGGGATTTTACTAAATCAAGAGAAAACCGTATTCAACAGATATCACTCAAGTCGCTAGGAAGCTTTGAACCAAGTCGCTATAGTCTTAAGTCGCTAGGAAACTTTGAACCAAGTCGCTAAGTGCCAAGTCGCTATAGTCCCAAGTCGCTAAATAACAACTCGCTACAGTCCAAGTCGCTAGCAAAATTTTGACAGCAATTCGCTTAGCACCAAGTCGCTGATTTGTCAAGTCACTAAATAGCAACTCGCTAGGTACCAACTCGCTAACACCAAGTCGCTAACAAAATAAAGTACAAGTCGCTAACTTACACCAAGTCGCTACGTGTAGTGGAGAATCCATTACGTGTACTTTTTGTCGGCTTGTCTCACTAGACAAGTCGCTAACCCAACTCGCTAATTCTTTCAACTACAACTAGCTACCAAATTGTAAAGCAAGTCGCTACCAAGAAAACTTTTCCGTGGCTCAAGTCGCTAGCATGAAAAACACATAAACACCACTTTTCAATCCAAAAACAACCCAACCACTATGATTTAAACCTTCTAAATCAAAACCTAAACACTTGTGATGATTCTAAACACAAAAGTACTACCAAAATCCAAACTTTAACACTAGAAATCAACCAAATGATGCAAAAACCACTAAACTTTTTCATGCTCAAAACCACCTAAAAACCACTAGAAATCCAAAGATATGTAAGATATGATCTAACCATGACTCTTGATACCAATTGTAACATATTGGATTTCACATACACATCAAACCATAACTCAAAGTGGGCGTATAAAGGTGAGTTCTAGAGAGAGAAAGTTAGAGGTTTGGGGAACTTTAGTGAGAGAAAGAAAATTCTTATTATGAGCTCCAACTCTCTACCTTGGGAGGTAGAGAGTATTTATAGTCTTACAATAAAATGCCACACAACGGGTTGTGGATCAGGCATACAGTGGGTAAAGACCCGTCCGTCCTCCACGGTGTTACTTAACTAAATACTACTTAACATAAAAGAACTACGACTACGAGCTTTTTAACGATTACATATACTTGAGGTGACCGACTCTTTTAATACCTGGAATTTCTAATTCCTAACATCACCCATAATCATCACCACTCCAACACCTACTAAAACACCAATTGTCACCTCTCCACCACCGGCTCCAATCCAAACATCCAAATCACCATCACCACCAAAATCTCCAAAGCTATTACCTTTAGAGCTATTCTAACCTCCACCAATATCTCCAAACCCATTCTTAGAAGACTTAGAAGACCTACCTCCTAGGGCCGCAAATCCACCTCCACTTCCATCATTCGGTACCATTGAACGAATCGCTCATGAACCACCACGAACATAATTTGAACCAAAAACCCCTTTGGAACCTAGGCCTCGTCTCTTCCACCCAATCCATAATGACATTCATGGACCATTGTATGGAGACCATGCTCTACCACCTACATCCTTGTCTCCTCATATCGATGACATTGATGAATCTATGTGGGAAGATCACCCACAATCCTAAGCGGAGATACAAGCCCAACTAGAAAACTTCCAAAACTTCTCCAATATGGTGGATTCTCACCTAAATGAGGCTATGCAAATGCAAAATAGCTCGGGTTCATTGCATCTTCCGTCTCGCCTCTTCTTTTTGTTTCGACAAAAAAGGGGAGAATATTATTGAACTTTGACCATTGACTTTCAAAAAGTCAACATCATGATTTGACTTTCAAAAAGTCAAATTTGTTAAAAACCAAATAATTGGATAAACTGGTCATAAGATAAAATAAGCTTCTTATTGTCAACTTTATCTAACTATCTAGTTCTTCCAAGTTCAAATTAATTTCATATTTTTATAACTCTTGCACAACTTTACATCTTTGATAAAAATAAAATTTATGTTTTGTCCTCAACAAAAAGGAGGAGATTGTTAATACAAATATCGTCATTAAACGTTATTTATATTTTATGATCTTTACCTAGTTTTGTTAACGACAAAAGTAAATTTCATTTTTGTAAAATATAAAGCTTGTCAAGATTAATAAGACATTAAAACAAGATTTTCTTAAATAAAGTCTTCATCACTTAAGCATTTACATTTTATCACATTTTGATTAGTTATGTATCAATTAACATTGATATCTTTCTAAACCATAATGTGCTTCAACATTTTTAGAACAAGTATATTTTAGTTTCTTAAACACAATATTACATATGTATTTACTTTTAACATATTAATTCTAAAAATAGGAAACAATATATTACATAATGGCTTGCATCACATTGGAAATCTTTAGAAGATTTCATAGAATATTTTGTTTAGATTTGGACTCTACATATCTCACATGATCTTGGTTAGATTTGGGTGATCTTGAAAAGATTTTTTGTAATCTTACTGTCAGACTAACGGAACCAAAAAATAACAAGGGCGGAACCCTTTTTTGGTTCCGTGGTCCGTGGCCACTGCTGTTCATTTGGCCTATAAATAGAAAGCCAACCCAAGTTGTTTTCTCACCCCTTCTTAGCATAAAACACATACATTCTCTCATTCTATTACGTCTAACTCAGTTTCATTTCATTCTAGTGATCATCTTTTGTAGCAAAGAAGATCAAGGCATAATCAAGCTTCAACATATAGTTGGAAGCCTTGCTTGTTTTGTTGTTGTGTGATATAGCATTGTTTATACGTCATTGTTGTACCAAATCATCTTAAACCTCTGAGTGTGAGTGGTTAGTATTTTAGTCCTCAAAATACATAGTGTGTGGGAGTGGTTGTACCCTTGTAAAAGAACTCGACATCTAGCTTTTTGTCGGAAATATTGTGTAAGCGACGTGTAAAGGTTTTCTCCGCCGAATAAAGGAGCTTGTTTATTAGTGAAGATAACTCTCGATTTGGAGACTCGTGGAGTGGAGTAGGGCAAGGAAAAAGAGTCCTTGTAGACCGAACCATTATAAACAACTTGTTGTGGTTTGATTGTCTCTTTCCTTACTTACTTATTATTAATTGCTTGCATATTATTCTTCACTAACATATCTTTGATCAATATCAAATGATCTTACTATTAAGTTTCAAACAAATATTTTAAACGGTAAAACTGATGCGCATACGAAGCACGTTCGGGGTAAAAGGAACTTCCTTTTTGTCGAGCAAGTTTTTCAACACCCTAGGCAGCGAACCTAATAGTTGTAGTATAGTATTGGGTAAGCCTCGGGTATTGGTATCGTTCTCTAGGGGAATAGGAATGCTAGCAAGAAGTGCATTACGCTAAGGTGGGGTTGAGGATGATTCTTTTTTATCTTTTATATGTTTTTTAGAAAGTTAAGGGTAAAATCTCGGGGCAATGGAGTTGGGGGTGGTACTTCTACCGATTACTTCTACTATTCTAATTATCTAATACTACGGGTAGCTACGTCTTTTTTATGTGTGCTCGTATGATGATTAAAAATGTGCTTACCTAGATACTATTACTCCCTAGTTATCTTTTATTGGTGGTTGAATTGTCACGTCCTTATTCTTAACGCGTTGTATTTTCTAAGGTCGTAGGGAATGCTTATGCCCTAACTCTTTGAGAATACCTTAAGGTTATTGCCTATGAAATCCGCTAGATGTTTCATAAACTAACCTAAAGGTTATCTTTGGATGTTTAGACTACGAAATCCGCTAAGTGTTTCATAAACTAATGTTCACAAAGATTACTCAAGCATTTAAACACAACGATAGCCTAGTGCACTCCTAAGCCATTTACAATTAAGATAAGAGACAACCAATCAATAATTAACAACTAGGTTTCATAGATCTGAACAAACACACAAGAAATTTAGCCGGACATGTGAAACAAGCAAGCATACACACATTCAATGGAAGACATAATGATACTAATGGAATAAAACACTTATCTTGATGTGTAAAATAGGGTTTGGGACCTTAAGATACTGTCCAAGTCGGACTACAAACGTTTAGGGTTTTTAATCCACAAGTCTACCTGCTAAAATACTGAAAAATCGAATTCTAAATATAGATTTACACTTGCAACGGCGTCGCCTTATAGGTGGGATGCCGTCAGATCGCCGTCATTAGGGTTTTCGTCTTGGCCAAGTTATCGTTGGGACGGCGTCACGTTGTGGTTGTGTCGCCGTCGGGCTTCAGCAGGGACGTCGTCTGATTCTAGATCCGCCGCCGAGATGTAAAGTCTTAGTGCCACGCTTCCTCTTCAAAGCCTAACGTCCAGTGTATTTGAGTAAAAGTCTACCGAGCCGTCAGTGTATTTTAATTAAATCCGTAGAGAGGGACGGCGACGCCTTTAGTTGGGACCCGTCACTGGCAGTTTTAGTAGCTTGAGTGGCTTCGATCTTGACTTTGCCATTTTCTTCATGTTTTCACTCCTTTTCGTTCAAATATGCATCATTCCAGTATTTTGCTTCCAAGAGACCTAAAAAGTGAAAAGGAACGAAATTAAGCAGTAACGGATATAAAAGTGGTCGATTAAGGGCTTAAATGACCCCTTAAAAGTGTACGTTTTAAATCCTTATCAAAAACTATTCAACCCCCTTCTAGTTTTCACAGTAGCAATCTTCGTCCCACTCGTACTAGCCACTTCAGTGGCTTTCTTCTTAGTATTATCCACCTTCTTGGGTTCAAGAGGAGGCGCTTCAGGTTTAGTAAAACCTCCCTTACCTGGAACATTTTGACCATCATTCCTACCCTTCTTCTTGTTGTTGACAGTCTAAAAACCATCATTAACACTCTGTGTAGGCAGAATAGGAGATGGGACAGATTTAGGACAATCACCCAAAGTATGACCAAAAAGCTTACACGTCTCACACCGAGGCAGTTTCCATTCATATTCAGCCCGAATCTTTTCAATAGTAGAACCCAGCCCATCAAGTAAGGGTATTTCAACAGTGAGACTCTCCCTAAGCACCTCATCCACTTTAACTTCAATCAAACACCTAGCAAAACTACTGCGGCCCTAAGATTCCAAGCACATTTGACTAGTGTAAGAGTCAAACATTTTCGGAGTACCAATCAATGTGGCAAGAAGACTGAGACTATCATCAGAGAACATAGCAAGGGGAACATCATGGAATTTAACCCACACTGGAATGTTAGTCAAATCCTCTTTAAGCAGATTAGTACTCAACGTACAAGTTTTAAGAATAATTGGCACATTCCTAACCATCCACAGTCCGTTTTCCATAACATCATCAACACCTTTACGAGTGGAGAACTTAAAGAAAAAGAATCCCTTCGCATTCATCATAACCTTTTGAATACCATACTTGGCCCACGTATTACGAACATAATAATCAACAACTGGAAAAGCAATACGTTTACCAAAAAAATAACCATATAGAGTATTCTCAAATCTGGAATTTACCTCTTCTACCACTTTCATAGGGACATAAAGATCTACTTCATTCATTTTCTTGCTACACTCCAGCTTACGAAAATTAGACTTATGTGTCTTGGGATCATTATACATAAGACCCGCATATGAAATAGGCTTCACATTAGACACACTCACATTATTAGGTTGATTCAAAACACTAGGAGTCTTGTTAAGAGAAGCAACCTGAGGTGGTGTAGGCTGTTCCAAACCACTAAAAGTGTTTTTACCAGAATTATCCACACCGCTTGATACATGAGACACTATTGGAGCAGTAGGTAAACAAGAAGTTACATTTGGATCAATAGCATCCACATTAGTATCATGAGCATTAATCTCCGCATTCATTAGCTTAACTTCATTCATTGCTGCCTTAAAATTAGTACAGTCATCCACAACGACCTGCTCAATACCAATATGTGGACTGCCATCCATAGTGAAAAGAGTAGTCTTACTCCCAAAAACAGTAGGGTTACTAGCAGCAGAAGTTGTACCAGTAACCACATTAGCATTAAAATTTCCAGTAGGCATACTCTCAGGGATAGGTGTATTCGAACCACATACACCATCTTCTTCATCACATTAGCATTAAAAGGACCTATGAATGTCTTTGAAAGTATCCCAAGTTCGTCAAATGCCCCTCATCTTTCTAATCTACATTGCACACCTGACATGGTAAAATATGGTAAAAATGCAGGTAACCCGTTTTCTAGGGTTGGGGATTTGGTTGTTTCGGATTGTGAGGATAGAATGATGATGATGAAATTCTTGATGATCACAATGAGACAACTAGTTTTATGGTTTTGACAGTTCTAAAAGTGGTGGTGAAGTTAACATGAAAAGCTTATTGGAACAGTGGAGGGAGGACACCTCTGACCACAACCCTTATGACGATACTGAGTTTGATGACTGTGGCCTGACTAAAGCACAACTGAAGGTTGCTAATGCTTATGACATTAGTCTTCGTGATCAGATTAGATAAGTTGTTTCTTTCTTTTATTTTTGCATAAGTATGACATGTCATATCTTATGCTAATTTAGGTATTAAGCATTGTAGGCGCTTTTGGTTTGCCCTTTTTGGACTGAGATGTTGGACTCACCCACATACATTTGTACTTAACTAGTATTTTTTGGAGTAATAATATTTTACCACCGGTAATCCTTTTACCAAAAAAAAGTATCTATCAATTTGCTATTGTAGACATTGGCATGTTTGGCAAGAAGATTTTTGAAGCATATTAGAGCTAGAAACTTTTACTTATAAGAAAATGAGAGTTTCATATATATCCTTCTTTTGTTTCAAAATTACGTATATATCCAACCTAACTTAAAAACTACATATATATACCCAATCTAAAAGTTAAAATTTCATATATATCCAACCTAACATAAAATTACATATATATTCAATTTAAAACTAAAAATTATCATATATGTCTAATTACCCAATTTATATACATAGTTAAAACCTAAAAATACATATTAAATATAATTTGATTTTAAAATGACCATTACACTATTATTTCTCTTTTGATGATAATCAAACATATAGCAGAGTTAGTCGGGTCGGGTTAGTCGGGTTCTGGTCAATTCAGGTTGAGGATAAAAGAACAAACCCGAACCGAATATATCCGAACCCGACTAACCAGGGTTCTAAATAGAGTCGGGTTCGAGTATGTTTTTTTTTTAGCCTGAACCCGAATTGACCCAAACCCGACCTGACTAACACTCTTGTGTGTGATTAATATGAAAAGAGAAACAATGCTATAATGGTCATTTAAAAATCAAATAATATTTAATATGTGCTTTAAAGTTTTAATTATATATAAATTAGGTATTTAAACATATATGCTAATTTTAAGTTTTCTATTGAATATATATATATATGTAATTTTTAAGTTAGGTTGAATATACATAAAATTTTATGTTTTTGATTGGATATATATGTAATTTTTATGTTAGGTTGAATATATATGTAATTTTAAAGCACAAAAAAAAGATATATATGAAATTCTCCATTTGAAAAATAAGCTTCTTCTTATTAAATAGTTTTGTTTGGTTAGTGAAGCTTGATTATTTATTTATGCCAACTAAATATCTCATTATATATACACTACAAATATTCCAAAGATATCCTAGTAATGACTTTAACCAACAACCATTTGATTAGGTAACATAACTCATAATATAGGGTAACACTAGGTCATAAGGCCTTTAATGCGCATATGATTATTACAAGCATGTTATCTTACAAAAATTAACTTTACCGTATGGACCAACATCTTATCCTCGCTAAGTAGTGACATATGTCCTTTTGCTATATATAATTATAGCTAAAACTACTTCGATCACCAAACGCTTTTATAAAACAAGGAAAAACCTACTACTTGTACCTATTGTTACCAGTTACCAGCCTATAACTTACAACAATGTGCTATCACATACAACTACACCTACCGGTTTATAACTAGTGTTGCCAAACATACCCACGATATTCATTTGGAAGGGTATATTTTAATAAATCAAAATATTATTTATAAACAAGAGATATTGTAATCCAAGACACTACAAGTTCAAAAGGACAGACATAAGACAATTACGCTATACTAATCAAACTGCAAATGCTCCGATAAAAGAACTAGCATTCGTACGTCAAGTGTTGCAACTCGGCAAGGTCAATATAAATATAAGGATGGGTTAGCCTTTTAGAAACCATCATAGACATTGTTTGGCAAGCAAAAAATAGAAACAATCATTGAGAAACATCAAAAGAAAGTGTTAACTTATCGCCCAAATTCCCTTAGTATAGATTTGAATGATAAATATCCAAAGTGAATACAAGTCCCTGATGTATTACAATACATAAAGGATTCATCATCAAAAAGTTCTTCAAAGTCTGAAGATAAAGACTCGTCACTGCATGAGGCGGATCTTAAAATGTGAAGACAAGAACCAAGATCAGAATGATGGAGTCAGTGTGTGATGACAGTAACACACTGACTCCCTGAAAGATCTCCTTATTCACTTAAGACAATATGAAGACTTAGTTGAGTCTCATGAGTAACTAAGATACTGAAGAATGGGCGGAAAATTCTTTGGAAAGATAATTTTAAAAGCACTTATCAAAAATCAAAGAATACTATAGTTGGTAAAAAGTATAATCAGTTGTAAACACTATTCCACCTGGTAGCATAATAGGATTAGAAGATAAAGTACAAATGCATTTTAGCTTATCACATGTTGACATGTACCTTTTATCTCACGGACATCCATATTGTCTTTGTCTATAAATGGGTTGTCGTAATGAAGGAAAAAGACATCTCTTGTATCAAAAGTTTGTAACACTTTTAAAAATTCTGTTTCTCAAAATAGAACTAAGTCCTAGAGTTTATCTCTGTTGGTTTAGCATAGTTGTTCTTACTTAAACATTTAACTTTGGTTTAGTGTTTAAGTTTAGTGAGGAGATCACCATACTTACATTGTCATTCAATCTTAAGTGTTTATTCCGCAAACACTTGGATATAATTATTTGAAATATATTTAATAAGAATTAAATGTTAAAAAACAATTATTGTGCTTAACTGTTTAACATGTTTAAACCCTTGTTAGCGGTCGTGTTACTTAAATGCTTAGAGCACTAGGTGTCACGACAAGCCTTAGGCTCGTCGTCGTGCCACCTCAGCGCCACATCAGCATCCCATTTTTCCACAACTAACCACAACAAACCCCCTCCTCACTAATAACAAACCTCAACCTCTTCATTTGGGTCTCACATTTACAATTTAATTTTTTTCTTTTTACATTTTCACATATATACAACCAGCCAAAATATAAAATATATATATATATATACAACCATATATACTGCAAAAAAAAATTATATCTTCTTCTTCCATATTAACCACCACCACCATCTTCACACACACACACACACACACATACGCTGCACACACACACAACCCAACCACCATATCTTCTTCTTCCATAAACCACCACCACCATCTACAACTCACACACATATACACACGCTGCACACACAAAAAACCAACCATTTGAAATATTAAAACGTTATAAAAACTTTTGTCAGAAACATTTGCTCGTCGTGGTGACGATGAGCTAGCCGACGACGCCCCACGGCGAGGGGGGTCGGTGTCACGGCGAGGCTCGGCGAAGAACCACGGTGGACGGCGAGCCTCAACGACGAAGCCACACCGTGTGCTCTTACCAACACATAGTTGATAACTAAGTAAACGGAAACAATAGAAAGCGACATGATAGAAAACATATTATAGTACAACCAAATCAAGATGCAATACTATGGCCGGCATAAAAAACTTATAAGATCTGATTAAGTCATTAAACTAAGAATTATGTAGCTTTAAGAATGACTTGTGTCGTACAAACTTTTGATAATTGATGCATTATCTATACTAGCAGGGTACCCGCGTAATGCGGCGGCGGGTATCCTGAAATAAAAATTTTCAATAAACCATGCTTTATAATCTGAAACGTTTTATGTGACGATAAATTTGCGGATGCCAAAAGTTTCATGTCGCATATTTTAACTCTTTAGAATATTATAGTAAGGTACCCGTGCGTTGCTGCGGCGGGTATCAATTAATAAAATTTTCGGTAAAAAATGTTTTCAATTTTATGTTTTCTCTTACAATAACTTTACCAATAACGAAAACATAACGAGTTTGAGTAACTTTAAAAAAAAAACTGATAGATAATATCAAACTAATTCATATAAAAACAATTGAAAGTGGCGTGATTTTGAGTCGCGGTGGTCAATAACGTTATGGGGTTATGGTCAAATTAGTTGATAGTGTTCCGTAGTCATAATTAAGTAGAAACATTTCTTTATGAAATATATATGTAATAATGAACACCTCGTAATAAATAAATAAAATATATTTTTGAGCATGTTTGTATCATTAATATTGTTTATTACACTTGTCCCATATAGTCATATAGATAAAAGATATAAATAAAAGAGTGCTTATAATGTATATATCTTGTAAAATATATATTTATGAAATGTTTGTAACATTAATATTGTTTATAACACTTGTCCCAAATAGATAAAATATATAAATAATATAATGCTTATAATGTAAAGAAAACTTACATGTTTAAGCAATCATTTAGAGTTATCCATGAAAAGTATAATAATTAACATACTAATATATTAATCATTGAATTAACACTTAGCACTTTGCACATTTGCATCATTTGTCTTCAAAAAATTATTCCGATTTTTACAAAAACCTGTTTTTTACTTTTCTGGTTAATTTTATTTAAAATAATTCAAAATTTATTTAAATTGGTTCTTGAAATAATCCTACGATATAATAATAGTTTTGGAACTTTATAGTTTTGCATCATTTTAATTAACATCATATTCATTTATATGTGCATTTTTGCATTAAAACTATACTAATTCAAAAAGAAATAATAAATGAAGCATTAAAATATTGTGAAAGATAAATTAGTAAAAGCTATGTATTGTGTACATTATGCATTAAAAATTGTAATGCTTAAAAAACACATTAATGACATCTTAAAAAAATTAGAAGAAATGGTGCTAAATGCTTTATATGTACTAGCAGGGTACCCGAGAGTTGCAGCGGCGGGTATCCTGAAGTAAAATTTTTCGATAAATCATATATTTTAGTTTATTATGTTTTTTTTGACAATAAATTTACGGATATCAAGAATTTTGTTTAACCCGTGCCGCTCGCTCGAAATGTTTGGCCGTGCCGTTTGGGCTCGACCACGCTTGGTCCGTGCCCGCTGGGCTCGACCGTTGTCCGGTGCCCGTTCGGGCTCGACCCCGCTTTGGACAGTACCCGCTCGGGCTCGGCTTATTTTGGCCCGCTGTTTGGGCTTGAATATATGTATAATGTTCTTTATTATTTGTATTAGTGACATTTAATGCATGAATTGTGTTTAAGTTAGTTGTACAATATGCTTGATAATTTATATTTCTTGTGTAAGAGGTGTTTTAATTACTGCATTAATTGTATTTATTGACCAGTTAATTAATTGATTATGTTAAATATCTTGACCACATTAATATTGTTTTGTATTTTCTATATTAAGCTTTAAGACTTGTAAATTTTAAAATTAAGATTGATGAGAAAAATCATTAATAGTGCATTGTGTATTGTACAATAGGTTTGTATGTTGTAAGTCTTAATTTTAAAACCATGAGGAGAGAGATTCATTCCTCTATTATAAGTAGTATAAATTAAGTAATATAGATATCACATACATCAGATCGTACATAAATTGACGTTTACGTACGTTAAAAGTTTTCATAAGAAGAACAAACTTGTTGCAATCTCTGATCTTGCTACACGCCATTCATAAGCATGTGATGACATGCACATTGATGTTACATTTATAGGAAAGTTTAGAACTAACACCAAACACAAGTATTCCACAAAAATGTGTAGATTGACGGGAACACCCTGACTCCGGGTACTTTTTGGCACCAGCTATTGTCCACCCCACAAGAAACACCAAACACAAGTATTGATATAAGATAATTCTATGGTTTTGAGAAGCTGAAGATTGAGCTGAAAAGGTCTTAATTGCTTATCATCATAGTTATAATGTGTTGACCTCATGAAAAATAATTCACATGGTGGTTTATAATTTTTATTTTCGAACACCGATTTATATATAAAAGTGGCTTAGCAAGTAGCTAGGCCAACAAAAACAAGAGATTACAAAGATTTGGATAAAGCGTTACAAGGGTTATCAATCCGGCCACTCTATCCAAATTCACGAATTTGTTTTCCCCCTAGAGTAAATCTAAGAAAAAGAAGGTAACTTGATGTCCTTGAGGATTTAGTCTCTCCTTGGCTTTTTTAGTGCGAAGATCATGTCATTCCTATGTCTCCACAGTAGGCATAATGTGTTTTGAATCACCACATCGAAGAACTTTGTATTGGGGTGGGGTAGTGAGATGCGATCTGCTAAGTTTAACAAGTCACTGAGGTTCAAGATGATGACGTTATGAAGTCCCCACCAGTTAAAAACAACAGCCCATAAGTCTTTTGCAGCTCCACACTCGAGATTAATATGGTTGTCTGATTCTAGATCATCATTACAAACCGGACAACCACATTTGATTTTTAATATGTAGATTATAAATCAAATGTAATTGTATAATATAAAGTTTTAATATTTAAAAATTACATGTTATTTGGAAACTTACAAATCTCACGTACACTTTACATCACATTTCATGTAATAATGTAAAATTTTCAGTTAAAAAAACAGATTATTTTTTCAATGAATTACAGAAGCAAGTTAAAGACAAATAGTTTGCGTAAATTGTATCTTTTATGATGGTTTTTGGTTTGGAGGTCTAGTTGGTTGTAGCTAGTTGTTGTTTATGGCATGTCATAAATGATTAGTGGTTGCAAGCGTTTGCGTTGTTTATGCGATTAACTCAACACATTCCATTGTACTTAAACGTTTTTTTTTAGGTAATATATTTTACCGGGTGGAATGCCCTTTACAAAAAAAAAAAGTTAAAGACAAACATGATGAAAAATATAAATCCGTCGCCTTCGCTGCGTCTGAGTTAGTTAGTTACTGGATATTATCAAACTTACATTTTGTTTCTGAAAAGAACTTATATTTAGATGCACAAACAACTTCCACCTCCGACTATTTTGGATATTATTGTATAAGCTTGGATGCTAGCATATTTTAATGTAGTTTCATGATTTGAAAATTGTTGTTGTGTACATTGTTGAGTTATGTTGTTAGGTTTTTAATCTTATGCATTAGTTTCTTAGGTACCGGATCTTTTGAAAATTTTTATATACATTTTCTAAAAACTATATATAGAGATCGGATCATTTAAAAAGTCGATCTCAAGAGAAAAGTGAGAAAAGTAATCTCAACCATTGGATCACCCTCTCTTCCCCTCCCTTTTTTCACACCAAACTACACACCTAATTGTATTTTCCTTCATTCTTTTAAAAGTTTGAATTGCACCCCCCCCCCCCCCCCCCCACCCCCACCCTCTGGGAAAAAACCGCCAAATTTTTTTTTTCTGGGGGCCAAAAAAAAATTTTTTTTTTTTTTTGCCAAAATTTTCCCGCCAAATTTTTATAACTGTGATGCACCTTTTTTTTTTGGTGCATCACAGTTATAAAAATTAGTTATAACTATGATGCGCCAGATTTTATAACCGAGATGCACCCAACTATTATTACCTAATATGCTTCAATAACATTGCAATAACTTAGTATACTATGCTCTTTAAGGGGCATTAGTTGTACAATCCGAGATGGAGCTATAGTAGCCATGTACCGCATGCTTTGTTATTGGGATAACGCAAGTGCATATTAACAATCGTGAATTGATGAAAAGTATGTTAACAATGTGATTAATAAAATAACTCTGAAACATGTTAGAATAATTGATTTAATTGTATATTAACCATGTGATTAATTAAATAAGCGTGTTGAATCAGCTTAAAATCTCTTTATACACAAAGGTTGAGGGTTCTAATTCAAAGTTTTCTGTAATAAGTTAATCATATGCGATTGATGCACATTTTTATATTTGTGAATCACGTTAAAAAAAGTTGTTATAATTATGATGGACCAATTTTTATAACCGAGATGCACCCAACTTAGTGTGGTAACAACCGCTACAAAAAGTAGTTACAACGATCATTACCTAATATGCTCCTATAACATTGCAATAACTTAGTGTACTATACTCTATAAGGGCATTAGTTGTACAACCAGGGACGGATGGTAGCCATGGTAGTGCCGCATCTTTGTTATAACACGCTTTGTCATTGGGATAATGCCAGTGCATATTAACCATCGTGAATTGATGAAAAGTAAAACAAAATAACTTTGAAACATGTTAGGATAATTGATTTCATTGTATATTAACCATGTGATTAATAAAATAAACTTGTTGAATAATTTGAAAAATCTCTTTATACACAAAAAGGTTCTAATTCAAAACTTTTTCCTGAATAAGTTAATAACATATGACCGACACCTTTTATTTTCGAATCACGCTAAAAAAAGTAGTTATAACTATGATGACCAATTTTTATAACCGAGATGACTAAAAAAAAAAGCATCACAAGATAATTTTTATGAAAAAAAAATTTGCCAAAAATTTTTTTTACGGGAATTTTTTTTTTTTGGCGGGGGTGGGGGGTTGGGTAAGTGGCGGTATGCGGGTGCTGGGTGCGCGCAGGTGGTTTTCAAAACTTATCCCCTGAAGTTTGAGATGTTTCAAAATAGACCATATAACTTTTTTTTTTCACTTTTCTCTCTAATTGCACTTTTTTCTAGAACCGCACTCTATATATATATATATATATATATATTTGCAGGAAATCCCTATGGAACAAAAACTGAAATTTGGAAGGAAACCACTAAGAAATTGAAGTAATATATTGTTGAAAATCGCTAGGAAATAATTTCCATCACAAAAAGTCCGTTACAAACTCCCTAGGAAATCTGTCGCCATATCAGTGACCTTTCGGTCGACTTTTTGTTACTTTGTTCGAATCAACTGGAACGGTTTTTCTAGGGAAAACGTGCCTCGGAAAAATTAAAATTTGTCGGAAAAGCTTCGTTGCTGAGCGTTTCCAAGCATAGTTTTCGTTAGGGGTTTTTTCCATCTAAAATTCGTCCCTACGTGAAAATTCTTTGTTTAGTAGCGAGTGCCCTTTCAACCATATAAAATATTTGTAAATTAATCCCTTCTGATATACGTAGTATAAATTTTGAAAGAAAAAAGAAGCAGAAAAGGAAGTAGGTTTTAATTATATTTGATTGAAAGGTACGACTAGGATCAATTTGTTTGGTCTATAATCATTAGTCGGTTAGAATTATAACTACCAACATGCCATGGGATTTATAGTTAGCTACATACTTCTTACTTTGCAATAATTTGTATAAAGTAGTAGCTGTCTAGCAAGTGTATCAAAAACAGAATGCCTTCACAAGAAAAGCTTATGGTCATAACCTTTAACACACAAACGCTAAACCCTAGTACCGATGCCTGGCTATCAACATCTCAAGCTGTCCGAAGAGCTCTCGAAGACTATGGCTGTTTTGTAGTATCAACCGACAAAATCCCTTCAGATCTACATGATACCATTTTTGAGCTCTCAAAAGACTTGTTTCATCTCCCATTAGAAACGAAGATTAAGAACACTTCTGATATGCTCGGGTTCGGATATGGGAATTTCTCATCCTATCCTTTTTGGGAATACTTCAGCATCGAGAACGGTGATACTCTCGAAGCAAATCGAAGTTTCACAGATCTCATGTTTCCATCTGGGAATGACGCCTTCTGGTAAAAAAAAAACTTATACTTGCACAAATTTGTTTCTAGGAGACTAATTGCATTTGGTTTGATTTTATTGACATATAACAGTGAAAATGCGCTCAAGTACATGAAAATATTATCAGAAATTGATCAATGCGTGATGAGAATGGTGTATGATAGCTACGGGATTGATACAAAGCAACGTGATCAATTTATTGCATCCATGTTCTACTTGGCTAGATTCATAAAGTATCAAGCACCCAGTGAGGACAAACGTGCAATCGCTATTGATCACCCAATGACAGAAAAGAATTTCATTTCAATTTTGGGTGACAACAATGTCAAAGGATTAGAGATCCAGATGAGAAATGGTGAGTGGATCTACCACAAGCCGTCTCCTTCGACGTTTGTAGTCATAGCCGGAGAGCCCTTCATGGTAATTTTTTGCAAAGTTCGAGCCATGCCATTTTAGTGAATATACACTTACAAATACTTAAAAGGTCAAGATGACAAGATTTTACATATGTTCAAAACTTGTAGTCTTGCAACAATATTCCTCTTGTCGAAAGTTGATTGTTACACCTTGAAATTAATAGGCATGGAGCAATGGGAGGATCTACGCTCCAATGCATCAAGTGGCAATGAGAACACCCGAGGAAGAAGCAACTAGATACGCGCTGGGGATATTTTCATTTGCGAGGGAGACAGTAAAGGTGCCGAAAGAATTAGTGGAAGACAGTGAAAACTATCTAAGATTCAAGCCTTTTAATCACTTAAATTTCTTGAAGTATGTAATCACGGAGGAGCTCCAGGGATATAAGTGCTCTATCAAATCTTATTGCGGCGTCACCACCACCGCCCCAGAGAAGGCCGACTATTAACTGAGAAGGTTGTTGGTTTCGATTTGGTCACCCGTAGTTTGTGTCGTGTTGTATGAAAAATAAAACAATGTCATGTAATAAGATTATTATAATATTTAAGATATGTACAATAACAAAAAAATAGGACTCATCAATCTGTATATGATATGATATAACTAAAAAATGGTGTTATTAGCCTTAAATTACTCTTAGTCCGTCCAAAATATCGGAATATTATAAGGGTGTTTGGAAAAATGATTTAGCAACTGGATTGACAAAATGATATCTTTTTTAAATAATAAAGGAAGACCATGTTTTAATATTTTTGAAAAAACTAAATTATTATATATTAAGTAATAATACTTGAATTATTATTATTATTATTATTATTACTATAGAAACTCATAGGATTTACAAGAAATTAGTGGAAAGCCGGATACTATCTGAGCCCTCACTCATCTAGCTATATTATAGCTAATCCTACTAAGAGTAAGAATCAAATAAGAAATAAAGAAAGTGAAAAGATGATAAATAACCACAAAAGACATTTTTCAGATGCACCTACAAAAATAGATGCATCTCCCATGAAATTCTCCTTCTATATTTAAAATGTGTGGCTGAAAACATTTCTCATTCTTCTTATTTATATTTTTCTTCTAACTGGATCCATTCCCATCCTACTAAATATATGAATAGCAACACGTGTTTCAATGTGTTGAGTCATAGAGAACTTTCGGATTCGCTTTAGTAAAAGCCACTACTACAAAAAGGATCATTTAGACCTCCACATAAAGACCTTCTACCAAAATCACAGGTCCAAAAGATCCCCGGACGTCTTTTAGACTGGTGTATATGATTTCAACGGGTCTAAATGTGAATTTTACATTTAGACCGGTGAATATCAAACAAACCGGTTCAAAAGATTACTCTTTAGATGCAGCGCTTAAATACAACAGTCTCATGTATTTTCGGCTTTGGACCGGTGGATAACATATAAACCTGTCTAAAAGTCTTGGCGGGATTTGAAAATTTTCATCAAAATTTGTCCAAGACATTCCAAAATTTCAAACCTGCTCTTTTGTTTCTCTCTTCTTTTTAATCTTCTTCTCTACTTACTTTTTCACTTGTTTCCACACTTTCTTTTTTATTTTCAACACATCAATGAAGCACACCATAAGTTTTTCTTTCATTTAAGAATCACCACATCCCTTATGAGTATTACAAACCCTTATGAGTATTACAAACTGAAATAACTCTTTTATTTGTTTTGAAATCATTGAACAACACAAAACCCAAATTACTCCTTTTAATCTTTCTATGAATCTGGCTTTGTGTTTCTTTTTTATTCACGAATCTCAAACAGCCCTTTATATCCTTGTTTCTTTTTCAAAGACACCAAGATCTTGAAAACTATGTCTTGGGTAAGTCTTTTTTATTTTGCTCGAAATTATTTCTTTGTTTGTTGTAAGAGATCAATGATGGGTTTGTGTGGATCTTTACAGATTCTTTTCTTGAAATTAATACAACCCAAAATCTTTTTGTTTTTGGTTTTAAACTAAAAAATATAGATCTATGATGAAGTTCTTTTTGTTTTCAGTTGTTTAGGCATTTTTCCTTAATATGGATATTCACAACATGGCGTTTTTACATGTCCACTTTCAAACAATTTTACACATGCATGATTCACAAAGGCGTTTTTACAGCTCGTGAACTACAACAGCTTATCATCATAACCAAACTGCTGATTCTTGAAGAAAAAAACAATTTTTTTTATATTAAAAAATACCTTTTAGACCGGTGAAATGAAACCAACCGGTCCAAATAAATAGTCTTTTAGACCGGTGCTCGAACCGGTCTAAATGAGTTTAAGTCTTTTAGACCACTCCCCTTTTAAATCGGTGGCGAAACCGGTCTAAAAAGCCCATATGACCGGTCTAAAAGCTCATTATTGTAGTAGTGAGCGAAGGGTGTGGGCATATCGTGGCTCGCCGTGAGCCTACCTGGTGTTGGTTTGTGGGAGTTTTCAAACACGACAAAACGACTATTAGTGTGTGAGCCGATGGGGGCACACGCGATAAACACAAGTATACATGACGAACATTTATAGTACTTGAATAAATCATACCCCGAATTATGCATGTTATGACCCGATCACACTTATTGACCCATGGGCTGTTTTACTATGGACTTGGGTCGTATGTTTAGGATAGCCATGGGCCTTGTATTCCTATGATAGGGCATAATGAAAGAGTGGATGGATTAGTTGGGTTTAGACTTGTCGAACAACTCTTAGACTCAAACTAGGAGTCGGTTGTTTTTGCTGTATAAACAAAGATATCCCTCCTCACCATTCACGCATTATCACACCTAAATCCATACCGTAAATTGATTTCAATCTTCTGAAAATTCTAGTCGACATATTACATAAGTCGATTGGAATTTTGTTTGGTTTTCTTAATCCTAAACTAGTTACGATTAAAGTGTTTAAGAGTGGATTAATTGGAGGTTGTTTTGTTACTGTTTTCCTTGTCGACCAGCAGCAGCAACAAGAAGAAATCTTCTGTCTTTTCTAGTCTTGGCTTGTTTCTCTGATGTAACTAGGCAGTGATATCGGACCATTCTCATCCGACATCGTATAATTAAATCACCTTTTGACGTGTTTGACATCTTCAAGTGCTAAGATAGTTTCTTTGAGGTTTACTGTTTGGGATATATTCAAGTATCAAGTTGTTAACTTGGTTTTAATATTACGTTCTCGACTAGCGTTAATCGAACGTATACGTTAATCAGGTTTGTGTGTGATACTCTTCGAGGTATCTAATTTTGATACTAGGGTTTCGTTTTGGTTTCTTGTTCCTTTACTAAAGATCAATTGCCTAGCAAGGTTAGGTTTTCTATATCCCTTTTAATTAATTAATATTGTATTAATTATTTGTTTATTAATTACGTGCTTAACATAATTGTGATAACTAGATCCAATATCGTGCGTACTCGTAGAGGTTAATGGTTAACTGTTCTAAAATCTCAAAGTGGCATCACGAGTCAACTCGTTTTTGCGATTATGGGTTACACGTTTCTTAATTAATAAACATGTTTTAAAATGCTGCATGAAACCTAATTTAGTTATTTGTTTTATTTTATTTTGACAATTACATGCAATACTTGTCAAATTTTAATAAATAATAACTATTCACACACAAATTAAAATTATATTGATAATTAGAATTAATTTGTTAATTAGAATTTAATTTACATGTTAATTAGAATTACCTTGTTAATTGAAATTAAATTGTTAATTAGAATTACATGTTAATTAAAATTACTTGCTAATTAGAATTAAAAGTTAATTTGAATTTATTAATTGTTAATTAGAATTATTGTGATAATTAGAATTACATATTGGTTTATAAATACATAAAATTGCGTTATTACTTGATAATTGAGATTGCCATGCTATTTTATGTGTTTTTCGGCCACAAGACCCACTCAATTGCTTTTATAAGTGATGTATGGGGCGATCTAGGTATTATATCCTGGCGACGGTCTTATGGTTCTAGTTTGGGGAAGACTCGCAAGAGGACGCGGAACAATATGTGGTTATTTATGTTGATGTTTATGCTTATATGTTTGTGATTCCAATATGTGCATTATTACTTGTTTTGACACCTAATTGTATGCAATATGGAATAACACATATCGAAACCATAACATTAATATTGGTCTTTATTTACACGCCTAAATAGCATGCTCATTGTGACCTGCAATTTGATTCGTGGAAAATTATTTTTGTAAAATAAAGTGACCTAATATATGAAACATGTTTTCAAGAATTTAAAAACTAGACCCTATGGACACTTGGGATGTACGGCTCACCCACTAGAACAAACTCAAAAGGGGGTTCAAAAACGTGTGCACAGTCGCACCGAAAGGATGTCTAAGGTTATGCTTCAGCGCTTACCGGTCCTCTTGCCTCCCTGTTGCGTCGATTGGAGCTACTGTGAACCACAATGATCACTACAGTGTCATTACCAAAAAGTTTTTAAAATTAGTGTTACAAAGTTGTTTTGCATGCTTCTTTGTACACGACTTTTACCACATTTATGTGTGCATACCTATTTGTTAATTTTAAGTCTATGCCATCCAAATGCATTTGGGAGATCTCTTGTCAGACCTAAGAGCCTTTCCAACCCATGGTAATTATTTCTCACTGGTCAGACCTATGGTTATTTTTACACGTTCATACTTGGTCGACTTATCTCGAGTTAACTTGGTCAGACCTTGAACCCGAGGCATAAGATGAGAACTAAACATGCTTTTGACATTATTACTTGATACTAATGCCTTAAACAGTCTCATAAAGTCTAAGAGTTGCATTATGCAATTAACGCTCGTCGCTTACCTCTTGTCCTAATTTTTTTATTCACTTGTCAGACCTATGGTAATTGTTAGGTCACTAGTTTTACAACACAAGTTATAGAGAAAGAGATAAGGCGATTGAACAAGTAAACAAGCACACATACACGATAAGAGTAGCACGGTTAGGCGTAGGAATATGTGTGAAAAGAAAACTTGAACAACCAACCCTCAAGTGAGGGTTATTACATGATTTATATAGGCAAGGAGCTAGGGCAACACTCCCTCTCCTTCCCTATTCCTTATTGGCCTAAGCTTATGGGCCTTATACAAGCTTGACCTTAAACAAACATAAAGGCCATAATAAAGCTACCTATTACATATGAAATATAAATACTTGAAATATGTTTAGGAGTGATTCCAACAATCTCCCCCTCAGTATATGAATGAAAACGGTAGTGTGAAGGCGTTGATGTAATAGTAGCAGTGACGGTTTCTCGACATCTTCTTTCTTGTGAGAAGAATTGCCTTGATTCGAACAATCTCCCAGTGTAGAGAGATAGTTATCTTTGAACAGTATGCTTTGCGTCATCTTTAACTTTGTTCTTTGATCATTGTTCTTTGTGGTGAGAGTGATAGTATGTTGTTGTATGCATCAGTCTGCCTCAGTCCACGCTAGCTGCTCCAGTGTCTCCACGTATTCTTCAACATGCTCACACGCTCTTTGACGCTGGAATCAATACAATACCATGATGAATTTGTAAGTCTTTGACTTTGTAGATTCTTTGATTGATGAAGAATCATTCCGACTGTTGTGTTGCATTGAGATAGAACTTCCATTAGTGATGATGTTGGCGTGAGCATGAGAAGAATCAGCACGATCATTCCGCTCCAGAGCTTCCATAAGAAGAAAACATTTCAAACGGTTAGTAATAAGCGGTTTCGGGCACTTACAAGTTTGAACTTCGAGAGCGCAACAGATAGTGTGAGGACACAACTTAATCTTACAAAGGCCGTTCCTGAACTGGAGTCCCACAAGTGAGATAACGCGATGTACCGAAGTACATCTACAGTTCAGATGAGTCGCTGAGGTACACCGAAGCATCACCTCACGACTGTAGACGTTTGAGACACACTCCGCGTAATCCACGGGGAGTTACCGAAGGACCTGGCTGACGGGCTGTTGATGTTGACCCTGGCAGGAGTTTCCATTCAATCACCGAGGATCACAGATGTGAACCTCTCATAAATGTTCTTGACAGATTGCTAAGATCTGGAGGACCGATATGAACCATGATGATCTATTAGTTGATCATCAAGTGATTAAATGTCAAGTGTTCCTAAGAGATCTTTTGATGAATCTCGTGGCTCTAGACTCAATAGTGCTTTGGTTTTCCTGAGCGGAGACTAGGGAGAGGGTCTCCTTCTTCAATACCATCGATCTCAAAGAAAGCCAATAGTTTACGTAGGGTTCCCTGTGAGAATGAAACAAGCTTCTGTTGAGAAAACTTGAGTGGCTAAGAAGGTTTAGTGCATGCGTCACTGGGTCCATGACGACTTTTAATCTTCAATACCGGCGTCACTAAGTGACAACCAGTACCATATGAATTGAACCGGTGTATGCGCCTAAGTTGAATAATCGGGAGGGCGTTTCTTTTCACCCTTTACTTTACATTTCTTTTTATTCTTCAACTCCTTCTTTCTCCGATTCTCATTTTCTCCTTTTTATAATCATTCCTAAGGACTTATAACACTAACTAATGGTAGGTCCTGGGTAGATCCCTCCGGCTCTGGCGGATCATAGGACGGTTATTCCTAACCTTAGTGACCTTATAACTCCATGACTAACCTATGTTTGCCATTTAAACCACTGTATGATAACATATCTCTCAACGGGTTTGTTAATGAAAAACATGTTTGAACCATTGTGAGAGATGATGTTTTGCATAAATACTCCCCCTCCACATGTGCTTAATAGTTTTAATGGTTAAATGCACAGTGAGGAAAGAGCGCGCACTTTTTGAATTGATCCACTGAAGATAGACAATCCCCCGCGAGACACGGTTAAGTTGCATAGTTAGAGTTACATTGTCAGCTTTTAGGTGACAACTAGCTCTAATAACTACCTTGAAGGTGTAGACAAACCTTGGAAGGTTGTCAAACCCGTCCGAGTTCATGTCTATCAAAAGTTTCTCGAATGGTACATTCTACTCAGACAAGTCCTTTGCGAGACACGTTTACATCACTAGCGAACTAGTTTGAAATTATTACCGTCCAGACAAGTCTTTCGAGACTACAGTTTAGTACCGTTCAATTCGTGGTTAAGTCCGAGGTACACCGATTCATTTGCATATGTACAACATATTTCTTATCACACATTTTCTTCCCCTCAAAAATGGCATATTAAAGTGTTATTTTTTGAAACGTTTGAGAATAAATATGACCATATCGAGTGTTGCGGGAGACGACCACGAGAACAATTTTGAACAAAGTTTTGAATCAGTACTCCCTCAACGAAAGTGATATAAACGGGTAGTGAGGTTTGAAAATCATAAGGGAAAGTACTTGTTCTTTTG
This sequence comes from Chrysanthemum makinoi, assembly GCA_910596185.1. Classification (NCBI taxonomy): domain Eukaryota; kingdom Viridiplantae; phylum Streptophyta; class Magnoliopsida; order Asterales; family Asteraceae; genus Chrysanthemum; species Chrysanthemum makinoi. The sequence goes on along the minus strand of OU343219.1, from coordinate 92,499,961 downwards.
AGCAAAACCTTGAAAAGTGAAGGTTTGATAGGTTTTACTCAAAAGTAAGAAGCTTTCGCTCCTTTTTAAGATTGTGGCACGAATGGTACCATAGGGTCCTTTATTGACAATTACGGGTTGTGCATGTTATGTGTGCACAAGCCATAGACATATTTAATCACACATCCAAAATTATATGAAGGAAACAATTCAAGGGGTACCAGGAAGTGCAGTGATATTCCCAGGAGTGAGCACAGGGCGTTGAAAGCCGGTGATGTTTCTCCTGGGTCGACCACCAACATAGCTTCATCGTCGAAATGATCCCTTCTGAACAACCGTTCATCAATCATGGTGATGATCTTTCTCACATCCCGTCTTTCCTGAGAATTCCAGCGCTTAGGAGACCCAACTTTCAAGCGTATATCCTTCAACCGTAGACAATCCATCCCTAACCAGCTTCAAGGTATGATCCCCGAATTTGTGGAGCTCACTACACGCCATTAAGCAGTTTCTTTGAAGTTCACTATGGTAAACAACGCCGAAAGGTTTGCTGATGAGTGTATATTGAGAGATCTGGTTGAGATCGGGAAGAGTAAGCGTTGGAGGAGTGAGGTTGACACGCGTATGATAAGATTCACAAACCATCTGGATATCTCAACACGTTCTTTGATCACGAAGCGTCTAATGAAGATGAGAACTGACTTGATAAATTCACGTTGAACTTCAGTCGAGAATTGTCTCATACGACCCTGTACTTTGGCAAGGTACATGTCTTCGATATCGTTGAGGGACAAGTTCTCAAAGTCAGCCTCGGAGAATCCATAGTCCTGTTCATCTTGTCGTTTGACTATGATATTCTTTAACAATGTGTAGTCCCACTTAGACTTGAGATCAATGTGTTTGATGGCCACTATGTCCTTAGAACTATACACTGCATGTTGAGACTTCGAACCAGGCAGCCGTAGTAGAGTCTTCGGCGTTCAGGCCAGTGATGAATCCCATACAATGCATCTTGGTCGTATGCTTGCACGTTGTTAGAAAACAAGTGATTTGCACGTTCCTCGATAGCTATGCAGTTTGAGTAAATAGCAGCTGGGAATGGAAGAGTCAATGATGTAGCGTATTTTCGCGAACCACGCTACGTGGTAAGAGAAAATCCGTGTCGGTTAAAGAAAGTATCGGAAGGGAATCCGTGGTTCGTCTGTTTGGCCAATGGCGTAGGGTTGGTCCAGTCGGCTTGTGGTATGGAGGGTTGTCCCTTTGTGTGAAGTCAATTTTTGCTTCCGGATTGAGCCAATCCATCTTGTTAGACATAGCTCGAGCGATATTCTCAAGATGATATTCGACCTCGAGGGCGCTTTCCGAGCTGTCTTTTAGAGTTGAAATGCTTCATTCTTGATTCGCTTCAACTCGGATTTCGTCATCTTCTTTACATGGAACTTTTCTGAAAACGTTTGCGGCTCAAATGTAGAACCGGTCTACCATTCTTGACCTTCATCAGGGTAGGGAGTTTGATTGACAAGTGTGGAGAACCATTCAAACTCTTAGGTTTTATCGTCATCTAGCGGACGACTCCAGGCTGAGTCGTCTTCTTTTTTTGAAGGCCTTGATGATGATACGGTTTTGCACTGTTTGGGTGAGGTGGGTTGTTGTCGGGGCTCAAGGACCTCTTCATCGTCACCACCGTATACCAAAGTAATCACCTGTTTATGGAGTCAGGGGTGGTAACCGGAATCGTCCGAGGTTTATCAGTAGAAGACCGAGGTGGAGGAGAATTTTGTTGAGAAGAAGTCCGTAGTGGAGGAGGTGTCATCGAAGTAGATTTACCGATTGCCGACGTTTAGGTGCAGTCAGTCTTGTCTTATATCGTCATCTCTTGGTCGTTTGGGTTGTCGGACGACTCGTGCATGATGATCTGAGTTGAAATCAAGTAGATTTTCGAAAAATTTAGCTTTTCACGAAGTAAACATTCAGATCGCTTTGACATTTGTATCACAAGTTTAGCGATTAACTCAGATTCAGAGAGGTCAGCTTCTTTGGCCATTGTATGTTTAACCAATGTTACGATGTTAGGGGTGAGTTGTCTGGAAAAATATTCTAGTCACACCGGGGACAGTACGAGAAGAAAACTTGTGAGTATGATCTCTTGTCGTCTTCTCCAGTCCTTTGGACTTTAGGAACGATATCCTGAAGGTACTTGTTAGTGTAACCTTCGATCATTTCGTTCAGTTCTGTTTTACGATGTTTCTTCATGAACTCAACAAATTCCTTTCTTTCCCATCTTGTCTTTCTCATCATTTAAGATTGAATCTGGTCACAAAACCAATTCCGTTTTCTGTAAAGTATGTCCTTCTTTCTGACTTGTTGGACAGCTTTCACAATCTTTTTATGAGCTGAGAAATCCCAGATTTAGGTTGTTTCTTCACGGATTTGGATGATGATCTGGTTGACTTTGTAGATGGGGGTGGTGATGAGTGAGAGAAGAGTTGATGATGAGGAGACATGAGGAGACTTCAGGTCCTTAGGAGTTTCTGTGGTTTTCTCCTTTGAGTGTGTTGGACTGTCTAGAAGAAACTTTGTATAGTCATCCTCGTCATCTCTAGACTTTTCTTTCTCATCTTCCAGTTTCTCAAAATCATACTCAATAGTGTCCTCAATAGGCTTTTGTTGTTTCACAAGAGTGGTGGCCACAGATCCTTATCGGGTCGATTAACAACGCATCAGGATCTGGAGAGGAAGGGAGTAGCACCACTTGATCCTCCTGGGCACCACATTGATCTTTAGCAAATTCTTCACCTTATGAAGATGTCGGCGATGTGAAACTCTTCCTATATGATTGATCCAGTTGCTCTTCATCTTCTTCAGAGCTTTCATCTTGTGGCACAAGTGCATGAGTCTTCCCCTTCCTTTATTAGTTTGAGGACTGGAGGTTTTGGTACGAGGGATTTTCATCCTTTGCGGTTTCAGAGTATGTGATTCTCTTCATCTGTTGTCAGTGCATCAGAGTCCTCGTCCTGAGCTGTCTTTGCGGTTCAGGTGAAAGGATTGGAGGGCTTCCGAGAAGGAACTTTTTCTTAGGGTAGGCTCCGCTTTGGAACAGTTTCTTCTGGAACATTCTCTGACTATCTGAACTTGTGACACTTCCAGCCACTTCCTTTCTGGTTCTCCTTACAGGGGTTCCAGAAGATTTTTCGTCGAGATGACCAACTTTGCCTTGTCTTACTGCTTCCAGATACCTTTTGTACGATTCGAGCTTTCTAACATCTTCAGTTAGAAGGAAATCTGGCAGCACAGCACCTTGTTTCTTTGTAGACGTTTCCTTGATTCTGACAGATAGAAATAGTAATCCCGTCAATGTCGTTCCATTTACGAGTTAGGAGCGATTCCAACAATCTTCCCCCAATGGGACGACATAAGGGATTACTTACAACATTTACTACAAATATAGAAAACAAATAAAGAAAGGTCTTCATAAGCTCTTCAAGTGTTGAGGATGGTGAAAGTTTACGCTCTTTGTCTTCTTCTGGTACCTTGACTGAGAACCGTTTTTCTTCACTTGTAGGCAAATGATGTAATATGCATAAATTGGATTAACTTCCCCCAATTCATGCCGCATGTCTTTAGCAGCTTCTCTGTACACTCCTTTTTGGTGAAGTTTCTGAATCAGCTTCCCCCCAAAATGACAACCGTCTTCAGCAGATTCGAAAACTTGATGTAGTGAACATTTCTCTAACTTTGAAGTTTTCAGTACGCAGCGGCGGAATTGTAGATGAGAGTAAACACACAAGGTAAATCTGACTTATTGCGAAAAATCCGTTCGGGGGTAACATGCAAGAAATCAACAAGATCTTATCACATATATAGATGCTTCACACCAAAAAACCACCGAAAAGACGAAATGAAACGAATTTCCCCGAATGTTGCGGTCTATCGGAATAGTAGTTACCAGTGGAATCTGCATTACCGATAAACATGACCGTGTTGAGGCATCACAACATCATATTTAGGTAACTTCACGCACGATAACTCGCTGAAAGTGAGACGATAACACCAAAGTGAGAGTTTAGACCACAGACGTCTCATTTCTTCCCCTGATTGAAAGAATTCATGAAAGGAGAGGGTTTTCGCAAAAAAAAAATACAAAAACAACAAAGGAAGCAGACACCACCTATACTCTCTTCCCCCCGATGTTTTCACTGAATCAGAATCATACACCACGTATGTTGATGATGAAATTGGAGACATCGAAACCATGTATGTTCAATTAATCGAACAAGTGTGAAGTACCATAAATATGTCGTGAGAATCAATTGTGATAAGACTTCTTACTGTTGTATACTCTTCTCAGCTAACTCTTTCGTAAATTCCATTATCATTCTGACGGCTTTTGTAGTGACTATGATGGAGAGAACCCAATATGCGATTGAGACGGAAGTAGTATAACCCGAACTTGTGACTTAAACTTGCACTAATGTCCGATTTAAGAAACCCTTTTCTTAACTCCATCGGAAAAAGGTAAACTTAAAGTTTCTCAAATTATCCACACCTTAGGTGACATTGAGCACAAAAACGTAACTCTTTAAAAGTGATAGTTATAAGTTGTGAGCACAACAACGTAACTCCTTACATCAGGTTCAACTAGATAACTCAAGTCTTTGTCATTCGTTAACCGTTAAACTGAACAAGGATCTCGAAGAATCATGCATCCAACCAACCCCGATATCTTCAGATACTAAGTACACACACCCGTGATATCCCACTTCAACCTCAAATAAATAATAGTGAATTGTCGCCGTAGTCACATCTTTCGGTTACATGCCAAAAACTAGCCTTTGTTAAAGGTTTGAATGAACTTTGATAATGGTTTCCCGATCTTGTCAAAAATTGTATCCCCGTGAAAATTAAGCATACCAAAATACCACACCTTTTACTGAATATAATACCAAGAAATTAACAAAATGTATAAAGAATACATTTGATAATGAACTTGTCATCCCAATGATAATTAATTTGGATTAGTATCTTCAGCCCATACCAAATATGGAGTATTAACTTACAAAAGAAAAAACGTAGCCATTTATGTAGCTCACGTTTTGTGTGTTTCAATTGTTTAGCCCAACACCTTAATATTATCACAGTCCAATAGCAAATCAAAAGAGTAGGTCACGGGCCCAAATGAAATCCAATAACCAGATTCATGTAATCAGTTACTAGTATAAGACTACCAAACCCTGTTATGTCTAACATTAGTTTTTGCCCTATTATCACACACAACATATGCGCCCCCACTTTCTCTCATCACAAAAAAATGCAGCCAACATCTTTAATCCAATTTCTAAACCGTGACCCCATCACAACTCAGATCAGTTACCATCTCTCTTAACTCAATCAATCTCTTCAAAGAAACACTACTAAAACTCATAAGCATCATCCTTTTATACGGTTTAGCACAGATCAATAACCTTCGAAGTGAGGTAAAGAAGACTTCAAGATCAATTGATAAGATCTCGGGTAGGTTTATATGATTTTGTTTACGAGTTCTTGTTTCTTTTAAACGAATCAAAGAATGATAATAACATAATTGTTATCGATCATTCTTTAACTTCGAATAAAAAATTGAGCAATGCTCTTCAAGGATCTATGATGGTTAAGTTTCACTCACATAATCTTTTAATAGATTTGAGTTAGAACAAACTGAGATCGATTTTTTTTTTAATTTCTGTTTTGAGTCGATTGAGAAGTAGAGAAATTGTAGTTTGAAGTTGATATGTTTGAGATGGATGGAGTAGATGTAGGCGTATGTAGGAGGGATGTATCACGTTTATATACATTTATTCATTTTGAACTTTATTTTGGATCTGTGATGTGAATGAACTGAGATTCAAAGTAGTATTGGTATTTGATGTGGTCGTTATCAGTCAAAGGTCGACTTCTTTTTTTTTCATCTTTATTTCTGTTCTTACGCGTAAGGCAAGAAACGGTTTAGGCGTAAGCTAGGTCTTACGCGTAAAGCTTATGCGTAAGACCTTATGCGTAAGACCTTATGCGTAAAAACCTTACGCGTAACTGTTCTTACGCATAACTTCACAGTTATGCGTAAATGCTTTGAAGATGCTCCTTATGCGTAGAAATAGGGTTTTGACCCTTTGACCTTTTTCCGGCGTACTTTTCCGACTATTTTTCCGTTCAAACTTATAAACCCAGAAACTGATTGAAGAAAAAGCAATATTCTTACCTCATGAAATTGGACCAGTTGACCACATAATATTTCACGAGATAAACGAGTCACAAAAAGTGTTACCAAAAGACTGAATCTTGGACAGAAACAGGAACATGGAAACAGCAAAAAATTTGTAGACTTTTTTGACCAAAAGGATACAAAGTATAAGAAAAAAGATTGTTAAACATAAAAATATGTGAAAAGTTAACAACTTTGTAAAAAATCAGATTTCTAAAACATGATTTTGACAAGAAAAAACATCACCAAATCAACCAATGATAACAAACCGACCTTGCTCTTGATACCAATGTTAGGATCGTATGTTTGGTTGATATGGTAAATCGGGAGGTCTTGGAAGATGGAAGAAACCCATCTTAAAGTTAGAGAGAGAAACAAGAGAGAAGGGAGAAACTATGTGTGTTTTATTTATGAAAGATGAAGGTTACACAAATGAGACTCACCCCTCCATGGAAGTAGGAGGGGTATATAACCAAACACATACATCTATGGGTAATTGACATAACAAGCCCATGTGTTTGAGGTAACAAAGATAGAAATAGTAATCCCGTCAATGTCGTTCCATTTACGAGTTAGGAGCGATTCCAACAATCTTCCCCCAATGGGACGACATAAGGGATTACTTACAACATTTATGAGATGGATCTTAGTCTTATTAGTATTAATTGGGTAGTTAATTCTTTTAAGAATGTAATTATCGAAAATACTAATTGTTTGAACTTTTCAATTGTGGATGACTACTTCAGTCGGAAACAGTTCGGTACTCAGGAGTTTCTTTGAGAAACAAAAACTCACTGGACCTAATTTCATTGATTGGTATCGCCAGCTTCGCATCATACTATCAGCTGAAGATAAGGAAGTTTATCTAGAGCATCCCATACCTGCAAGCACCTGTTTCTCTCCTGGCCACCCTGTCCTACCTGAGGCTCTTGCAGCTCGGCTAGATACTGGGTCAAGGTCAAAGTCAAAGGACATAGCTGCCTTCATGCTCATGACCATGGAGTTAGAGATCTAACGAAATCTAACTCATCTTGGTGCTTATGACATGATTCAGGAGTTGAAGTCTATGTTCTCCCAACAAGAAGAATAAGAGCTTCTACAAACTGCACGTGAATTCCACGCTTGCAAGCAGGAAGAGGGTCAATCGGTTAGCTCATATGTTCTCAAGATGAAGAGCTACATTGACAACTTGGAACGTCTTGGTCACCCAGTTACTCTGAACTATGGAGTTAGTTTGATCCTAATCGGTCTCTCTAAAGAGTACATTACGTTTGTGCAGAACTTTAATATGCACAGCATGGGGAAGACTGTGAATGAATTGCATGCTATGCTTAAGCAACATGAGCAGACGTTGCCAAAGAAATATGCTTCACCTGCACAAAATTTTGCACGTGGGCGGGTGGGTAAGGTCAGCAAAAACCAAAAGAAGAATAAAATCGTTTAAGGGAGATAAGGGGAATGTGGAAATGGAAACAACAAGTTTGGTTATACTCTGAGATAAGCCATACAATGCTTTTTCTTCTAAATCCAAATCCAAGATTCCTCCACCACCCAAGAAGGATAATCCAGCGAAGGACGCTAACTGTCACGAGTGTGGTGAGACAGGACATTGGAAAAGGAATTGTCCCTAGTATCTCACCGAGTTGATAAAAAGAAGAAACAATCTCTTGTAGCTAGTTCTTCAGGAATTTTCACTATAGAACTCTACTCTTTCCCTAAATTATCCTTAGTATATAACACTGGTTGTGGTATTCACATATGTAATAATACTCAGGGTCTAAGGGGCAGTAGGAAGTTGAAGCCAGGAGCTTTAAGTCTGTACGTGGGCAATGGTCAACGCGCAGAAGTTGAAGCTATTGGAATTTATCATTTATCTCTCCCTAGTGGATTAGTTATTGTTTTAAATGATTGTCATTATGCTCCCTCTATTACTAGGGGGATTATTTTAGTTTCTCATTTGTATGATGATGGTTTTATTAACCGTTTTGAATCGAATAATTATATTTCAGTTACTAAGAATAACGTTGTTTATTTTACTGCTATTCCTTGTGATGGTGTTTATGAAATTGAAATGTCTTGTTCGAATACAAATTAAAGTTCTATGTTTGCTGTAAGCAATAAAAGAGCCAAGTCAAACTTGGATTCTGCTCTCTTGTGGCATGGTCGTCTTGGACACATTAGCAAGAAACGCATGGAGAAGTTGCAACACGATGGACTTCTCAACTCATCTGACATTAAGTCTCTTTAAAAGTGTGTTGCATGTATGCTGGTAAGATGGCTAGAAAACCTTATTCACATCAAGTGGAAAGGGCTAAAGATTTACATGGACTTATACACTCAGATGTATGTGGCCCCTTTAGAATCACTTCAAGACAAGGAGCAAATTACTTCGTGACTTTCACTGACGACTATAGTTAGTATGGTTATGTTTACTGCTGAAAATAAACATGAAGTGTTTGAAACATTTAAAGTGTTTCAAAGGAAAAAGTAGGAAACAACTCAGGAAGACCATAAAATCACTACGTTCTGATCGTGGAGGTGAATATATGAGTCAAGAGTTTTTGGATCATCTTAAGGAGCATGGGATTATTGCCCATCGAACTCCTCCTTATACTCCACAACACAATGGTGTATCTGAGAGGAGAAATCGAACCCTGATTGACATGGTGCGTTCTATGATGAAACAAACTACTCTTCCAAAGTCCTTTTGGGATTATGCCCTTGAGTCTGTTGCACGTATTCTCAATATGGTTCCAACTAAGAAGGTTGAAAAGACACCAAACGAAGTATGGCATGGGCAAGCCCCTAAGTTGTCTTACTTAAAAGTCTGGGGTTGTGAGGCACTTGCTAAGCGTGATACACTTACCAAACCTGAAAAACTTGAACATAGAGCTGTTAAGTGTATCTTCGTAGGATACCCAAAGGAAACTATAGGATATTCTTTCTATCTTCCATCTGAGAACAAAGTTTTTGTTGCTCGAAATGCTGAGTTCTTTGAGAGTAATCTTATGGATCTTAAAGCAAGTTGGAGTTTAGATGATCTTGAATTACTTCAAGAAGAAGATACAAATCCTTCTTTAGACACTAGCATTCATCACGATGAGGATGATCAAGAAATTGAAGAACCTTAAAGTGATATTTTTCCCATTCGAAAGTCCAATAGGACACGCCGTGCTCCTGACCGTATGTGTTTATACATTGACGCTGAGGAACATGAGTTAGGGGATCTTGGTGAACCCAATAACTATAAAGCTGCATTGCTGGATCCTGAATCCAAGAAATGGCTTGATGCAATGAATGTGGAAATGCAATCCATAAAAGACAATGATGTATGGGTCTTAGTTGAACTTCCTCCTAACTGCAAGACAATTGGAAGCAAGTGGCTCTTCAAGAAGAAGACTGACATGGATGGTAAGGTATACACCTTTAAAGCTCGTCTTGTAGCAAAGGGCTTCACTCAAATCTACGGGATTGATTATAAAGAAACCTTTTCTCCTGTAGCAGACATTAGAGCTATAGGGATTCTCATAGCCATAGCTGCATACTATGACTTTGAGATATGGCAAATGGACGTCAAAGCCGCCTTCCTCAATGGACATCTTTACGAAGAGGTCTATATGGAGCAACCCGAGGGTTTTGTTGATCCAAAATATCCTAACCGTGTATGCAAGCTCAAGCGTTCCGTTTATGGACTTAAGCAGCATGAGGCAATGGAATAACGTTTTGATGATGAGATCAAGAAATTTGGATTTTCTCAAAATCAAGATGAGCCACGTGTATATCAGAAAGCTACTGGGATATGTCACTTTCCTAATTCTATATGTTGATGACATATTGATTATGGGAAACAATATTCCAATGTTACAAGATGTAAAATCCTATCTTAGAAGATGTTTCGCCATGAAAGATTTAGGAGAAGCTGCATATATTCTTGGAATCAAGATTTATAGAGAAGATCTAGACGATTAATTGGTTTGAGTCAAAGTGCTTACATTGAGAAAATCTGAAAAGATTTTATGGAGGAGAACTCCAAACGTGGTGCGATCCAAATGCAAGAAAAGCCTAAATTGAGTAAGTCACAAGGTGCTGAACACTGCTCGAAAGAAGCGCATGCAAAGAATTCCTTATGCTTCGGCTATAGGTTCTAATATGTATGCTGTGAGATGTACTCGTCCTGATATTGCGTTCGCACAGAATGTGACAAGCGATTTCACCAGGAATCCAGGTGAACTTCACTGGCTGCTCGTGAAAATATTCTTAAGTATTTACGCAATACTAAGGATATGTTTCTGATTTATGGAGGGAAAGATGAACAAGAGCTCAGGGTTTCTTGCTACACTGATGCTGGATATCTGACAGATGGTGATGACTTAAAATCTCAGCATGGATATGTCTTGTTCTAAATGGAAGAGGTGCTGTTGATTGGAAAAGCACAAAGCAAAGTATCTTTGCTACTTCATCTACAGAAGCTGAGTATATTGCTGCTTGTGATGCATCAAAAGAGGGTGTATGGATTCGTAAATTCATTTCTGGGTTGAACATTGTTCCCACAATTAAAGAACCCATAAATATGTATTGTGATAATACTGGAGCCATTACTATAGCTAATGAAAGCGGAATACAAAAGGTGCTGACATTATCGCGCTTAAAGTTCACTCTATCGAGAGAGACCATTGAAATGGGCTATGTGAAGATATTAAAGGTTCACAAGATGACAATTAGTTGATCCATTACGAAAGCTTTGGATTTCCCTAAGCATTCTAAATGACTAGAGATATAGGCTTGGTACCTGCCTGTAGTCTCATTAAACTGTGTCGTTAATAGATTTGGATAATGTGGAGTTGTAAGACAGTATATTTCTGATTAATAAAGATACAAGGTATTTGTATTATATTCATATAATATGTTATGCCATATTTTCATGTTTAATCCATGAAATGATTTATCTTCTAAATATGTCAATGTTGGTAAAACAATATGGGAATAGGTTGATAAGGCAATGTGATGTTGGTATACTTTTATAACGAGAATTGGATGTACGCCAAAACTCATATGTATCACAGATAGCATATTGGATTACCCAACTTTTAAAACATTTACTTTTGGATACTTGGCATAAGTAAAATATGAAAAGGTTTGTTATTTCATCCTTAGAACTTGAGATGCAAGTAGTTCTGTTATGTCGGGGATAGATTTTGTGAAGTATACGCAAAAAAAAAGTATATTTACTTTTGATCCTTGTATAAGTAAAATATTGAATTGGTTGTTATCTTCGCCTTAGACTTGAGTGCAAGTAAGTTCTGTTATGTGTGGATATGATTGGGTTTGTAATATACGCCAACGCTATCTGAAATAAGGTAGTTATAAAAGCTATCTTTCGGAGTGATGTGAAAAGTAGCCTCACACAAACTGTAGTCAATAACGGATTGTTA
>OU343219.1:92374643-92488212 GCA_910596185.1 Chrysanthemum makinoi | reverse complement strand
ATGGTCCTTGGATTTATAAAAATGGAAAATAATCAACAATGGTCCTTGTACTATTAAATTTTGGCAGAATTGATCCTTATTATATCTTTGGAATAGTGACAGTTTTGGTCCCTCACTGCGAGAAATTACATGAATGGTCCTTGTTAAACCAAATGACCCCTTTATGTATCCAACCAAAACAAAGAACCCTGTCAACACTGTGACCCCCCATTTTGAACCCCCACTTATTATATCACTCGGTCAAACCAGGGTCAAATCATGAGCCGCCCAAACCAATTGTGCTACCCCACTGCAAATAAACCGGACTGTTTTCCCCACCTCTCCACCTCACCTTATCCCCCACTGTCTACCCACTCCCTCCACCTCTACATACACCAAGAAGCATTAAATGCTAAATACCGCTCAAAACTTTTCCCCAAATGCCATGTGTATGATTCTGTGTAATTGATGAATTCAAGGGTGAAGTCAAGTGGGAAATGTTGAGGAGAATTAGACACCAAGTCAAAAGATCTCTATAAAGAAGATAAGAGGCAATGTGGAAAGATAACTAGTGTAATTTAATTTACTTTATGTCGTTTTAGTTAATTTTAAATTTCCAGTGTTATTTAAAGCTTTCAAGTACTCTTTTAAGTATTCTCTGTGTAATTTAAATCTTTTCAATAAGTAATTTCATTGTTAAGTTCCATTTTCAAGTTTATGCAATTTTAAGTTCAAAAATCTCATGTTAATCAAATGTTGTTGTTAGTTGTTGTTAAGGACTGAATAAGCCCATATAAGCTCCTAGAAAGCTTATTAAAGCTTTTAGTAACTTTAAAATTCAGTTTAGAAGCAAAAAGCAAAAATTCATAAAAATCAAGAAAAATTAGTTAAAAATCAAAAATCCTTGAAGATGGTGCAAAAGACTGAAGCAGGTAATCTGGAATTCTCTTGGGTTATAAGCTTTGTGGAAAGCTATTAAGAGTGGTTCTTGTTCTTGGTTCTGTATTCTCGGTGGGATAATCTCTTGTAAGCTATTTTCTCAAAATTTGCATATTTTAGTGTAAGTGTTTTAATCCTGTTAATTTTGGCTTAATCCTATTTAAATATAGTTATTACAAGTTAATAAGTAGATTTATTAGTTTAAAAACTTGTTTTAGTGCTTAATGCTTCACAACAGTCCACATAAGGGGTGTTTGAATCTGCTTGTTAATCTGTGTTAGAGGTTAGTTTACTAGTTGAAAATAGTTGGTCTAGGTTTGTTTAGCTATAATTAACTCATATCAGTCATTTGTTTGCATCTAAATACCATAAAAGTCAAAATTAACTAAATTCTGTCTTAAACTCATAACTGTTAGGATTTTTGATTGCATAATCATGCATTCTGGTTTAAAAGTTGTTTATATAACCTAATTCAGTCTCATAATAGCTTAATATAACATATTTAGAAGCCTAGGATCATTAGAATCTCAAATAAGTCAAAACTGCATGTTCTATTAAAAAGTTAAAATTTCTCATATCGGTTTTGAATTAAATTAAGAATTTTAGTGTGTGCTCATTATTAAGATTTAGCTTAAACTCTTTTAGGATATTAAAGTTTAGCTGCTTAACTTAATTAGAAAAATATTAGTTCACTTCTCATCAGCTTATAAAGTGCTTATTACTTAGCTTCTTTTGAACCCCTTTTCAAAACGCCACAGGTCACCGGCTTTTACAAGCTTATTCTCAAGCTCATTCAGAGCTCATTAGCTAGCTTAAACTTATGAACCTTAGCTTTTTGAGAAGCTCACCTAGTTGTGTCTCTAGTCCAAAGCTTATTTTTCTATTTTTAGCTTATTTAATAGGTCTGCTCTTTGCTTTTAATTTTGTCCATTTGATTTAATACACCAATAAGTCGATGGTTATCGGCTTTTTCAAAAGCTTCTCCCAAGCTTATTAGTGAAAGCCAAACTTTGTAATTTAGCTTTTTGGATAGCTTAGTTGATAATCTTGTTAAGTTCAGTCTTTATTTTCAATTCCAAGCTCATTTAAGTGCTTAAAATTAAGCTAGAAGGTGCCTAGAAAACCATTAAGTATCTTGTTTACCAGTTTAAGCTTGTGCTTATTTTGGCTTATTCATTGCTTATTCTTAAGTCAATTTGCTTTTTCAGTTGTCAAACTAGCTTATTATCAGTATTTAGCTTATTTCCATTTTACATTTTGCTTATTGAGTAGCTTATAAGCCATTTGGCTTAATCCTTGTGCTTATTCAGTCTTATTGCTAACTGTTAAGAAATCATAAGCCAAATCAGAGCTTATTAGTGTTTTTCATAAAAAGTTGTAGTTTTAACATTTGCTTATTTCCTTGTTCTTAATAAGTTTCAATAAGAAAAATCAAAAAAATAAATATTTTGCAAAAAGTCATTCTTTGGGATTGAACCCACACCCTTGACTCACCACACACACACACCATACCAACTGCCCTTGGGTCTTTGACTGGTTATGGTTTGCATTGTTTATTACTTAACCCTTCTTTGTTCATTTAGCTTAAACGTGTAAATTAGCTTATTTTCAGCTTATTTAAATAAGCTTTCACAAGTTTTATATTTTTCTCAGCTTCATAATAGTACTTAGTATTTTGTAAAAAGTTTCAGATTTTTCTTAATAGTTTTAGTATTTTTAAACATTTAATTAGTGTAAAATAGTATTTAATTCATAATAAAAAATATAAAAGTCAAAAAAATATAATTCTTTTTCTAAAATTTTCTTTTGTCATATAGTAAGTAAGAAAATTGTTTTTACATTCGTAGGACTTTTATTTTATAAATTTTACGTTTTTTTACTTGCTTGCACTTCGCGTAATTTTTACATACAACGCACGTTTTCATTTTAGGTCACATTTTTAGATAATTTAAGTTTACGTTTTAATTAAAATAGTTTATTTAAGTTATTTTGTTTTATAAATAAAAAAAACATCATTTTAAAAAATAGTGATAGCGTTTATTTAATATATTTTAGCTTTTAATTTTCTTTAATTTGCATTTAAGCCCTTGTAATTTACAAACTTTCTCTTTAGGTGTAATTATCATTCACAATCCTTACTGATCACTATCCTTAGTGATTATTCAACATCTGAAAGTGTTAAACACCATTAATCCTCCGTGGGACTTAACGACCTGTGGAAACACTATACTCTCCAGATCTTAATTGCATTGGTTTCTGAGCTGTTTGAAGGTTATTACGGTTGACCATTCACAAGTGGTTAGCTTGTGTGATAAACTTGACGGTTCAGGACCAATCAAATTTTGGCGCCGCTGCCGGGGAGGCTGTAAGCGTGTTCTAAACTTTCTCAGACCCGTACTTGCACATATACCACCGTTTGTAAACAGTTTTTTTTGTAAAGTTATAAGAAATCAAAAAGTTCATTAACACTTTTCCTAAAGTGTTAACAACACCAAAAAAAATATATAACATCAAAACAATCGTAACGTTTTCTAGCTTGTGTTTCCTTTAAGGTGATTCTTAAAGAGATACGATTTGGTTAAACGAGACGATACCAAAAATATTTTCCAAAAGTTTTTAAACCATTAGCACAAATCCATACCTACGTCTCTTTAGTGGTACTTAAATACATAAAAATCAACCACCTTAAAATCAAGGCGGTACACCTACCAACTGGGGTGTGACCATTAATAAGTTCGAAAAAGATTTAAAACTTGCCTGTGTGTCCTTGTGATTTGGTGTACCTTTTTCAAAGAAGCCATTTCATTTGTGATTATTGGTTTAAGTTCACTTGTCGTTTTGCCTCGCATTTGTTTTGAAAATTGATTTTAAAACTTAGTGCATGCGACTTTTCGTTCTTCCACTCCACAAGTCCACTTTCTCGAGCTTGCAAATATTCCTCGTAGGCGTAGAGGGACGTTCTCTCCTTCAGCCGTGGCCGAGAGCGTCTTACACCACCACCTAGCCGTAATGGCGAAGACAAGCCGATGAATGAGCTTCTCCAAGCACCCATCGAGGGTTACGGAGATGCCATTATTGTCCCAGCCATCGTGGTTGATACCTTTGAGCTCAAAACCGGGTTACTTAATCTGGTAACCCAAAGCCAATTTTATGGTTTTGGGCGGGATGATCCTCATGCACACATTCGATGGTTTAACAAGATTGCATCTACCATCAAATACAAGAATGTCCCACATGAAGCAATTAAGCTTCTTCTGTTCCCATTCATTGGCTTGAGAAACAACCCCCTCGTTCCATTGAGACATGGGAGGATCTAGTTACCAAGTTTGTTAACGAATTCTATCCTCCATCCCGAACTACAAGTCTTAAGAATGAGATAATGAAATTCTCTCAAAGATTTGATGAATCATTCGGGGAGGCATGGGATCGTTACAAAGAGTTGCTCCACAAGTGTCCGCATCATGGTTTTACCGAGTTAATGCAAATGGATACTTTCTACAATGGCGAACGGACTAACCAAGACTCTTTAAATGCCTCCGCGGGAGGTAATTTCTGAGCAAGACCACAAAAGAAGCCTTGCAAATAATTGAAAACAAGTCCCAGTGTCCGCCTTTCCGAACAAAGACATATCGACTCAGTCTAATGCAGGGACCTTCTACTTCATCTCACGTGAGTACATCTAGCACCGATGCTAAGATTGACAAACTCACGAGATATTGTTCGAGCTTTGGTTCTTGCTAACCCAAAGAAAGTCACTTTCACACAGACACCATCACATGGTGAAGTGAAGAAAGTCGAAGTCTGTGTTACTTGTGGTGGCCCTCATGCATACTACAACTATACTGCCACCGATGGTAGTCCGTTTGAAGCCAATGCCATAGCCGGTACTTCAAATCAGGGAGGTAATCAATACCGTCCTCAAAATGAGCCAAACTACCGTGCTAACACTTATCAGGGACCACCCGGTTTTAGCCAGAATCCTAACATGCAAAACCGGAATCAGAACCAACCTAGAAGGAACCAAGGTTATCAAAACCAAGGTAACTTCTATCCCGGACCAAATCAAGGTTTCCAAAATCAAGGAAACCTTAATCAAAACAATTTCAATCGAGGGAATCAATTTCATGGGAATATGAATCCTAATCAAGGAAATTTTCAAAATCAAGGCCCTAATCCAAACATTAGAGGCCCGAATTTTCCTAATCAAACTCAAGCCATTGTTCCAACTGGACCATCATCTGATGAGTTATTGAAACAATTCATGAAAGCCCAAGATGAAATGAGCGAGGTTGTTGGTTAGTCGATTGTGCGATCTTAAGAAATCTTTAAATGATCAACCCTCGGGCTCGGAAAACTTCCGAGCAACACGATCGCTAACCCGAGGGGCGATGCAAAGGCGATCACAACCCGAAGTGGTGTTTCATACAATGGACCCGCTATTCCTACTACCTCTTCTTCTTCTTCTCTCCCGAAGGTAGTGGAAAGTGAACCTGAGGAAACAAAGGACAAGGAACTTCCTACTAATAACGGAGGTACCAACGATGTCCATCCTCAAGTTATCCAGAAACCCAAATCCAATCCAGGAGTTGTTTTGAACCTCCAGGTAGCTCCCGTTGAAAATCCCAAATCCAAATCTTCTATTCCTTACCCATCACGTTTGAATAAGCAGAAGCTCCGCGAAAAGGCGGTCATCAAATGGACAAATTTTTCAAATTTTCCAAGAACTACATTTTGACATAAGCTTTGCGGATGCTATCATCTTGATGCCCAAGTTTGCATCAACTCTCAAACACATGTTAAGCAACAAGGAAAAGCTGTTTGAAATTGCTAAAACTCCTCTGAGCGAGAATTGCTCGTAGTTATCTTGAAGAAGCTTCCCGAAAAGCTTGGAGATCCTGGAAAATTTCTCTTACCTTGTGTATTTCCGGGGATGGTTGAATGCTTTGCCTTAGCCGATCTTGGTGCAAGCATTAACCGATGCCTCATTGTTATGGAAGAAACTTTCTCTTTCGGACCTTATTCCTACATGCATGACTCTCGAGCTTGCAGATCGTACAATATCCCATCCACTTGGCATTGCCGAGGACGTATTTGTGAAAGTAGGAAAGTTCCATTTTCCGGCTGACTTTGTAGTTGTTGATTTCGATGCTGATCCACGGGTTCCTCTAATTGTTGGACGAGGATTCCTGAGAACGGGTCGTGCTCTCATTGATGTATTTGAGCAAGAAATCACATTACGTGCGGGTAATGAAGCTGTCACCTTTAACCTTGATCAAACTTCGAGGTACTCAGCAAACTATGATTCTGAGTCGGTTAACCGAATAGATATCATTGATGTTGCTTCGAAGAGTACTCAAGAAGTTCTTGGTTATAATCATAATTCTTCGAGTGATAATCTCACTCATTCATCTCAACCCATCATCGCCAATTCTACTCCTTCTCTCACTCCATTTGAGGAAAGTGACTTCATCTTGGAAGAGATTGAAGCATACTTGGCTAGTGATTACTTCCATGGGAAATTGATCACGCTCCAATTGACATCGAGGGGGACATACTTCTCATTGAAAAGTTGCTTAATGATGATCCATCATCATCCCCTCACACTAGTGATTCAATTCCAGATGAGATTAATAACAAAGAGATTGATCTGGAGGGAGATATTCTTCGTGAAAAGTTGTTAAATCAGGACACTTCTCCTCCACTCCCATCCAATGAACTTCATAACAAGGAAGTCAAATCAGTTGAGAAAACTGAAGAATTTCCTGAGGTTGAACTCAAAGACTTACCACCTCATCTCGAGTATGCATTTCTTGAGGGTGATGATAAATTACCCGTCATTATTGCTAGAGATTTGAGTAAAGATGAAAAAGCTGCTCTCATAAAGGTCTTGAAGTCACACAAGCAAGCAATTGCTTGGAAACTCTCCGACATTAAGGGTATCAACCCTGAGTTTTGTACTCACAAAATCTTGATGGATGATGACTTCAAACCAAGATTCAACATCGAGAAGAGTAAATCCAAAATCCATGATGTTATCAAACAGGAGGTTATCAAACTTCTTGATGCAGGATTGATTTACCCTATCTCGGATAGTCCTTGGGTTAGCCCAATTCAACGTGTTCCTAAAAGGGTGGCATAACTGTTGTCACAAATGAAGAAAACGAGTTAATTCCAACTCGATTGGTTACGGGATGGCGTGTGTGTATTGACTATCGTAAGTTGAATGGCGCCACCGTAAAGACCATTTTCCTCTACCCTTCATGGACCAAATGCTTGAGAGATTAGCAGGAAACGAATACTATTGTTTCCTTGATGGTTTCTCGGGTTATTTTCAGATCCCCATTGATCCACGGGATCAAGAAAAGACCACATTCACCTGCCCATACGGAACTTTTGCCTACAGACGTATGCCTTTTGTCCTATGTAACGCTCCTGGCACGTTCCAACGATGTATGATGGCAATTTTCCACGACATGATCGGGGAAACAATGGAGGTGTTTATGGATGACTTCTCGGTCATTGGGGACTCGTTCCAAACATGTCTCTCCCATTTAGAAAAAATGCTTCAACGGTGTGAAGACACCAATCTTTGTCTAAATTGGGAGAAGAGCCACTTTATGGTCAAAGAAGGCATAGTCCTTGGCCATAAGATTTCGAAAAACGAGATTGAGGTAGATAGAGCAAAAGTCGATGTTATTGCTAAATTACCTCATCCTACTACCGTCAAAGGTATTAGGAGTTTTTCAGGTCATGCCGGTTTTATCAGATTCATACAAGATTTTTCTAAAATCGCCCGGCCTATGACCCATCTTCTTGTAAAAGATGCTCCCTTTATCTTCTCACCCGAGTGCATCAAAGCTTTTGAAACATTAAAGAAAAAGCTCACTGAAGCACCCATTCTCGTTGCTCCCAACTGTGATTTACCCTTTGAGCTCATGTGCGATGCAAGTGATTTTGCTATCGGTGCAGTCCTAGGGCAACGTAGATCCAAGCATTTTCAGCCTATCCACTATGCAAGTAAAACAATGACTGAAGCTCAAACTCATTACACCACCACCGAAAAAGAGCTATTAGCCGTGGTGTATGCATTTGAGAAGTTTCGGCCATACCTAATCTTGACCAAATGTGTGGTGTATACGGATCACTCGGCTCTCAAATATCTCTTTGCAAAACAAGATGCAAAGCCGAGATTGATTCGTTGGGTTCTCCTCACGCAAGAATTTGATATCATTATACGTGATAAAAGGATGAGAACCTAGGCTGCGATCATCTGTCCGATTAGAAAACCCTCACCAAGATGTTTTCGAGAAAAAGGAAATAAATGAAACATTTCCTCTCGAGACACTCAATGCGGTTTCTTTTCGTGGAAACTCCACCACCCCATGGTTTGTCGACCGCAAATTACCATGCGGTAACTTCATAGTGAAAGGGATGTCGACCCAGCAGAAGAACAAATTCTTCAAAAATGTTAAACATTACTACGGGGCGACCCCTACTTATTCAAAATCTGTGCGGATCAAGTCATCCGGCGGTGTGTTTATGGACAGGAAGCTATTGACATTCTCAAAGCTTGCCATGCTGGACCCACCGGGGGCCATCATAGTCCAAACTACACCGCCAAAAGTGTTTGATTCCGGGTTTTATTGGCCACGATTTACAAGGATGCCCACGAATTTGTCAAAACCTATGGCGCTTGTCAGCGTCACGGAAATATCTCACAAAGAAATGAAATGCCGCAAAACGCCATTCAAGTGTGTGAGATTTTTGACATCTGGGCATTGACTTTATGGGGCCATTTCCATCATCTCGAGGAAACAAATACATACTTGTGGTACATTGACTATTTGTCAAAATGGGTTGAAGCAAAAGCTTTACCTACCAATGATGCCCGAGTTGTTGTGAAATTTTTAAAATCTCTTTTTGCTAGGTTTGGAACTCCATGAGCTATAATCAGTGATCGTGGTACACATTTCTGCAATGACCAATTTGATAGAGTCATGCAAAAGTATGGTGCAACTCACCGTCTCTCTATCGCATACCACCCCAAACAAGTGGGCAGGTGGAAGTTTCCAACCGTGGTATTAAAAGAATTCTTGAAAGGACGGATGGCGAAAATCATGCATCTGGTCGGATAAACTGGATGCGCACTCTCGGGCCTTCCGTACAGCTTATAAAACACCCATCGGTGTACTCCATACAAGCTAGTGTATGCGGAGGCATGTCATCTGCCGATTGAGCTTGAGCACAAAGCATCTTGGGCCTTAAAGCATGCCAACTTCGATATTCAGACAGCTGGTGATCACAGAAAAGTTCAAATGAATGAACTAAATGAACTACGTGATCAAGCATACGAGAACTCTTTGATCTACAAACAAAAGACAAAGAAGATTCATGACTCCAAAATCAAGAACCGCGTTTTCAACGTTGGTGATCGAGTCCTTCTTTTCAATTCAAGATTGAAGATATTCTCGGGAAAGCTTAAGTCCCGCTGGTCAGGACCATTCACCATTGCTAAGGTTTATCCTTATGGTACCATTGAGTTATCTCAGCCTGATGGTCCAAATTTTAAAGTGAATGGTCATCGATTGAAGCATTATTTTGGAGAGGACATTCCACCTGTGATTGTCCCGGATCTACAAACTTTCCCCATGAGCCAATGAATGCGGGGATCGAGTCAAGCTAGTGACTCGGTAATCAAAAAAAGTAGCACACCATATGGGTTTTCACCCATATTTCTGACTTCTTTCTACTTTCTACCACCCTAGTGTGGGGAGTTGCCCATTTGTATATAAGTACCTCTAAAAAAAATGTGTATATATCAAAAATAAAATAATGGCCGTAGTATTTCCCTTTTACGTTCTATGTTTTGGCATAACAGTAGGTACTTTGAATATTGAGGGCAATATTCATTTCTAAGTGTGGTGGGGAATTCTCACGAATTTTATCATGTAATTATACCACCCAATTCCCCCATTTTTGGCCAAAATTTTTTTTGGAGTAAGTGTTTTTCACTTACTCGGCAAATGGTATCATCCGCCATGTCTAACCCACATAAGGATTGGCTAATCCAGGAGCAAACGGTTCTTGGTAAAGATATCTCAAATCCGTTGATGGCTTGCAATTTGCCCAAAATTGTATGGTGTTCAGCTCACCATATCTTTAATTAGTAAAAGAGTTGGCTAGCCGCATAAGTTTATGGCTTGTGGTAAAGGCAGTTGGAAAACCATAATTGGTAATCGGCTCACCAAAGATAATATTGATAATTTATTTAAGAGTTGGCTAGTCGAAGCAACGGTTTTCGGTAAAGACAAATCAAAACAAAGCTTGAGTTGGTGATTTGCTCAAAATCATTTGGTTATCATTGTACCAAGGTTCTTACTTGAACTGAAACAATTGGCTACTCCCGAAGTAATGGCTTTTGGTAAAGAGATGAAATCCATTAATTTTTCTCAAATCATTGCTAGGGACTAGCAATATCTTAGTGTGGGGGATTGATGAGTGTCTAAATACTCATCATTTTTATACCGTTTAGACTGCAAAAACATCTAAAAACACTCAGAATTGCATCAAAATGATAAAAATATCACAAATAAGTGTTTTATGTGTTTTAAATGCATAAATACCAAAATCAGGATGAAAAATATCAAGTTTGCATAATTGGCGTTTAGTCCCCGAGTTTCAAAAGTTGTCAAAACTAGTCCCTGGTTATTCCAAAACTTATAAAAAGTCATAAAAGGTCCATGGGATTCACAAGTTGTCAAAATAATCCCTTCAAAGTTTAAAAATTGAAAAATTACAACTTTGGTCCTTCAAGTTTGAAAAATGTCAAAAATGGTCCTTGGATTTATAAAAATGGAAAATAATCAACAATGGTCCTTGTACTATTAAAGTTTGGCAGAATTGATCCTTATTATATCTTTGGAATAGTGACAGTTTTGGTCCCTCACTTGCGAAATTACATGAATGGTCCTTGTTAAACCAAATGACCCCTTTATGTATCCCAACCAAAACAAAAGAACCCCTGTCAACACCTGTGACCCCCCCCCCATTTTTGAACCCCCAGTTATTATATCACTCGGTCAAACCAGGTCAAAATCCCGAAGCCAAAGCACTGTGTACTCTCCTCACCACGTATTTGGCCAAACCAGGACTGTTTTCCCCACCTCTCCACCTCACCTTATCCCCCACTGTCTACCCAACTCCCTCCACCTCTACATACACCAAGAAGCATTAAATGCTAAATACCTGCTCAAAGACTTTTCCCGCCAAATGCCATGTGTATGATTCTGGTGTAATTGATGAATTCAATGGTTTGAAGTCAAGTGGGAAATGTTAAGAGGTCGACACCAAGTCAAAAAGATCTCTATAAAGAAGATAAGAGGCAATGTGGAAAGATAACTAGTGTAATTTAATTTACTTTATGTCGTTTTAGTTAATTTTAAATTTTCAGTGTTATTTAAAGCTTTCAAGTACTCTTTTAAGTATTCTCAGTGTAATTTAAATCTTTTTCAATAAGTAATTTAGGTGTTAAGTTCCATTTTCAAGTTTATGCAATTTTAAGTTCAAAAATCTCATGTTAATCAAATGTTGTTGTTAGTTGTTGTTAAGGACTGAATAAGCCCATATAAGCTCCTAGAAAGCTTATTAAAGCTTTTAGTAACCTTAAAATTCAGTTTAGAAGCAAAAATTCATAAAAATCAAGAAAAAATTAGTTAAAAATCAAAAATCCTTGAAGATGGTGCAA
This sequence comes from Chrysanthemum makinoi, assembly GCA_910596185.1. Taxonomy (NCBI): domain Eukaryota; kingdom Viridiplantae; phylum Streptophyta; class Magnoliopsida; order Asterales; family Asteraceae; genus Chrysanthemum; species Chrysanthemum makinoi. The sequence goes on along the minus strand of OU343219.1, from coordinate 92,476,550 downwards.
AAGACTGAAGGGTAATCTGGAATTCTCTTGGGTTATAAGCTTTGTGGAAAGCTATTAAGAGTGGTTCTTGTTCTTGGTTCTGTATTCTCGGTGGGATAATCTCTTGTAAGCTATTTTCTCAAAATTTGCATATTTTAGTATAAGTGTTTTAATCCTGTTAATTTTGGCTTAATCCTGTTTAAATATAGTTATAACAAGTTAATAAGTAGATTTATTAGTTTAAAAACTTGTTTTAGTGCTTAATGCTTCACAACAGTCCACATAAGGGGTGTTTGAATCTGCTTGTTAATCTGTGTTAGAGGTTAGTTTACTAGTTGAAAATAGTTGGTCTAGGTTTGTTTAGCTATAATTAACTCATATCAGTCATTTGTTTGCATCTAAATACCATAAAAGTCAAAATTACCTAAATTCTGTCTTAAACTCATAACTGTTAGGATTTTTGATTGCATAATCATGCATTCTGGTTTAAAAGTTGTTTATATAACCTAATTCAGTCTCATAATAGCTTAATATAACATATTTAGAAGCCTAGGATCATTAGAATCTCAAATAAGCCAAAACTGCATGTTCTATTAAAAAGTTAAAATTTCTCAATATCAGTTTTTGAATTAAATTAAGAATTTTAGTGTGTGCTCATTATTAAGATTTAGCTTAAACTCTTTTAGGATATTAAAGTTTAGCTGCTTAACTTAATTAGAAAAATATTAGTTCACTTCTCATCAGCTTATAAAGTGCTTATTACTTAGCCTCTTTTGAACCCCTTTTTAAAACGGCGCCTGTGCACCGGTTTTACAAGCTTATTCTCAAGCTCATTCAGAGCTCATTAGCTAGCTTAAACTTATGAACCTTAGCTTTTTGAGAAGCTCACCTAGTTGTGTCTCTAGTCCAAAGCTTATTTTTCTATTTTTAGCTTATTTAATAGGTCTGCTCTTTGCTTTTAATTTTGTCCATTTTATTTAATACACCAATAAGTCAGTGGTTATCAGCTTTTTCAAAAGCTTCTCCCAAGCTTATTAGTGAAAGCCAAACTTTGTAATTTAGCTTTTTGGATAGCTTAGTTGATAATCTTGTTAAGTTCAGTCTTTATTTTCAATTCCAAGCTCATTTAAGTGCTTAAAATTAAGCTAGAAGGTGCCTAGAAAACCATTAAGTATCCGTTTACCGGTTTAAGCTTGTGCTTATTTTGGCTTATTCATTGCTTATTCTTAAGTCAATTTGCTTTTTCAGTTGTCAAACTAGCTTATTATCAGTATTTAGCTTATTTCCATTTTACATTTTGCTTATTGAGTAGCTTATAAGCCATTTGGCTTAATCCTTGTGCTTATTCAGTCTTATTGCTAGCTGTTAAGAAATCATAAGCCAAATCAGAGCTTATTAGTGTTTTTCATAAAAAGTTGTAGTTTTAACATTTGCTTATTTCCTTGTTCTTAATAAGTTTCAATAAGAAAAATCAAAAAAATAAATATTTTGCAAAAAGTCATTCTGGGATTGAACCACAGCCACCCACTCACCACACACACATTCATACCAATGCCCTTGGGTCTTTGACTGGTTATGGTTTGCATTGTTTATTACTTAACCCTTCTTTGTTCATTTAGCTTAAACGTGTAAATTAGCTTATTTTCAGCTTATTTAAATAAGCTTTCACAAGTTTTATATTTTTCTCAGCTTCATAATAGTACTTAGTATTTTGTAAAAAGTTTGATTTTTCTGAATAGTTTTAGTATTTTTTAACATTTAATTAGTGTAAAATAGTATTTAATTCATAATAAAAAATATAAAAGTCAAAAAAATATAATTCTTTTTCTAAAATTTTCTTTTGTCATATAGTAAGTAAGAAAATTGTTTTTACACTCGTAGGACTTTTATTTCACAAATTTTACGTTTTTACTTGCGCACTCGCGTAATTTTTACATACAACGCACGTTTTCATTTTAGGTCACATTTTTAGATAATTTAAGTTTACGTTTTAATTAAAATAGTTTATTTAAGTTATTTTGTTTTATAAATCAAGAAAAACATCATTTTAAAAATAGTGATAGCGTTTATTTAATATATTTTAGCTTTTTAATTTTCTTTAATTTGCATTTAAGCCCTTGTAATTTACAAACTTTCTCTTTAGGTGTAATTATCATTCACAATCCTCACTGATCACTATCCTTAGTGATTATTCGACATCTGAAAGTGTTAAACACCATTAATCCTACGTGGGACTTAACGAACGTGGAAACACTATACTCCCGGATCTTAATTGCATGGTTTTGAGTGTTTTAGGTTATTACGGTTGACCATTCACAAGTGGTTAGCTTGTGTGATAAACTTGACGGTTCGGGACCAATCAGTGATCTTAATGAAACTGTTTATATGACATTACCATAAGGTTATTTTGATGTTAATGATAAAAGAGTTTGTAGATTAAAAAAATCTTTGTATGGGTTAAAACAAGCACCCAGACAATGGAATGCTAAATTGACCAGTGCTCTTGTTGAGCATGGTTTCAAACAGAGCAAAAGTGACTACTTTTCTTTTAAAAGTGACTCATGTAACTTTGTTGCTTTACTTGTGTATGTGGATGATATAATAATCACTGGAATAATTTGGAAGAAATTGAAAGGTTTAAAGCTTTTTTGAAATCTAAATTTCAAATTAAAGATTTAGGAAAGCTTAAATACTTTCTTGGCATTGAAGTGATTGAAACTGAACAGGGTGTTTGCTTAACTCAATGAAAGTATTGTTTGGATTTGTTAACTGAGTTTGGCTTACTTGCTTGCAAACCATCTGGTTTTTTCTCTTGAACAAACTTTAGTTTTAACTAGTGAACATACTATAACTGATACTGTGATAGATAACTTGATTGAATATCAAAAGTTGATTGGTAAACTGATTTACTTAATTCATACTAGGCCTGATATTGCCTATTCTGTTCATTGTTTGAGTCAGTTTATGCATAAGCCTCTTAAGTCTCATTTGAAAATTGCACTCAAAGTTTTGAGATACCTAAAAGGTTCTCATGGGATGGGTATTCATATTACCAGGTGCCCAAATGTTTCTCTTGAAGCATTTGTTGATGCAGACTGGGCAAAGTGTGTTATTACTAGGAAATCTGTCACTGGATTTAGTTTATTCTTGAATGGTTCACTAGTTTCCTGGAAAAGCAAAAAACAAAACACCATTTCTAAGTCATCTGCAGAAGCAGAGTACAGGGCTATGGCTTCGCTACTCGTTGTTTGGGTTCTTAAAATTCTGGATGATTTGAAATGGGAACATTTTCTACCTTTTAAAATTTTCTGTGATAGTCAAGCTGCTATCAAAATAGCAGCTAATCCTGTGTTCCATGAAAGAACAAAGCATTTGGAAACTGACTTAAATTTTGTAAGGGAAAAGATTTTAGCTGGTGTCATTAAAACTGAAAAGATTCATACTGCAGATCAAACTGCTGATGTTTTTACTAAAGGGTTAGGCAAGCTTCAACATAACAAGCTTGTGGGTAAACTGGGCATGGTTGATATGTTCCAGGTTGGAGTTAAGGGGGGATGTTGAAGTATATAACTCCTAACCTGGAATGAATGTTTAAGGACTAATTGTGTCATTATTGTATTTGTGTTTTTAGCTTGGTTCTATCTTTGGGTGCTGTTAGTTGAAGTCTGGAAGTGTGAGGGCTAAAGTTGACAAGTGTTGGAAGATGGAGTCAATATTGAGTCAAAGACTATATAAGCTGAAGAGATGCTAGGGTTCTGATATCTCTCTCTCTCTCTCTGCACATACGCAAACACATTTACACATAGTGATTCTCTTTGTATTCAACCAAAGCTTTGTTGTTTCTGCTCTTGTTATTCATTGTGAGATTGAGTGTTTTGTATGAACTATTGGCAAGTTAGTCGATAGACTTGCACTTGAGTAGCAATGGCAAGTTGTGGGTTCTTGGTTTGTTATATTGATACTGATTGAGATCAGGATCTTTCTGATCGATTGTGGTTTTGGTTGATTAATAAAGAGATACTTGAATTGAGATTCAAGTTTGGTTTCAGTCTTATTGTTAAATTTTACATTTTTCTTTTTCTTTTTTCTTTTTTTTCTTTTTTGGTTTCGTGTTCTCAAGTCGGAAAATAAAGATAAAAGATGTAACCAAATTAAGCCTAAAATTCCATGTCTCTTCAAATCATTTCAGTTTGGGAAGAAAATTAGGAGGGGGAAGTTGGCATAATTTACTTCCATCTTCTATTCTATCTTCTTAAAAAAAAAACAAAAAAAACAAAAAAACTCAAGAACATGATTATTTTTCAATTTCATCTTCACTTCTCTTTTTTTCTTTTCAAATAAAAACTCGAAAACAAAATGATAATCTATGTATAAACTATGTGCAATTGTAAAACAAGTTTTTAAATTTATACATCAGCAAAGTCAAGCACAACAAGTTATAAATGATTTATTTGTTTATTTATCTATTTTTAAATTCATCATTGCCATGGACTCTCACTCCATGGCAGTAATTATTTACAAGGGGTATAAATTCACCCGTCTCGCCCAGGGTAGCACTAAACTCAAGACCGGCCATGTACATACGTTTAATCGTTTCTCGCATAACCATCTATCTATGAACAAGTCAATATACACGTTTATACATCAAATCACTCCGATAGTTTGTTAATTAGACTCTAAATAATTGAGTGTGCAAAAAGATGCAGTGTTAACATTGTTAGTTCAAATTCCATGGTTTGTTGATTGGACTAGTGCGTAAAAAAATGCAGTGTTACATTGTTAGTTCAAAATCCTAACGGGATAAATATAAAAATAAAAATAAATACTGTTCAAAAAAAATATAAAAATAAATAAAATATCATAAGGTCTCAAGGTTTAGTTGGATGACTTAAAATGATGCATAATTCGTTCACATGCATAAGATGTTACAGTAATATTTTTAATGCATTCACACATCAAGTAGGTATCAACTTTTTAAGATTTTAATTTAACTCTTTTTAATGAAACTTTAGGGGCCGGATGGACGTATGCAATGACCAATGAAGGTCGTGTCCTCTCTGTAATATTTCAAGTATGAAAGTGATTTTTTGCTAGTTCTTTTTTTTATAGAGATTTGTATATATATCTTTTCAAATACTAATAATTCCATATATATCCAATTAAAATTCATAATTTTATATAGACGAGTACTTACGTCTAGCGGCAGCGTTGTCTAATTTTAACAAAATTTTAGCGGCGATTAAGTTTGTTTCATGAGTTGTGGTGGTGGGTTTGGTGGTATTATATTTTGTGTGTTTTTAGTGTGAGATGAAATGGTGTGTGTGAGAGAGAGATAAGTTTTTCAAAGTTACCAAAGATAATTGACATTCAAGTTTCAACATTTCACTTTCACTTTTGACCATTTTTCTATTTTATGTAGTTAAGATTTTCTATTTTATGTAGTTAAGATATATATCTTTCCAAAGCTTTAAAATTGTCAAATATATCCAACTGATTATTTTACAAAAAAATTTAAGAGCAAAAAATATCTAATAATTCTAATTCATAATGAAATAATGATTATACCCTTATTATTATTATCATAAACTTAAATTTCTGATTGCTAATTAGTTTTTTGCAGAAAAAAAATATATATATATGATCGTCTTTATACTTGTCATCGTTTAAAAGTACAACATTGTTGGTCTTTTAAAAGTCTTTTCCTCTATTTAAATAATTGTATCCAAGCTGTTTGTATTTAACGAGATGCTGGAACCCGCCGTGTTGCGGCGGGAGCATTTGCTATTTGCTATGTTTCTGGATGGCGTCTAATATCGATATAGCTGGAAAATAGGCACTTACATGTTTTTTGTTTACAGAATATACAAAGGATTATTCGGATTTCGGATGTAACATTTAATAGCTGTCATGGAGAATATACATGTAATAATAACATGAGTAAGGTGTGATCCACCTATTAGACTACTGACCGGTCCTCCAGGTGCATCTCTTCCAGGACCATACGATGGCAATGGTTCAAAGAGCGGACACTCTCCTTCATCCTGCTGACAAAAATAAATTTAAAGAGTCTTCTTCACTTTTCGAATCATTTGAGTTAGATAGCAGTAGTGCCTGAATATTAAGCTTATGAGACAGTAGGATTAGCTTATTGGTGAAATAATGATTCAAATCAGTATGCTAAGCCCTATTGAGTCTGTTTTTAGTGTCAAAAAGTAGCTTGAATCAGTTTTAGTCCAATTCAGTAGTCATTTGCATTTTTATAAAAAAGTCAAAAGGGTATTAAGTTTTTAAGTATGTCTTATCTGTCTACTTTCAAGTTTATTGTTTAGCTTATTTAATCTTCCAAAAAATCCAAAAAAAATAAAAAAAATAGAAACTTCAATATCAGTTTTATCTCCTTGTTTAGTTTTAAAAATTATAAAAATCCTTTGAGATTTAAACTGTAGCTAGAAGTAGGAGGATTGGGGAAGTATCTGATAAGTGTTATTGCAACAGTGGTGGATCTAGGTAATTCATAAGCTCATAGAAAGCTTGTAAAAGCTCCTCATAAGCTAGATATAGGGGCGAAAGTGTGTCAGCTAGGTGAATTTCAAGTATCCATAAGCTCAAAAGCTAATTCCCACTGTAGCTTATTTAGAATTTGCCTCAAAAGTCACCTCTAGGCCTGCTAAGTTGAACTATAACCTGTCAGATTGCTTTTCGCTTTTCAAGACTTATTTGAGCTTATTTTTGCTACCTTTGTGACTATTTGAGCTTAAATTTATACATGTAATAGATTTTGGTTTTTTGGCTCTTTTAGTATGCTTAAACTGAGCTTATTTAGACTAAACAGAAAAGGGTGTTATCCTTTGTTAATTTGAGCTACTGTTTAGCTTATTTCCCCTTCATCAGCTTATTTTTCAAAGTTTTATAAAAAGTTTTCAATAAAATCGTTCCTCAACTTATTTTAGTATTCTTGAATCACTTACCTTAAAAGACAATCAGTTTTGAATCGAGAAATGGTGCCACTATGTATTCAATTAATTTTCAAACACCTAAACAACAGTTTCAAAAGTTATTGACTCCAAATATATTAAGGGGCTTTTGGATAATCTTATATTCATGCCTTATAGGGTTATTTGAACCTCGAAAGCCTATATGCTTACTTCTAACAGCTTATCAGTTCCATCGTATCATAAAAGCATTCCTAACTATCCCCTTAGTTCAGCTATAAGATAGTCGTAAACACCCGATTATGTAAAAAAATAAAAAATGAATAAAAATAAAAAGAAAATTGACAATTTATCAAACACTCTATATGCATAACATAAAATAAAACTGATTCGTAAAAAAAAGTTATACCCCAGTGTAAGAGCACCCGCAATGGGTCAAATGGAGAAAAGCTTTTTCCTATTCTAAAAAGCTTTTTAGTAGTGTTTTTGCCATTGCATCAATAGCTTTTTCAAAAGCTTTTTATAAAGACTTGACACACACCAAGTCTTTCTCAAAAGCTATAGTTAATACATATAGTATGCATTAAATGCATTAAATGCTTCAAGTCATTGAAGACTAGGAGCATTGTGGATGCTCTAAGCATCAACATGAGCAGCTAAACATTCTTGACGTGTCTCCATCACTCTCAAGGAAGGCACCTGTTACCCTTCTAGTACCCTTCAAGGCCTTCATGTTTCCCAGCAGATAATAGCACTTTACCTGTCGCGTCACCCCTTTCACCGAATGATGATTGACAGATGCAAATATGCGTAAACAGTGAGAATGCGACGGTGTTGAACAATGTCCAGTATACCTATTATATGCAGAGAGCACCTAGTCAAATACCAAAAATGACAAACTAATGTATGATGATCTGAACGGTAAATTTATAATTTAAACCCTAAAATGTTTACATTGCAGGCATTTCAGGTGCTATTTATTCAGCTTCTTTTGACAAAAAATTCATCAACCAAATTAAAATTACAGAAAAGAGAAACCGAAATTTATGAAGTTTTGTATACCGGTTTAGATTCAAAACTAACTCAATCCAGTAACTACTGAATCCGGCCAATTGAAACCCTAAGAAAAAACCTGTCAACAAAGTGTTGTTTAGTTTTCATAATTTGATATGAATGAATTAGTTAGGTGTTAGAATTTGATGCGTGTACTGTTTAGTTTGTTATTATTAGAAGTAAAAACTAAGTTTATAAATGAAATAATTGAATTAGGTTTTCAACTGTCATAATTATTGTGATATGATGAGATAAGTTAGGGTGAGGTTAGTCAGCAAAGCTGCTCGTTAAATGTTCTAGGATTGACTTGGTAAATGCTCGCAACGCGCCGAGCTTAAACGAGCTTAAGTTAAATAAACGAGCTTGTGCCTAGTATACTTAATAAGCCGACCTTGAGTTGACCTTTATATCGTTTAGGACTATTTTAAATACAAGCCGATCCCGAGCTTGTAAAATATGTCATGAGCAAAGTTCAAGCTTTGACAGCCTCGGGCTCGGATTGTTTCCATCCCAACTTTAAGTGAGTATGTTTATATGTGAAAGGTTGATGCGTATACTGGTAGTAAGTTATCATCAGTATAACTAATCTTTCACTGTCGGTTTAATTTCTAGTTGTTAGTTAGTTTTTGAAGTAGGAATTAAGTTTATAGATGAATATTTCTTTTGTTAGGACTGTGTACTTGTTTTTATTAATGATTTGAAAATGTTAATATTCAGACTTTGATGCGTATACTGGTAGTAAGATATCGTCTATTAATATCGGTGCTCTTGTCGTCCGGATGTCATATAGTCCGACTAGTGGACATGCCGTTATTGCTATACTCGAGGTGAGTGCCAGATATTGTCGTTTCTATTAAAATTTAATCTGACTGAGTACTCGTTATTGAATCCTAGTTGATGCATTTACGTTTTGATCGTATTTTGGTATTTTTGGAAACTTATAGACGTGTAATGTATTGATCGTTATTAAATCAAATGTATTATTGTAGGATTGTACGATTAGATCTTGTGATTTTGATACGGAGCAAACTGGGGTTTTGCATATCTTTTCTTATAGATCAAAGCATATCTTAATTATGTCAGTTTAAAATTCAATGTGCCAATTTTGGAAGCACTTCTTTTTGTTGACAATTTGTTGCTTCAGGTTACTGGTACTTCTGGAAATGCACTCCTTGACGATGAAGGTGCTAGTACAATTTGCAGTTACTGTTTTTGTAAGGTACATTTTTATCCTTATTTTCTTGTACTACATAACCACTAGTCGTCTTGGTAATTTGCTTCTTTACTAAAGTGACTTTTTATGCATTATAGGATCTCCAAAATCTTGCAAACAAGGCTGCAGAAACCGTGACGAAGGGATTTAGTTTATGATATCAGAACTTCTGAAGGGGGTTGGGGATAGCAAGGTATGCTTGCTAAGAATATCACAATCTTCCTTTCTATCTACACCATTTCATTCACCAAAAACACATTCACCACTTCATTTACTCTCTAGTCAGTTCTCACCATCTTCAATCATTCACCAAAACACACATTCACCACTTCATGTACAATTGGGCAGGGTGAAGTACATATTCTTTCTCAACTTGATATGCTTAGAGGTACTAGTTACTCGACCATTATATCCTCTATTCATTGCGATTTATATAAATTTCATTTGGGAGTTATATGTCGAATGTGTTTAAAGGGGCCATGTTAATATGTTCTAATCTAGTGCAAATGCTAATGGAGTCGTTCATGAAACAACTCATTCTAGTTTACTTCAAAAGGTACATCCTGAAACTTTTGCCAAAACGATGCATCATCACTTAGTTGTATTTTTGTAGAATTCATTGGCTTTGGCTTCTAGCAATATCGTAGATCTTAGTTAATAGGAAAATATGTAACTTGTAAATATTATTTTTGAAAGTGGTCATTGTTTTTGGATAATGAAAACTAGTAGTAACGTAGATATTATTTTTGAGACTGAAGGAGTAATGGGTTAGTTTTGTAGATGTAATTTTATCGATATTATCATAGTCTAGATTCTGTAATCTGATTATAAGATGTATTTTTGAGTGTGTGTAGGCTCGGAGCAATTAAGTGATGTAAAGGAGGTGTTACATGTTTCGAAAATGCAATATGTGATTGTGTGTCGTGAGGATGAACAAAAAAGGATAGTGGAGTTTTCCAAGCAATGTCTTGAGCAAGAGAAGGCTGGGAGTTTGTATATCTGTGGGTGTCCCGGGACTGGAAAATCACTTTCGATGGAAAATGTGAAGGGGTCTCTTGATGTTTGGGCTAAAGAGGTGAGTTGATTTTGCTTGTTATTGAGAGTGCTATTTGATGTTTGGTAATAGAAATAACGAATCCAGTATACAGTTGAAAACCTTGATGTTTGTGCATTGTTAGCTGTTTTTGTAGATGACATTAAAAGCATTTTTATCAGTTGATGTAGACTGCTTGTCAATGTATTGGATTCTTAAGCTGCTTATATGTTAGAATGAGAAGTTGTGATATTTGGGTGTTTTGGTAGCTCTTAATTAGTGCTAAGTTTGCACCTATGTTGCTTGTTACGAGAGGATAAAGTTTAGCAAACAAGAAAGGCATTTATACCGAGTTAATTAATATGTTTGAAACTGTTGTAATTACATCCACAAAAGGTTATACGTTTAGCATCGTTAACATTGCTTCAGTCTTGTGAAGATTTGTCAGAGCAAAGCTTTACGATAGTTGAACTTTGGCATGCATCTTATATGATGATAGTTGCCTAGTATGAACATTTCAGCTTGTATATGCATATTCTCTTTACTGTTCTTTATTAGTATTCTATGCTTACGTTAAGTTGGAACTCATGGAACGTTGATTAATGTTTCCAGACAGGGGGTGAGCTACCTGATATTTTATCCATTAACTGTACTTCTCTCTCAAGCACTCCAGAAATTTTCAACAAGGTGAAGCTTTATTGATTTCGATGTTGATATCCCTAGACTAGCGTAATCAACATTATGATTAACGTAAATGCCTTTGACAGATACTTGGAAAGAGTCAACCAAACAAGAAATCCAGTGGTCGTTCTACACCCTTAAAACAACTCCAGCAGTTGTATTCTCTAAAGCAGCAGTCAGATGACGCGAAAATGATGTAAGATCCATTACTTAACGAATTTCTTGATATATTAAACTAGGGTGAATACATAGCTATGAACTCTTATTGACAGCCTATGGTTGTGTCTTTTCGAGCCTACTCCATGGATTAGATCATCATGATTCTTAAACAACGATTGATAGTAAGTACCCTTTTCTCCTTTATAAAATTGAAGTATTAAATTTAGCAAATGTGAAGTACAGGAGACAAACAAGTATTAATGATTTAAAAAAGATCACATGGGAGAAATAAAGATTTAACTTTGCATTGTGTTTTGTATCTGCAGTTGGTAGTTAAATTTATTTTCAAGATTCAATGTGTCGGTTTTGCAAGTTTCACCCATCCAAGTGCAGGTTAGCTACTTTTCTAGTTAGATGCAGTTGGGTGATTCCAAATTCTTTTGGAAATGATCAATGCTAATGAATTAATGGTGTTTGCTTAATGATTCATTTATGGTTACACTTTTTCTTTAAAATCTCTTATAGTGAATGTTTTGTTCTATCAGGCACTTCCTTACAATGTCTTCCGGCCACAAGCACTGGAACTCTGCGCACGGGTGAGTTTCATTTATCTATTTATCTTTGCTGTTGACATCAATCTAATCATATAAGTCAATGGTTTTCTGTACCTTTTTTAGACTGTCACTGCAAATATTAATGACCAGTAAAATTTTGATTAGCAAATATTAATAAGACACATTTTGATTATTTGCATAAAGTAGCTGCAACATCTGGAGATATGAGGAAAGCTCTTAATATTTGCAGGTTGGCATGTTTTTTAGTTACTTTATGAAGTTAACAACTTACAATCTTCTGCATAAAAATATAATAATACTGGGATGGTGCAGTGATTAATCTTGAACTCTTTTTATGTCTCCAGGGTGGAATTGAAATGTTTGAAACTGAGCTTAGAGAAAATACATGTACTTCAAAATCTGAGTTCAATGGTATTTAGTCTATGATATCATTTAAATTCTTTCCACAATGAACTCTATTTGGATCTTGATACTGCTGTAATAAATTTTGTAAAATCAGGCATCATCATAGTGTTTATATTTACTTGAATTTGAGTTGTTTCGACTTGTTTTAGGCAATAAAGTTACTTTGGGGTTTCATATATGTGATTTTCTTAAAAATTCATGTTTTATACAGTATGTAAACAAATACAGTAGAAATCTGTATATAAAATGCGGTAGCAATGGGAAAATGATTGTTCGAGACTTTTAGTGACTGAATAATTGTGTTAGCAATGAATACTTTTATGTTTTTTTTATGAACCTATAGTGACACATAATATCAGACATTAAATCTACGAGATCTTTTGTGACTGATATTAAGCGTCAAGATAGACTTTTACTGATGGTTCCATTAGTGTCTCTTTTTCTTTCAGTGGGAGAAGACCAAAAGGCCATTACTGACTGATTTTAAGCTTTTTCTGACACTTTTTTTTCAGTCACTAAATGCCATTTATCTTGTAGTGATTACTGCCGGAAACTACCTTTCCAACTCCAACACAGCTGCCGGAAACTACCTTTTCAAGTCCACCAGAAGAAGTTGAAGTTTATTCAACACCACCAGATTATGTCTTTCCGGTTTTCCAACCGAAAAATGTATTTGTAAACACTCCACATCTCAACAATCCAATTATTAACACTCCACCTGTTAACAATCCACCTGCTAACAGTCCACAGGTGGATCTCGAAAACAATCCATTTGGGTTAAGTGAGGCTTCCCTTCGTCAACTTGCGCAGGACGAGAAAAATTATAGAGAGATTATGGAACAGGAGGAAAGCGAGGAAGCTGCTCGTCGTGAACTGGAAGCCAGGGAAGCTCAATATCTTAGGGATAACTACTTTGACATTATGGAGAGAAAGTACTTTAATGGCGAGTTTTATTAGAACTCAGATGATTCGTATTCTTAAGTTTTAGTAGTTTTATTTCCATCAATCTCGTTGTAGTTTTAATATTTAATGTAATTTATGTTTAATGTTTAATGTACTTTGTGTTTTAATGTTTAATGTGATATGTTTTTTAATAAATGAAGTGTTTATTTTAGTTTAGGGGTTGAATTTAAAAATATGTAAGTAAAGGTTTAACGTGTTTTTTTGATGAGTTAAGATGAAATGTTAAAGGTGACGAGGCGCTGACAGTGCAACATACCAAATGCTCTTATAACAACAACCACCAAGACTTTTAGTCGTAATAAAACATTAAACACACCGGAAAATCAATTTTTACAAAATAAAGGGTCATTGTTGTAGCAACAGTCCACCGGAGTAAAAGATCATTACAGATCTAACACCGTCGTAAACCACCACCACCACCACCACCACCACCACAACAACAACCTCGTACTCCTAAACCTTGTACGCCGGTCAACGGTCGGTCAAGCGGCAACAACACACCCAACCCTTCGTTCACCGGGAGTCCATGCCAGGGTGCTTACCCCGCCGGAGTTCCGTCGTCGGCGAGGACTCCGAGGAGGATATTTAAGTGGTCCTTCCCGTCGCCATCGCCTGCCAAGCCAATCATGTCGGCGATATTGAGACGGCAAGGGATCGGGAAGAAGACGGTTGCGGTCGAGACGATAAGGACTAAACCGCGAAAAGGGGGGCAAAAGGGGTTTGGATAAAAGTTTCAGGTATTCGAAGGATTTTTGTGAAAAATATGAGTTGGGTAAAGAAGTTGGAAGAGGTCATTTTTTGGCATACTTGTTAGGCTAAATGTGTAAAAAATGTGTTTTGAAGAATCAAACTGTTGTTGTTTAGATCATTTCTAAAGCTAAGGTTGGCGCTCTTTATCGTTTTTAGGCGATTAGTTTTGAGTTTTCGAATTTTGACTTAATGTGATTATGTTTTGTTGGTGGATTACAACCGGAGATTGATGATTACATGACAAATCGAGAGTGTGTGTTGTGTAAAAGATTAGTAAATTACATGAAAAATTTACGAAATTATTAGCTTGGGATTTATGAGCAAGATGGACAATTAGAAATAAAGATTAATACTTTGTGTCTTCTATTTTTGAATCATATATATTCAAGAAGCTATACGTGAAACATACTCACTTACACTATCGACCACATTTTATTTTGTTTGAAAGCTTCCATCACTCTTATAAGTGAGACGCTAAAACGAGCGTGTACAAATGATATTTTTGTTGTAGTAGATCTCGCCTCTGTGGGTGCATCAGTGCATGATCCTATATGGCAAATTATCCATAGTGGGTGCTCTAATATAGCGAAAATTACATGGGAAGACACTGTCCTCACCATGCCTCTTGCAGAGGACAAACTTTTTATATTATACACAAAAGGACTGGTTGGTCGCGAATAAATTGACGTGACCAAAAGACTCAACACGTGTCACAATTTGAACGAAAGTAGAACCAAAGTTTAAAAAAACAAAACCCTCACTCCTACTCATGAGGTCGCGAATAATATAAGGTGACCAAAATGATTTTAATATAACATGTCGCGACCAAATCAATAAAATTAGATGAAAATATAAGAAAGTGCAACACATACCCTTGAACTTTTTCATATTTATAATTTTTTTATATAACAAACTTTATTAAATGTCAAATATCTAGCAATAATCTAGCGAATTCGCTAATAAAAAATATACCGTTGGGAAGAGTTCTGAATTACGAACAAAACAAGCCCAATATCAATATACCTTTGGCGTACATACGATTTTATAAAGGGTTTTTGTCGTGTACATGCAAGCGATCTTTCAACTTTGTTCCATTTTAAATGCGGTACTTTTTTTGTTAACAATGTAGCGACTTTCGGGTTTTGTAGCTACTTTTAATGCGTGCAAGTTTGTTTTCTGGGATAATGAACACAAAAACGACCTACTTTGTTTGATTTAATTACATGAATGGTCGTGTTTTGTGGAGTATCACGAATTCACGTTTTCTTGAGATTTTCGTTTTAATCGCTTTTACGTTTTCATCTGTTTTTATGTTTTCATCCGATTTTTCGTTTTACGTTTTTACGATTTTTTACGTTTTTCCGTTTTTTAACGTTTTCTTTCTTTTTACGTTTTGATACTGTTTTAAATGTTTTCATCCGATTTTTCACGTTTATATGCAATTTTTCACGTTTTTGGTTTTTCCGTTTTTTACGGGTTTTCTTTTTACGTTTTAATGTTTTTATGTTTTCATCCGATTTTTACGTTTTAATGCATGTTTTCGCCCTGTTTTACGTTTTTTTCGTTTAGATACGTTTTTTACTTTTTTTTTCGTTTTTACGCTTTCTCTTTTTTACGTTATTTTTATGTTTTCATTCGATTTTTACGTTTTAATATGTTTTTCTCGTTTTAGATATACATTTTTACGTTTTTCGTTTTCGTTTTCACGTTTTTCGTTTTTCGTTTTTCTTTCTTTTTTACGTTTTAGATACCGTTTTTTTATGTTTCATTCGATTTTTTACGTTTTAAATATGCATTTTCACGTTTTTTTGTTTTCGTTTTCTTTCTTTTTTACGTTTTGATACCGTTTTTATGTTTCATCCGATTTTTACGTTTTCGTCTTTTTACGTTTCTTTCTCTTTTTTAACGTTTTGATACATTTTTATGTTTTCATCGATTTTCGATTTTTATGCCGTCAGTTTTTATGTTTTCATCCGATTTTTTCGTTTTATTTTGTTTTTATGCGTTTTTTCCGTTTTCTTTCTTTTTCACGTAACGGTAAGCGTAAAAATAGGCAGAAAACGAAAAAAATTGACAGCGTAAAATTAAACTAAAATGTAAAAGTAGGACGAAAAGCGTAAAAAACGGAAGACGGAATCGAAAAAAAGATGAAAATGACAAAAATGTAAAAACCTGACCAAAACGTAAAAAGCAGGATAACATAAAAGAACGCTATTAAAAGCGAATAAAACGGGACGAAAAAGGAAAAATCGTAAAAAGATAAATAAAACGGACAGACAAATGTAAAAAACGAGAAAAACAATTTAAATATAAAAGCGGTGGCGGGAAATCAGAGGAAAGAGATGATAGCGTAAAAAGCGACATGACGAAAAAGCTAAAAAATAAAACGTAAAATAAGAAATCGTAAAAAGATCGTAAAAGACAAAATGACTTTTATCGGTAGCCCATACTTTGGTATGTAGCCAACCCGAAAGAACGTTGCATTAAGTTAGACCATTTATGTGCTAAAAAACCCGCATATACATTTTACCGGTAAAACTCATTTATTAACAGAGCTGTACTTTGGCGTACTAAAATGGAACAAAACCTTAAAGATCGTTATTAAATGGAACAAAAAGTGCACGTCTTAAAATGGAACAAAGTTGAAGATGCGTTCTTGTATATGAATAAAACTTTATAAAAATGTAAAGTTTGATATATTTAAAAAAAAAAGAAACCTTGAACTTTTAACATTTAAAGTAAGCAATCAACATTAGTGCATGCATTTATTAAATGAGAAGAATATAAAAAAGTGCAAGACCCACCCTTGAACTTTTTTATATTTACAATTTTTTATATAACAAATTTTATTCGTAAAAAATCTAGCAAATTCGCTAACAAAAAATATATCGTTGCAAATAGATATGGGTTATGAACAAAACGAGCCCAATATTGATATGCTTTTGACGTACATACGATTTTATAAAAAAATGGTTAAAGTTTGAGATAAAAAAAAACTCTTAAACCACAAAGGCTAAAGACGTGCAATTCTACAAAAGAGAAAAATCGTTTGAAATGACAGGAATATAATACTCTTGAACAAATCAATTGCAGTAATATTCTATCTTCAGATGATTCAATGGGTAAAATAAAAAAACTCGTTAAACATGTAGTATACTATAAAAAAAATGTGAAAGTTGGATTATTACGGTAATAGCCAATTTTCTGACTTTTTATCGAGAAAGTTGGGAAAAAGTATTCTATGTGAATCCAATCTAACGTATCTCATTTAATTGTGCCACAATTAATATTAATGTTTCGACTTTCGAACCAACTAATTCAACATTTTTAAAAGTTTTTCTTATTTTTATTATTATTATTTTAAAAAATATATCAAACTTTAACATTTTTTAAAATAATTATTATTATTTTAAAAAATATATCAAACTTTAACCATTTTTTTATAAAATCGTATGTACGTCAAAAGCATATCGATATTGGGCTCGTTTTGTTCATAACCCATATCTATTCGCAACGATATATTTTTTGTTAGCGAATTTGCTAGATTTTTTACGAATAAAATTTGTTATATAAAAAAGTTCAAAGGAGGGTCTTGCACTTTTTTATATTCTTCTCATTTAATAAATGCATGCACTAATGTTGATTGCTTACTTTAAATGTTAAAAGTTCAAGGTTTTTTTTTTTTTTTTAAATATATCAAACTTTACATTTTTTATAAAATCGTATGTACGCCAAAGTTATATTGATATTGGGCTTGTTTTGTTCGTAATTCAGAACTCTTCCCAACGGTATATTTTTTATTAGCGAATTCGCTAGATTATTGCTACATATTTGACGAATAAAGTTTGTTATATAAAAAAATTGTAAATATGAAAAAGTTCAGGGGTATGTGTTGCACTTTCTTATATTTTCCTCTAATTTTATTGATTTGGTCGCGACATGTTATATTAAAATCATTTTGGTCACGTTATATTATTCGCGACCTCATGAGTAGGAGTGAGGGTTTCGTTTTTTTTTAAACTTTGGTTCTACTTTCGTTCAAGTTGTGACACGTGTTGAGTCTTTTGGTCACGTCAATTTATTCGCGACCAACCAGTCCTCTTGCGTATAATAAAAAAAGTTGGTCCTCTGCAAGAGGCATGGTGAGGACAGTGTCCTCCCATGTAATTTTCGCTCTAATATATGTATCTTGTCGACTGCTATGTTATCTTATTCAAGATATTATTAGGTTAGTATTTGCCTTCCTAAAAACAAAGATAAAGGTTGGTATACCGACAACTGGAACTAGCAACTAGAAGTGAATTTGTCATTCGATATTTAAATGTAGACAACTAGTGTTCTTAAAAAATCACGAAAATAAATTGGAAGTTTACTTTACAGAGTTACACCCGATTAGAAGCTTGGGGTCAAAAGGACTGAAAATAGTAAGGCAAATTGGGCCTATCACTCTTGAGGTCAAAAGGGCTGAAAATAAGGAGGTGTTTGTTTTTCATAAAGAGGCTCTTAACACCTTCTTAATTTGAATCGTTCAGATGCGATCAGACATTTTGGTCATTCAGACCATTTTTTTTTTTTTTTTTTTTTCGTTCAGACGCGTTCAGAGACAGTAAAATCTTAATAGTCTAGACTTGAGAGGGGTGTCTGAATGTCTTTTGTTGCCTGCTTCGCCTGACACAAAAAAACCAAAAAGAAATTAGTACGAACAAGCAAATGTGCAGATTCAAACATAAGTTTTTTTCGTTCGTCGCGGTCATTCAGGACATTTACGCCTCATATTCAGATTCAGATGTGCGGTTCAGATTCAGAGCCTCTTAAAAAACAATGACTACCGGGTGTGTTTGTTTGATTAAGATGTTTCGCATCTGAATCTATCTTACTAGTAAGAGGTGGATATAATGTCTGAATCTGTATGAAAAAGTGTTGTTTGTTTTTTTTATAATTGTCTGAATGGTTTTAATTTTCCCTTTTTTAAGTATATATTAAATTATTGCAAATATGATTAATAAATAAATAGTGTAAACTTGAAACAAAACATTTTAATCATAGATTTAACACAATTATAAATCATTAAATAAATTATCTTAATACATATCCAAAATTTAACATAATAAAAACTATTAAATAAATCGCCTCAAAATAAAACATAAGCTTAACGCAATAAAACAACAATTAAGTAACTTAACCAATACCAAATAATTTAAAACCTAGCTTTGCATAATTTGAAGATAAATAGGTTAAAGAGTTTTAAAGATTAATGAGTTGAAAGGGTGTTAATAAGAGGTAGTAAGGCCGTGTTTGTTTTTACGAAAAAAAGTCTGACCGCCACTTACGTCTTACCAGTCAGACGCTGTCAGACGTCCGACTTGTTTGTTTTTCTCTTCTTGGTCAGACACGGTAAGAGCTAGTTAGATCTTATTGAGAAAGAGATTCACGGGTTATCTGATTGCCTCTTACTCTTTCCACCTCCTACATTCACTCTCTGCTACCGACCCCTTTGCTTCACCCTCGTCACCGGCAACAATTTTTCAGCCCGACCATGCGTCATCTTCCACCAACAACGCCTACAATATTCAAAGGGGTTGTGATTTTTCTTGTTTTAGCTTTGATTGAGATAAGAAATAAAATGCCATTTTTCTTGTGTTTCGATTTTACCAAGAGAAAAAAACGAAACGTCAAAATGGTTTTGGTGGCTGAAAAAAAATAGTGGTTTAGGTTTATCAACTAGGGCTATGTGTATATATATTAAGTTTAGGGTTAGCTTATGGGTTGGGCTTATTATTTAGGTTAGTAGGTTTTGGTTGGCCAATAGCCCAACACAATTATGTGTTTATAATCCGAATTCTATTAACATATAAATGTGTTTTTTTGGGTTGGTTATATAAAAAAAAATGATATTATAATTTGAATTACAAATAACGTTTACGTGGCTTAAACATCAGTATATGTATAAATGTCTTTTTAAGGTTTGTTGGATTAGATATCAAGCTAGTTTTCGTGAAAACAATGAGTTTTAGTGATAACCGTAACACTTTTGTTGACATAGGTGAACCGAACCCGTGTTATGGTTTACTATATACTTAAAAACGGACAACTAAAATCATTCAGACAATCTTAAAAACAAACAACATTATTTCATTCAGATTCAGACTTCATAACCACCTCTTACCAGTAAGATGTGGTAGTCAGATTCAAACCCAAAACATTTTAATGAAACAAACACACCCTAAGATCTTTTTGCCACCTCTTACCGAGTTAGACATATCAGCTCTTACCATGTCTGATTGGTGATGAAAAAACAAACAAGTAAAAGCGTCTGCACTCTTACTGATAAAAATAAAAGGGCTAGTAAGACTTATTTTTAAAAAACAAACACACCCGGCAAATTGGGCCTACCACTAAGCAAAGCAAAGCGGGCAGAAACCAAGCAAAGTTTACTTTTAACTGAGAGTTTTCTTTTAAAATGACGTCAGAAGATTAAAAAATATATAAATCTTGACTGCAATTAAGGACCTAAAGGTAAATTCAGATGATTTATTATTAGACTTTGGGTGTCTCAGAAAAAAGTTGACCTTAAATTCTTCTTAAATCTTAAATTCAACCTTAAATTCTTCTTAAATCTTAAATTCAATGAACCAATTACATCCTCTTATTTTTTTTATAAAAAAAATAATTAAAAAAAAACAATAATAATAATAATAATAAATTTTCATTGTCATTTTTTTTAAGTTAAATATCTCACAAATCGTTAATTATTACACGAAAACAATTATACCATCACGACAATAATTACATTATCTTTCTGTAAAAGAGGTACTTCTATATACTTTTGACGATTTGTTTTTTATTATTTTTTGTTGACTTTTTTTTTCTAACTGTTGAAATTTACGTCTGGAAAAATCATATGTGATTTTAAGAAATCATATGTGATTTTAAGAAATCATATGTGATTTGCGAAATCACACATGATTGCTAACATACAAATCATATGTGATTCCTAACATACAAGTCACATGTGATTTGTGAAATCACATGTAATTTCTAACATACAAAATCACATATGATTTTTTCAGGCGCAAATTTTAACACTAAAACAAAACTAAAAAACAAAGGTCGTCAAAAGTATATTGAAGTGCCCGTCTACTGAAAGATAAAAAATTCTCATCACGATGGTGTATTTTTTGTCGCTTAACGATTTACGCTGACAAATATTTTATTTTCAAAAAAAAAAGGAATGTGATTTCTTTATTATTATTATTATTATTTTTAAATAATGGATGATTAGGCTTAATCTTTTATATAATAAAGGAATTACATCATTTCGAAGTGATTTTGTGAATTCATTTCTTATTGAAAAAACAATTGGGCCAATAGGAAAGCTCGATTTCGCCACGTAAGTAAAATCGTGTGATGTGATTGGTTAATAAAAGTCAAAATTAAATTGAATTTGGTCAAACTTTAATAAATTTGGTGGAAAATTTTGGTTGATAAAAAAAACACATAAAAATATAGGTGTCAAATTTGTGAAAACAAAAAATTAAAAAAATAGAAGGTAATTAATAAAACATTAATGGTTAAATTTTTAAAAATTATATAGAGTTAATTGTAATATTATTAGCCTCCATGTTTTTTAATAACTTTGGATTATAAACAATAACCCCTTATACTTTATGCCCTTTATACTTTATATCTTAAAAAATACAATGTATATGTTGTTTTAAAATAACAACATATAAATTTGCATAAGATTATAAGTATCAATTTTTTTTTTACTATATACGTTCAATAATGACTCATTTATTTCATTTTTAAAAGTTTAACCTATGTGGACACGAGTTTACATATTAAATACGGCTAAATTATCAAATTGTAAGCACGAGTTACTTTAATATAAAAATAAATATACGCGATTGTATTTATAACAATGACTCATGCAATTCTTATTTATTTTTATATAAAGATATATAGAAAAACATTTTTAAAAAACTTTAAGGAGTATACTTAAACTTAATCATTTATATGCTATTAAACTTGCATCATGTGTACAACATAATATCGTAGTGAAATTTAAATAACAACATTAACATCTTTTTCAGCTAAATAAAATTAAATTTTGAGTTACCTAACACAAATTTTTACAAATATTTTACCAAATTATAATGGATATTAATGCATAATGAAAAACTCGTGTATAAGTATTAGTTGTACTTATATCACAATTTTCATATACAAATTCTTATATGTGTATATACTGAACTAAAATGTTAAAATAAATTTGATTTATCTGTAAACTTCGTGCGTGCACGAAACTTATAACTATATAATTATATGCAGTTACTTTTAAAGACACAGTATTAACTATTAATACAGAACAATTTTTTTTGTCAAAACCCCGTGCATACACGGGTATTATAACTAGTTCATTAAGTATAAAGATAACACAAGGTATATAATTATCTTAACTTGGATGTCCCAACAGAGTTAGAGACTGGACATGCAACATGAAACCTACAAGAAACGACGTCGAACTTGACGGGTTTTTTTTATAGCTCTTTTGGATAATTGGATTTAGTATCGGTGATTATCTTGCCACAAATTAAAAATTTTGTTTTATAGAGAAAAAATATAAGGTAAAAGCCAAAAATATTTTATGTAATATCTCTCATAACTTATTAGGTATAATATACGTGCACGTACAAAGTTTTAACAAAAAAATTGTTAGGATTTAGTAAATCCAGTTATTAAAGAGTCGGTCACCTCAAGTATATGTAATCGTTAGAAAGCTCGTAGTCGTAGATCATTACAAGTTAAGTAGTATTTAGTTTGTAACACCGTGGAGGACGGACGGGTCTTTACCCACTGTATGCCTGATCCACAGCCCGTAGGTGGCGATTTATGTAAGTACTATAAATACTCTCTACCTTCCAAGGTAGAGAGTTGGAGCTCATAATAAGATTTTTCTTTCTCTCACTAAAGTTCCCAAAACCTCTAACCCTTTCTCTCTCTAGAAACTCATCTTGTACGCCTCTTGTGTTAATGGTTTGATGTGTATGTGAAATCCAATATGTTACAAATGGTATCAAGAGCAATGGTTTGATCATCTCTTACATATCCTTGGATTTCTAGTGGTTTTAGATGGTTTTTGAGTTTGAAAAAGTTTAGTGGTTTTTGCATCATTTGGCTCATTTCTAGTGTTAAAGTTTGAATTTTGGGTGTACTTTTGTGTTTAGGATCATTGTATGTGCTTGGGTCTTGATTTCGTAAGCTTGAATCACTGTGGTTGAGCTTGTTTTGGATTGAAAAGTGTGTTTTTGAAGTTTTTCTTGGTAGCGACTTGGTTCTCGTAGTGAATTTCATCTTAGCGACTTGCTTCAGTAAAAAGTAGCGAGTTGTAGTGTTTTTTTGGTAGCGACTTGGTCCTAGCGACTTGTCTTTTGAGACAAGCAGACAAACAATACACTTAGTGGATTCTCCACTACGGGTAGCGACTTGGTGAAGGTAGCGACTTGCTTTCAATTTTGTTAGCGACTTGTACTTAAGTTTCTTAGCGACTTGGTGTTAGCGATTTGGACCTTAGCGAGTTGCTATTTAGCGACTTGACGACTTAGCAACTTGGTGCTTAGCGACTTGTTGTCATAATTCTGACTTGGTGTTAGCGACTTGGATCTTAGCGAGTTGTTCTTTAGCAACTTGACTGTGTCTTAGCGACTTGGCATTATAGCGACTTGATTTCATAATACTTAGCAACTTGGTGCTTAGCGACTTGGTTCAAGGCTTCTTAGCGACTTGGTTGAATTTTTGTTTGTAATACGGTTTTCTCTTGATTTAGTAAAATCCCGTGAAAGAATCTATTTCCGGTTTAATCATTGAGTTATAAAATCCCGTGTAATCTTTAAACATGTCTACCAACGTACCTGCAATTATCTCCTTTATTGTAGAGGATGTTCAAGCAGCTGGTTCAGATACTCGTCCACCTATGCTTGACAGAACTGACTACGACTCTTGGGAACAACAAATCAGATTGTATTGTCTTGGAAAGGAAAACGGAGTCAACATTCTCAAGTCTATTGATGAAGGTCCTTATCAGATTGAGACTACAAGAGACTCAATTGATACAATTGCGAGATGGAACAATGATCTATGGAATAGATAGACCAAAGACGTATGATGAGCTCAATGATAAGGAGAAAAAGAGGTTCGATGTTGATATCAGGGCTTCTAACATTATACTTTGGGGTCTTCCAAAAGATATCTACAAGCTTATCATTCACAGCACTGGCCAAAGCGGTTTAGGATAATGTCAAGATGCTTCTCTCGGGTTCGAATTAACCAAGGAAGACAGAGAATCACAACTGTATGATGAATTTGAGCACTTCAAGATGAAACCTGATGAGAGTATCTATGAATACTACGTGAGATTCCACAAGCTTGTAAATGATATGAGAAATATCATAATGACTATGCCAAATATTCAGCTGAACTCACAGTTTGTGAACAACATGAATCCCGAATGGCACAAGTTTGTCACCTCTGTGAAGCTAACCAAAGGATTGAAGAACAATAACTATGAGCAACTGTATGCATTCCTTCTCCAGAATGAGAGACATGCTATGTTTGAGAAAAGGATTCTAGAACAGTTCAAAACCAACCAGGGAGAAACAAGTTCATCAAATGACTCAACAGCCTTTTACACAAATGTTGATATCACTACCAAAGCTTCTCAAGTCATTCCCATGGGTGATGGTAATTACAAACTCATCACTGATCCAGCATATAAGCCTCCAGACCCAAACACATTCATGGAAAATTTCATCAATCAACTGTCTCTCATGGTCAGTCAAAACATGAACTCTCTTCCACACACCAACAATAACCTCAGAACAGCATCCAATCCACACAATCAAGCAACTGTCAGAGATGGGAAGGTTATGGTGTAATCAGTTCAAGAAAGGCGAGTATGAGCAGGGGAAGAAGTGGAGTTGGTAGAGGATATGTGGTAAATCAGAATAGAGGAAGGAATGGGAATCAAGGTCAAGCAAAGCCAATTAAGTTCTACAACTGTGGTGGTGAGGGACATATTGCTAGGAACTGCACATCTCCAAAACGTCCACAGAATGCAGAATACGAGACAAGATGCTGCTTGTGCAAGCTCAGGATAATGGAGCAGCTTTGGATGAAGAGGAGTTGTTGTTCCTTGCTGAGGGAAATGCCCAAACCTATGATGCTAATGTTGATGAACAACCAATTCAAGAGATAGGTAATAATCATCAAAATGCATTTCAAGTAGCTGACTGTGATGCATTTGACTCTGATGTCGATGATGAACCTACTGCCCAAACAATCTTCATGGCTAGCATATCACTATATGATGATGTTGATGAGCAAAAGATGCATAATAAAGTACAAAATCTTGAAACTTATGAATCAGATATTGATGATGAGGGTAATAGCAATATTGTCCCATATGATCAATATGTGAAGAAAAGTGAAAGTGAGGTTGTACCAAATAATGCATCTTCCGCAGTCAATGAGGACTATGTCTTTGATGAATACACTGCATGTGCCCCTGATGATTCTGTTATCTCTGAACTGAATGCCTATAAAGAACAAGTTGCTATTTATGAACAACGTGCTAAGTTTGAGTTGACCACCCGTGAGCAGGAAATGGATGACCAAATGCGTACAGTTATTAGAAAAAGTAACTTTAGAGAATAAGTCTTAAAACAAGAGTTAAACTCCTTACAAGAAAAGCTTTCTAAAACTGCTAAGCAAAAACAAGAACTTCAAGAAAATGTTAAAATGCTTAAGCAAGAATTCAATTCTAAGGAATCAAAACTTTTGAATGATTTATTAAATGAGAAGAATATAAAAAAGTGCAAGTACCACCCTTGAACTTTTTATATTTACTGATTTTATATAACAAATTTTATTCTTAAGAAATCTAGCAAATTAAGCTAACAAAAATATATATTCTTGAATAGATATGGGTTATGAACAAAACGAGCCCAATATTGATATGCTTTTGACGTACATACATTTATAAAAAAATGGTTAAACTTTAACCATTTTTATAAAATCGTATGTCACGTCAACATATCAATATTGGGCTCGTTTTGTTCATAACCCATATCTATTCAAGTAACGATATATTTTTGTTGGCTAAATTTATAGATTTTACGAATAAAATTTGTTATATAAAATTGTAAATATAAAAGTTCAAGGTGGGTCTTAACTTTATATTCTTCTCATTTAATAAATGCATGCACTAATGTTGATTGCTTACTTTAAATGTTAAAAGTTCAAGGTTTCTTTTTCTTTTTTTAAATATATCAAACTTTACATTTTTTATAAAATCGTATGTACGCCAAAGTTATATTGATATTGGGCTTGTTTTGTTCGTAATTCAGAACTCTTCCCAACGGTATATTTTTTATTAGCGAATTCGCTAGATTATTGCTACATATTTGACGAATAAAGTTTGTTATATAAAAAAATTGTAAATATGAAAAAGTTCAGGGGTATGTGTTGCACTTTCTTATATTTTCCTCTAATTTTATTGATTTGGTCGCGACATGTTATATTAAAATCATTTTGGTCACCTTATATTATTCGCGACCTCATGAGTAGGAGTGAGGGTTTCGTTTTTTTTTTTAAACTTTGGTTCTACTTTCGTTCAAGTTGTGACACGTGTTGAGTCTTTTGGTCACGTCAATTTATTCGCGACCAACCAGTCCTCTTGCGTATAATATAAAAAGTTGGTCCTCTGCAAGAGGCATGGTGAGGACAGTGTCCTCCCATGTAATTTTCGCTCTAATATATGTATCCTGTCGACTGCTATGTTATCTTATTCAAGATATTATTAGGTTAGTATTTGCCTTCCTAAAAACAAAGATAAAGGTTGGTATACCGACAACTGGAACTAGCAACTAGAAGTGAATTTGTCATTCGAAATTTAAATGTAGACAACTAGTGTTCTTAAAAAATCACGAAAATAAATTGGAAGTTTACTTTACAGAGTTACACCCGATTAGAAGCTTGGGGTCAAAAGGGCTGAAAATAGTAAGGCAAATTGGGCCTATCACTCTTGAGGTCAAAAGGGCTGAAAATAAGGATGTGTTTGTTTTTCATAAAAAGGCTCTTAACACCTTTTTAATTTGAATCGTTCAGATACGATCAGACATTTTGGTCATTCAGACCATTTTTTTTTTTTTTTCGTTCAGACGCGTTCAGAGATAGTAAAATCTTAATGGTTTAGACTTGAGAGGGGTGTCTGAATGTCTTTTGTTGCCTCTTGCTGACACAAAAAAAAAAACCAAAAAAGAAATTAGTACGAGCAAGCAAATGTGCAGTTCAAACATAAGTTTTTTTTCCCGTTCAGATGCGGTCAGATTCAGACATTTACGCCTCATATTCAGATTCAGATGTGCGGTTCAGATTCAGAGCCTCTTAAAAAACAAACACTACCGGGTGTGTTTGTTTGATTAAGATGTTTCGCATCTGAATCTGACTACCACATCTTACTAGTAAGAGGTGGATATAATGTCTGAATCTGAATGAAAAAGTGTTGTTTGTTTTTTTTATAATTGTCTGAATGGTTTTAATTTTCCCTTTTTTAAGTATATATTAAATTATTGCAAATATGATTAATAAATAAATAGTGTAAACTTGAAACAAAACATTTTAATCATAGATTTAACACAATTATAAATCATTAAATAAATTATCTTAATACATATCCAAAATTTAACATAATAAAAACTATTAAATAAATCGTCTCAAAATAAAACATAAGCTTAACGCAATAAAACAACAATTAAGTAACTTAACCAATACCAAATAATTTAAAACCTAGCTTTGCATAATTTGAAGATAAATAGGTTAAAGAGTTTTAAAGATTAATAAGTTGAAAGGGTGTTAATAAGAAGTAGTAAGGCCGTGTTTGTTTTTACGAAAAAAAGTCTGATCGCCACTTACGTCTTACCAGTCAGACGCGGTCAGACGTCCGACTTGTTTGTTTTTCTCTTCTTGGTCAGACACGGTAAGAGCTAGTTAGATCTTATTGAGAAAGAGATTCACGGGTTATCTGATTGCCTCTTACTCTTTCCACCTCCTACATTCACTCTCTGCTACCGACCCCTTTGCTTCACCCTCGTCACCGGCAACAATTTTTCAGCCCGACCATGCCGTCATCTTCCAGCCAACAACGCCTA
Organism: Chrysanthemum makinoi; assembly: GCA_910596185.1. Lineage (NCBI taxonomy): Eukaryota > Viridiplantae > Streptophyta > Magnoliopsida > Asterales > Asteraceae > Chrysanthemum > Chrysanthemum makinoi. Next base: position 92,448,600 of record OU343219.1, on the reverse strand, counting down.
CAATATTCAAAGGGGTTGTGATTTTTCTTGTTTTAGCTTTGATTGAGATAAGAAATAAAATGCCATTTTTCTTGTGTTTCGTTTTTACCAAGAGAAAAAAACGAAACGTCAAAATGGTTTTGGTGGCTGAAAAAAAATAGTGGTTTAGGTTTATCAACTAGGGCTATGTGTATATATATTAAGTTTAGGGTTAGCTTATGGGTTGGGCTTATTATTTAGGTTAGTAGGTTTTGGTTGGCCAATAGCCCAACACAATTATGTGTTTATAATCCGAATTCTATTAACATATAAATGTGTTTTTTTGGGTTGGTTATATAAAAAAAATGATATTATAATTTGAATTACAAATAACGTTTACGTGGCTTAAACATCAGTATATGTATAAATGTCTTTTTAAGGTTTGTTGGATTAGATATCAAGCTAGTTTTCGTGAAAACAATGAGTTTTAGTGATAACCGTAACACTTTTGTTGACATAGGTGAACCGAACCCGTGTTATGGTTTACTATATACTTAAAAACGGACAACTAAAATCATTCAGACAATCTTAAAAACAAACAACATTATTTCATTCAGATTCAGACTTCATAACCACCTCTTACCAGTAAGATGTGGTAGTTAGATTCAAACCCAAAACATTTTAATGAAACAAACACACCCTAAGATCTTTTTGCCACCTCTTACCGAGTTAGACATATCAGCTCTTACCATGTCTGATTGGTGATGAAAAAACAAACAAGTAAAACGTCTGCCCACCTCTTACTGATAAAAATAAAAGGGCTAGTAAGACTTATTTTTAAAAAACAAACACACCCGGCAAATTGGGCCTACCACTAAGCAAAGCAAAGCGGGCAGAAACCAAGCAAAGTTTACTTTTAACTGAGAGTTTTCTTTTAAAATGACGTCAGAAGATTAAAAAATATATAAATCTTGACTGCAATTAAGGACCTAAAGGTAAATTCAGATGATTTATTATTAGACTTTGGGTGTCTCAGAAAAAAGTTGACCTTAAATTCTTCTTAAATCTTAAATTCAACCTTAAATTCTTCTTAAATCTTAAATTCAATGAACCAATTACATCCTCTTATTTTTTTTATAAAAAAAATAATTAAAAAAAAAATAATAATAATAATAATAATAATAATAATAATAATAATAATAATAATAATAATAATAATAAATTATCATTGTCATGTTTTTTAAGTTAAATATCTCACAAATCGTTAATTATTACACGAAAACAATTATACCATCACGACAATAATTACATTATCTTTTACGTAAAAGAGGTACTTCTATATACTTTTGACGATTTGTTTTTTATTATTTTTTGTTGACTTTTTTTTTCTAACTGTTGAAATTTACGTCTGGAAAAATCATATGTGATTTTAAGAAATCATATGTGATTTGCGAAATCACACATGATTGCTAACATACAAATCATATGTGATTCCTAACATACAAGTCACATGTGATTTGTGAAATCACATGTAATTTCTAACATACAAAATCACATATGATTTTTCCAGGCGCAAATTTTAACACTAAAAGAAAACTAAAAAACAAAGGTCGTCAAAAGTATATTGAAGTGCCCGTCTACTGAAAGATAAAAAATTCTCATCACGATGGTGTATTTTTTGTCGCTTAACGATTTACCGCTTACAAATATTTTATTTTAAAAAAAAAAAGGAATGTGATTTCTTTATTATTATTATTATTATTTTTAAATAATGGATGATTAGGCTTAATCTTTTATATAATAAAGGAATTACATCATTTCGAAGTGATTTTGTGAATTCATTCTTATTGAAAAAACAATTGGGCCAATAGGAAAGCTCGATTTCGCCACGTAAGCAAAATCGTGTGATGTGATTGGTTAATAAAAGTCAAAATTAAATTGAATTTGGTCAAACTTTAATAAATTTGATGGAAAATTTTGGTTGATAAAAAAAACACATAAAAATATAGGTGTCAAATTTGTGAAAACAAAAAATTAAAAAAAGAGAAGGTAATTAATAAAACATTAATGGTTAAATTTTTAAAAATTATATAGAGTTAATTGTAATATTATTAGCCTCCATGTTTTTTAATAACTTTGAATTATAAACAAATAACCCCTTATACTTTATGCCCTTTATACTTTATATTTTAAAAAATACAATGTATATGTTGTTTTAAAATAACAACATATAAATTTGCATAAGATTATAAGTATCAATTTTTTTTTTTTACTATATACGTTCAATAATGACTCATTTATTTCATTTTTAAAAGTTTAACCTATGTGGACACGAGTTTACATATTAAATACGGCTAAATTATCAAATTGTAAGCACGAGTTACTTTAATATAAAAATAAATATACGCGATTGTATTTATAACAATGACTCATGCAATTCTTATTTATTTTTATATAAAGATATATAGAAAAACATTTTTAAAAAACTTTAAGGAGTATACTTAAACTTAATCATTTATATGCTATTAAACTTGCATCATGTGTACAACATAATATCGTAGTAAAATTTAAATAACAACATTAACATCTTTTTTCACTAAATAAAATTAAATTTTGAGTTACCTAACACAAATTTTTACAAATATTTTACCAAATTATAATGGATATTAATGCATAATGAAAAACTCGTGCATAAGTATTAGTTGTACTTATATCACAATTTTCATAGGAAATTCTTATATGTTTATATACTGAACTAAAATGTTAAAATAATTTTGATTTATCTGTAAACTTCGTGCGTGCACGAAACTTATAACTATATAATTATATGCAGTTACTTTTAAAGACACAGTATTAACTATTAATACAGAACAAATTTTTTTGTCAAAACCCCGTGCATACACGGGTATTATAACTAGTTCATTAAGTATAAAGATAACACAAGGTATATAATTATCGTAACTTGGATGTCCCAACAGAGTTAGAGACTGGACATGCAACATGAAACCTACAAGAAACGACGTCGAACTTGACGGGTTTTTTTATAGCTCTTTTGGATAATTGGATGTAGTATCGGTGATTATCTTGCCACAAATTAAAAATTTTGTTTTACAGAGAAAAAATATAAGGTAAAAGCCAAAAATATTTTATGTAATATCTCTCATAACTTATTAGGTATAATATACGTGCACGTACAAAGTTTTAACAAAAAAATTGTTAGGATTTAGTAAATCCAGTTATTAAAGAGTCGGTCACCTCAAGTATATGTAATCGTTAGAAAGCTCGTAGTCGTAGATCATTACAAGTTAAGTACTATTTAGTTTGTAACACCGTGGAGCTCATAATTAGATTTTTCTTTCTCTCTCTAAAGTTCCCAAAACCTCTAACCCTTTCTCTCTCTAGAAACTCATCTTGTACGCCTCTTGTGTTAATGGTTTGATGTGTATGTGAAATCCAATATGTTACAAATGGTATCAAGAGCCATGGTTTGATCATCTCTTACATATCCTTGGATTTCTAGTGGTTTTAGATGGTTTTGAGTTTGAAAAAGTTTAGTGGTTTTTGCATCATTTGGCTCATTTTTAGTGTTAAAGTTTGAATTTTGGGTGTACTTTTGTGTTTAGGATCATTGTATGTGCTTGGGTCTTGATTTGGTAAGCTTGAATCACTGTGGTTGAGCTTGTTTTGGATTGAAAAGTGTGTTTTTGAAGTTTTTCTTGGTAGCGACTTGGTTCTCGTAGTGAATTTCATCTTAGCGACTTGCTTCAGTAAAAAGTAGCGAGTTGTAGTGTTTTTTTGGTAGCGACTTGGTCCTAGCGACTTGTCTTTTGAGACAAGCAGACAAACAGTACACTTAGTGGATTCTCCACTACGGGTAGCGACTTGGTGAAGGTAGCGACTTGCTTTCAATTTTGTTAGCGACTTGTACTTAAGTTTCTTAGCGACTTGGTGTTAGCGATTTGGACCTTAGCGAGTTGCTATTTAGCGACTTGACGACTTAGCAACTTGGTGCTTAGCGACTTGTTGTCATAATTCTCAGCGACTTGGTGTTAGCGACTTGGATCTTAGCGAGTTGTTCTTTAGCAACTTGACTGTGTCTTAGCGACTTGGCATTATAGCGACTTGATTTCATAATACTTAGCAACTTGGTGCTTAGCGACTTGGTTCAAGGCTTCTTAGCGACTTGGTTGAATTTTTGTTTGTAATACGGTTTTCTCTTGATTTAGTAAAATCCCGTGAAAGAATCTATTTCCCGGTTTAATCATTGAGTTATAAAATCCCGTGTAATCTTTAAACATGTCTACCAACGTACCTGCAATTATCTCCACTGTTGCCGAGGATGTTCAAGCAGCTGGTTCAGATACTCGTCCACCCATGCTTGACAGAACTGACTACGACTCTTGGGCACAACAAATCAGATTGTACTGTCTTGGAAAGGAAAACGGAGTCAACATTCTCAAGTCTATTGATGAAGGTCCTTATCAGATTGAGACTACAAGAGACTCAATTGATACAGCTGCAGATGGAACAATGATCTATGGAATAGATAGACCAAAGACGTATGATGAGCTCAATGATAAGGAGAAAAAGAGGTTCGATATTGATATCAGGGCTTCTAACATTATACTTCAGGGTCTTCCAAAAGATATCTACAAGCTTATCAATCACAACACTGAAGCCAAGGCAGTTTGGGATAATGTCAAGATGCTTCTCTCAGGTTCTGAATTAACCAAGGAAGACAGAGAATCACAACTGTATGATGAATTTGAGCACTTCAAGATGAAACCTGATGAGAGTATCTATGAATACTACGTGAGATTCCACAAGCTTGTAAATGATATGAGAAATATCATAATGACTATGCCAAATATTCAGCTGAACTCACAGTTTGTGAACAACATGAATCCCGAATGGCACAAGTTTGTCACCTCTGTGAAGCTAACCAAAGGATTGAAGAACAATAACTATGAGCAACTGTATGCATTCCTTCTCCAGAATGAGAGACATGCTATGTTTGAGAAAAGGATTCTAGAACAGTTCAAAACCAACCAGGGAGAAACAAGTTCATCAAATGACTCAACAGCCTTTTACACAAATGTTGGTATCACTACCAAAGCTTCTCAAGTCATTCCCATGGGTGATGGTAATTACAAACTCATCACTGATCCAGCATATAAGCCTCCAGACCCAAACACATTCATGGAAAATTTCATCAATCAACTGTCTCTCATGGTCAGTCAAAACATGAACTCTCTTCCACACACCAACAATAACCTCATAACAGCATCCAATCCACACAATCAAGCAACTGTCAGAGATGGGAAGGTTATGGTGCAACAAGTTCAAGAAAGGCAGTATGAACATGGAAGAAGTGGAGTTGGTAGAGGATATGTGGTAAATCAGAATAGAGGAAGGAATGGGAATCAAGGTCAAGCAAAGCCAATTAAGTTCTACAACTGTGGTGGTGAGGGACATATTGCTAGGAACTGCACATCTCCAAAATGTCCACAGAATGCAGAATACTTCAGAGACAAGATGCTGCTTGTGCAAGCTCAGGATAATGGAGCAGCTTTGGATGAAGAGGAGTTGTTGTTCCTTGCTGAGGGAAATGCCCAAACCTATGATGCTAATGTTGATGAACAACCAATTCAAGAGATAGGTAATAATCATCAAAATGCATTTCAAGTAGCTGACTGTGATGCATTTGACTCTGATGTCGATGATGAACCTACTGCCCAAACAATCTTCATGGCTAGCATATCACCTATGGTCTCTCCACCACAACAGGCTAATCCATCCAAAGACAAAATCATTTCAGAGGTATTAATACTATATGATGATGTTGATGAGCAAAAGATGCATAATAAAGTACAAAATCTTGAAACTTATGAATCAGATAATGATGATGAGGGTAATAGCAATATTGTCCCATATGATCAATATGTGAAGCAAAGTGAAAGTGAGGTTGTACCAAGTAATGCATCTTCCGCAGTCAATGAGGACTATGTCTTTGATGAATATACTGCATGTGCCCCTGATGATTCTGTTATCTCTGAACTGAATGCCTATAAAGAACAAGTTGCTATTTATGAACAACGTGCTAAGTTTGAGTTGACCACCCGTGAGGAGGAAATGGATGACCAAATGCGTACAGTTATTAGAAAAAGTAACTTTAGAGAAGAAGTCTTAAAACAAGAGTTAAACTCCTTACAAGAAAAGCTTTCTAAAACTGCTAAGCAAAAACAAGAACTTCAAGAAAATGTTAAAATGCTTAAGCAAGAATTCAATTATAAGGAATCAAAACTTTTGAATGATTTATTAAATGAGAAGAATATAAAAAAGTGCAAGACCCACCCTTGAACTTTTTTATATTTACAATTTTTTATATAACAAATTTTATTCTAAAGAAATCTAGCAAATTCGCTAACAAAAAATATATCGTTGCGAATAGATATGGGTTATGAACAAAACGAGCCCAATATCGATATGCTTTTGACGTACATACGATTTTATAAAAAAATGGTTAAAGTTTAACCATTTTTTTATAAAATTGTGTCAAAAATATCGTTTCTTTTTCTTTTTTAAATATATACTGCTTTGTTCATAACCCAAAGTTATATTGATATCTATTCCCAACGTATATTTTTTGTTAAATTTGACTAGATTTTTACGAATAAAATTTGTTATATAAAAAATTGTAAATATAAAAAAGTTCAAGGGTGGGTCTTGCACTTTTTTATATTCTTCTCATTTAATAAATGCATGCACTAATGTTGATTGCTTACTTTAAATGTTAAAAGTTCAAGGTTTCTTTTTCTTTTTTTAAATATATCAAACTTTACATTTTTTATAAAATCGTATGTACGCCAAAGTTATATTGATATTGGGCTTGTTTTGTTCGTAATTCAGAACTCTTCCCAACGGTATATTTTTTATTAGCGAATTTGCTAGATTATTGCTACATATTTGACGAATAAAGTTTGTTATATAAAAAAATTGTAAATATGAAAAAGTTCAGGGGTATGTGTTGCACTTTCTTATATTTTCCTCTAATTTTATTGATTTGGTCGCGACATGTTATATTAAAATCATTTTGGTCACGTTATATTATTCGCGACCTCATGAGTAGGAGTGAGGGTTTCGTTTTTTTTTTTAAACTTTGGTTCTACTTTCGTTCAAGTTGTGACACGTGTTGAGTCTTTTGGTCACGTCAATTTATTCGCGACCAACCAGTCCTCTTGCGTATAATAAAAAAAGTTGGTCCTCTGCAAAGCATGGTGAGGACATGTCCTCCCATGTAATTTTCGCTCTAATATATGTATCTTGTCATGCTATGTTATCTTATTCAAGATATTATTAGGTTAGTATTTGCCTTCCTAAAAACAAAGATAAAGGTTGGTATACCGACAACTGGAACTAGCAACTAGAAGTGAATTTGTCATTCGAAATTTAAATGTAGACAACTAGTGTTCTTAAAAAATCACGAAAATAAATTGGAAGTTTACTTTACAGAGTTACACCCGATTAGAAGCTTGGGGTCAAAAGGGCTGAAAATAGTAAGGCAAATTGGGCCTATCACTCTTGAGGTCAAAAGGGCTGAAAATAAGGATGTGTTTGTTTTTCATAAAAAAGCTCTTAACACTTTCTTAATTTGAATCGTTCAGATATCGATCACCCGGACATTTTGGTCATTCAGACGCTACAATTTTTTTTTTTTTTTTTTTTCGGCGTTGAGAGATAGTAAAATCTTAATGGTTTAGACTTGAGAGAGGTGTCTGAATGTCTTTTGTTGCCTTTCTGACACAAAAAAAAAAAAAAAACCAAAAATTAAATACGAGCAAGCAAATGTGCGGTTCAAACATGAGTTTTTTTTCCCGTTCAGATGCGGTCAGATTCAGACATTTACGCCTCATATTCAGATTCGATGCGGTTCAGATTCAGATTCGAGCCTCTTAAAAACAAACACTAGTGTGTTTGTTTGATTAAGATGTTTCGTGAATCATTACCACATCTTACTAGTAAGAGGTGGATATAATGTCTGAATCTGAATGAAAAAGTGTTGTTTGTTTTTTTTTATAATTGTCTGAATGGTTTTAATTTTCCCTTTTTTAAGTATATATTAAATTATTGCAAATATGATTAATAAATAAATAGTGTAAACTTGAAACAAAACATTTTAATCATAGATTTAACACAATTATAAATCATTAAATAAATTATCTTAATACATATCCAAAATTTAACATAATAAAAACTATTAAATAAATCGACTCAAAATAAAACATAAGCTTAACGAAATAAAACAACAATTAAGTAACTTAACCAATACCAAATAATTTAAAACCTAGCTTTGCATAATTTGAAGATAAATAGGTTAAAGAGTTTTAAAGATTAATAAGTTGAAAGGGTGTTAATAAGAGGTAGTAAGGCCGTGTTTGTTTTTACGAAAAAAAGTCTGACCGCCACTTACGTCTTTGACCGGTCGGGCGTCCGACTTGTTTGTTTTCTCTTCTTGGTAAAAAAAACACGGTAAGAGCTAGTTAGATCTTATTGAGAAAGAGATTCACGAGTTATCTGATTGCCTCTTACTCTTTCCACCTCCTACATTCATCTCTGCTTTCACGACCCTTTGCTTCACCCTCGTCACCGGCAACAATTTTTCAGCCCGGCCATGCCGTCATCTTCCAGCCAACAACGCCTACAATATTCAAAGGGGTTGTGATTTTTCTTGTTTTAGCTTTGATTGAGATAAGAAATAAAATGCCATTTTTTCTTGTGTTTCGTTTTTACCAAGAGAAAAAAACGAAACATCAAAATGGTTTTGGTGGCTGAAAAAAAATAGTGGTTTAGGTTTATCAACTAGGGCTATGTGTATATATATTAAGTTTAGGGTTAGCTTATGGGTTGGGCTTATTATTTAGGTTAGTAGGTTTTTGGTTGGCCAATAGCCCAACACAATTATGTGTTTATAATCCGAATTCTATTAACATATAAATGTGTTTTTTTGGGTTGGTTATATAAAAAAAATGATATTATAATTTGAATTACAAATAACGTTTACGTGGCTTAAACATCAGTATATGTATAAATGTGTTTTTAAGGTTTGTTGGATTAGATATCAAGCTAGTTTTCGTGAAAACAATGAGTTTTAGTGATAACCGTAACACTTTTGTTGACATAGGTGAACCGAACCCGTGTTATGGTTTACTATATACTTAAAAACGGACAACTAAAATCATTCAGACAATCTTAAAAACAAACAACATTATTTCGTTCAGATTCAGACTTCATAACCACCTCTTACCATTAAGATGTGGTAGTCGGTCAAACCCAAAACATTTTAATGAAACAAACACACCCTAAGATCTTTTTGCCACCTCTTACCGAGTTAGACATATCAGCTCTTACCATGTGCGATTGGTGATGAAAAAACAAACAAGTAAAAGCGTCTGCCCACCTCTTCTTGATAAAAAAAAATTTAGTACAGTAGGAAACATTTTAAAAAACAAACACACGACAAATTGGGCCTACCACTAAGCAAAGCAAAGCGTGAGAAACCAAGCAAAGTTTACTTTTAGCTGAGAGTTTTCTTTTAAAATGCGTCGAAGATTAAAAAATATATAAATCTTGACTGCAATTAAGGACCTAAAGGTAAATTCAGATGATTTATTATTAGACTTTGGGTGTCTTAGAAAAAAGTTGACCTTAAATTCTTCTTAAATCTTAAATTCAACCTTAAATTCTTCTTAAATCTTAAATTCAATGAACAATTAATCCTTTATTTTTTATAAAAAATAATTAAAAAACAATAATAATAATAATAATAAATTATCATTGTCATGTTTTTTAAGTTAAATATCTCACAAATCGTTAATTATTACACGAAAACAATTATACCATCACACAATTAATAATACATTATCTTTTCGTAAAAGAGGTACTTCTATATACTTTTGACGATTTGTTTTTTATTATTTTTTGTTGACTTTTTTTTTCTAACTGTTGAAATTTACGTCTGGAAAAATCATATGTGATTTTAAGAAATCATATGTGATTTTAAGAAATCATATGTGATTTCTTGAAATCACACATGATTGCTAACATACAAATCATATGTGATTCCTAACATACAAGTCACATGTGATTTGTGAAATCACATGTAATTTCTAACATACAAAATCACATATGATTTTTCCAGGCGCAAATTTTAACACTAAAACAAAACTAAAAAACAAAGGTCGTCAAAAGTATATTGAAGTGCCCGTCTACTGAAAGATAAAAAATTCTCATCACGATGGTGTATTTTTGTAAACAACGATTTACCGCTTACAAATATTTTATTTTCAAAAAAAAAGGAATGTGATTTCTTTATTATTATTATTATTATTTTTAAATAATGGATGATTAGGCTTAATCTTTTATATAATAAAGGAATTACATCATTTCGAAGTGATTTTGTGAATTCATTCTTATTGAAAAAACAATTGGGCCAATAGGAAGCTTCGATTTCCCCACGTAAGCAAAATCGTGTGATGTGATTGGTTAATAAAAGTCAAAATTAAATTGAATTTGGTCAAACTTTAATAAATTTGGTGGAAAATTTTGGTTGATAAAAAAACACATAAAAATATAGGTGTCAAATTTGTGAAAACAAAAAATTTAAAAAATAGAAGGTAATTAATAAAACATTAATGGTTAAATTTTTAAAAATTATATAGAGTTAATTGTAATATTATTAGCCTCCATGTTTTAATAACTTGGATTATAAACAAATAACCCATTATACTTTATACCTTTATACTTTATATCTTAAAAAATACAATGTATATGTTGTTTTAAAATAACAACATATAAATTTGCATAAGATTAAAAATATCAATTTTTTTTATTTATCGTTCAATAACGTTTTTACGTTTTTCATTTTTAAAAGTTATACTATGTGGACACGAGTTTACATATTAAATCTGACTAAATTATCAAATTGTACGCACGAGTTACTTTAATATAAAAATAAATATACTTGATTGTATTTATAACAATGACTCGTTTAATTCTTATTTATTTTTATATAAAGATATATAGAAAACATTTTTAAAAACTTTAAGGAGTATACTTAAACTTAATCATTTATATGCTATTAAACTTGCATCATGTGTACAACATAATATCGTAGTGAAATTTAAATAACAACATTAACATCTTTTTCAGCTAAATAAAATTAAATTTTGAGTTACCTAACACAAATTTTTACAAATATTTTACCAAATTCTAATGGATATTAATGCATAAATGAAAAACTTCGTGCATAAGTATTAGTTGGTACTTATATCACAATTTTCATGCAAATTTTTTTTATATTGTATATGAATAAAATGTTAAAAATAAATTTGATTTATCAGTAAACTTAGTGCGTGCAAAACGAAACTTATAACTATATAATTATATGCATTACTTTTAAAGACCACGTATTAACTATTAATTACAGAACAATTTTTTGTCAAATGCGAATACACGGGTATTATAATAGTTCATTAAGTATAAAAGATAACACAAGGTATATAATTATCTTAACTTGGATGTCCCAATGAGTTAGAGATTTGGACATGCAACATGAAAACCTACAAGAAACGTCGAACTTGGCGGGCTATTTTTTTATAAAAGCTCTTTTGGATAATTGGATTTAGTATCGGTGATTATCTTGCCACAAATTAAAAATTTTGTTTTATAGAGAAAAAATATAAGGTAAAAAGCCAAAAATATTTTTATGTAATATCTCTCATAACTTATGGTTATAATATATGCGTACAAAGTTTTAACAAAAATTGTTAGGATTTAGTAAATCAGGTTATTAAAGAGTGGTCACCTCAAGTATATGTAATCGTTAGAAAGCTCGAAGTCGTAGATCATTTACAAGTTAAGTAGTATTTAGTTTGTAACAGTGGAGGACAGACGGGTCTTTACCCTTTGTATGCACGATCCACAGCCCGTAGGTGGCGATTTATGTAAGTACTATAAATACTCTCTACCACCCCAAGGTAGAGAGTTGGAGCTCATAATAAGATTTTTCTTTCTCTCACTAAAGTTCCCAAAACCTCTAACCCTTTCTCTCTCTAGAAACTCATCTTGTACGCCTCTTGTGTTAATGGTTTGATGTGTATGTGAAATCCAATATGTTACAAATGGTATCAAGAGCCATGGTTTGATCATCTCTTACATATCCTTGGATTTCTAGTGGTTTTTAGATGGTTTTTGAGTTTGAAAAAGTTTAGTGGTTTTTGCATCATTTGGCTCATTTCTAGTGTTAAAGTTTGAATTTTGGGTGTACTTTTGTGTTTAGGATCATTGTATGTGCTTGGGTCTTGATTTCGTAGCTTGAATCACTGTGGTTGAGCTTGTTTTGGATTGAAAAGTGTGTTTTTGAAGTTTTTCTTGGTAGCGACTTGGTTCTCGTAGTGAATTTCATCTTAGCGACTTGCTTTAGTAAAAAGTAGCGAGTTGTAGTGTTTTTTTGGTAGCGACTTGGTCCTAGCGACTTGTCTTTTGAGACAAGCCGACAAACAGTACACTTAGTGGATTCTCCACTACCGGTAGCGACTTGGTGAAGGTAGCGACTTGCTTTCAATTTTGTTAGCGACTTGTACTTAAGTTTCTTAGCGACTTGGTGTTAGCGATTTGGACCTTAGCGAGTTGCTATTTAGCGACTTGACGACTTAGCAACTTGGTGCTTAGCGACTTGTTGTCATAATTCTCAGCGACTTGGTGTTAGCGACTTGGATCTTAGCGAGTTGTTCTTTAGCAACTTGACTGTGTCTTAGCGACTTGGCATTATAGCGACTTGATTTCATAATACTTAGCAACTTGGTGCTTAGCGACTTGGTTCAAGGCTTCTTAGCGACTTGGTTGAATTTTTGTTTGTATTACGGTTTTCTCTTGATTTAGTAAAATCCCGTGAAAGAATCTATTTTTCGGTTTAATCATTGAGTTATAAAATCCCGTGTAATCTTTAAACATGTCTACCATCGTACCTACAATTATCTCCTTTGTTGCCGAGGATGTTCAAGCGGTGGTTCGATACTCGTCCACCCATGCTTTGACTGACTCGACTCTTGGGCTCAAATGAAGTTATGCTTGTCTTGGAAAGGAAAACGAGTCAACATTCTCAAAGTCTATTGATGAAGGACCTTATCAGATTGAGACTACAAGAGACTCAATTGATACATTTGCCGAGATGGAACAATGATCTATGGAATAGATAGACCAAAGACGTATGATGAGCTCAATGATAAGGAGAAAAAGAGGTTCGATATTGATATCAGGGCTTCTAACATTATACTTCAAGGTCTTCCAAAAGATATCTACAAGCTGATCAATCACAACACGAAGCCAAAGGCGGTTTGGGATAATGTCAAGATGCTTCTTCGGGTTCCGAATTAACCAAGAAGCAGAGAATCACAACTGTATGATGAATTTGAGCACTTCAAGATGAAACCTGATGAGAGTATCTATGAATACTACGTGAGATTCCACAAGCTTGTAAATGATATGAGGAATATCGTAATGACTATGCCAAATATTGGGTTGAACTCAAAGTTTGTGAACAACATGAATCCCGAATGGCACAAGTTTGTCACCTCTGTGAAGCTAACCAAAGGATTGAAGAACAAAAACTATGAGCAACTGTATGCCATTCCTTCTCGGAATGAGAGACATGCTATGTTTGAAAAAGGATTCTAGAAGCAGTTCAAAACCAACCAGGAGAAACAAGTTCATCAAATGACTCAACGACCTTTTATGTTGGTATCACTACCAAAGCTTCTCAAGTCATTCCCATGGGTGATGGTAATTACAAACTCATCACTGATCCAGCATATAAGCCTCCAGACCCAAACACATTCATGGAAAATTTCATCAATCAACTCTCTCATGGTTCAGTCAAAACATGAACTCTCTTCTACACACCAACAATAACCTCATAACAGCATCCAATCCACACAATCAAGCAAGCTGTCGAGAGATGGGAAGGTTATGGTGCAACAAGTTCAAGAAAGGCAGTATGAACATGGAAGAAGTGGAGTTGGTAGAGGATATGTGGTAAATCAGAATAGAGGAAGGAATGGGAATCAAGGTCAAGCAAAGCCAATTAAGTTCTACAACTGTGGTGGTGAGGGACATATTGCTAGAACGCACATCTCCAAAATGTCCACGGAATGCAGAATACTTCAGAGACAAGATGTTTGCTTGTGCAAGCTCAGATAATGGAGCGCTTTGGATGAAGAGGAGTTGTTGTTCCTTCTGAGGAAATGCCCGAACCTATGATGCTAATGTTGATGAACAACCAATTCAAGAGATAGGTAATAATCATCAAAATGCATTTCAAGTAGATGACTGTGATGCATTTGACTCTGATGTCGATGATGAACCTACTGCCCAAACAATCTTCATGGCTAGCATATCACCTATGGTCTCTCCACCACAACAGGCTAATCCATCCAAAGACAAAATCATTTCAGAGGTATTAATACTATATGATGATGTTGATGAGCAAAAGATGCATAATAAAGTACAAAATCTTGAAACTTATGAATCAGATATTGATGATGAGGGTAATAGCAATATTGTCCCATATGATCAATATGTGAAGCAAAGTGAAAGTGAGGTTGTAACAAGTAATGCATCTTCATGATCAATGAGGACTATGTCTTTGATGAATACACTGCATGTGCCCCGATGATTCTTTATCTCGAACTGAATGCCTATAAAGAACAAGTTGCTATTTATGAACAACGTGCTAAGTTTGAGTTGACCACCCGTGAGCAGGAAATGGATGACCAAATGCGTACAATTATTAGAAAAGTAACTTTTAGAAGAAGTCTTAAAACAAGAGTTAAACTCCTTACAAGAAAAGCTTTCTAAAACTGCTAAGCAAAAACAAGAACTTCAAGAAAATGTTAAAATGCTTAAGCAAGAATTCAATGCTAAGGAATCAAAACTTTTGAATGATTTTTCCAATCTTAAAACTTTGAAAAACAAGCTTGAAAATAAGTTGTGCGTACAAGGGAAACCATTCATTTGCTCACTTGATCACTAAGCATAGAGTTTTAAGCGATAAGCATAGCATTCCCCTTGTTGTGGAACCTAATCCTGAGGTTGTTAAAAAGGCTAGAGCTGCCCATAATGTAATCTATGATGGTAATGAGATTCTTAAACCTAGACAGAAACCTTGTTGCGTTGAGTGCACTGAGGAAGATCGAAAATTAGATGATGCATCTAGGGAGAAAATGAATAAGAAGCTAGATGATCCTGAATGTAAAGAGAATAACATAACGAACAAACCCCATGATTACAAAAAGGAAAATTAGATCTCCTTGAACAAGTTTAAGCCTCAAACATTGTTAACACCCGAACAAGTGTTCTGGAAAAGGATTTAGATAAGCAAAAAGCAGAGAATCTTGTTGTAACAAACCCTCCCCTTAGGAAAATGCCTTCATCGACTGTGTATCCTCCAAATACACCAATGCATTTAGTTCCTAGAACTATTGCCACTAAAAGCAAGACCTTAATCAGTCAATATGTTATCTTTCAATTATTTGTTGATTTTGAGAAAACTTGTAAGAAAAGGATCACACCCACTTGGATAACTGGGGAAAGGGTTTTGAGCAAACTAAAGAATGCTATTTAACGAGATCATGCCTTTTTTAAACAATTAAAAGGTCAATTTGAGAGTCTTAAAAAGGGGATGGACTTAGATATTAAAGAAATGGAAAAGGAATTTGATGCGATGATTGTTGAGGTTAGTGACTATGAGCGAGAATTAAAATATAATGAGATTGAGAGGAAAACTTGCATACCTTGAATGAGAATCTTATTTCTGAATGTATTGCTCAAGATGTGTTTTGCACTGCTACAAATTGTTCCATTAATGCTTCTCAATTTCATGAATTATCTGTTGCTCTGAAAGTCTCCCATGATCGTGTCATTGAGCTTGAAAAAAACTAACTCTAAACTGCATGATAAAGTTGAACAGGATGATCATGATAATTTGGTAAAACAGTTTTCTAAATTGGAAGTTGAGCATCTTGCTTTGCAATTAAAATATCAACATCCGAAAGAAAATGTTAAAACCTCAAATATCAAGACATCCTTGGATGTTCCTGAATTTGATGCAGTTTTGAAATTAGCAAACGTGATGAACAGATTCGAGCTCATTGTAACACGATCAGAAATTTGAAAGCCCAAATCTCTCAATTAAAGGGTGAAAAGAACAATGTGACTGGATCCCAAATGCCTCCTCCTTTAGATTTTCAGTATTTTCATCTTCAAAACTTAGTTAATGCCTTACAAAAGGAAAACGAGAGTTTTCTAGAAGAAAATAAAAAGTTAAACGACACTTTAAAGAGTTATATGATTCAATGAAAGTCAACCAAAACAACGAAAAAATAACGTCTTTACAAAAAGAAATTGAGAATCGAGGAGTCGGGAAAAGGGCGCCACTTGTTTTAATGAGAATGTTGCATCAAAGTCATCCTCGGAATGCAAATATCTGTTTGTTAAATACATTCCTCCTCATCTTAGGAATAATGAACTTGTGTTTCATAACTATTGTGCTCACCTTAAGGATAGTCTAGAATGTCTCGTGAGATTGTTGAAGAGGATTTCATTAATAAACCTCTTGATAGAGAAATTAGGTTTGCTTGCATTCAGGCCAAACGATCTCAAAAGCTGCTAGAATGTTTAATTGCAACATGTCCTAAATCCTTAGGTGCGAAGGTAAAATTTGTGATGCCTTGTTCCATGCCTAGTGCCAAGCATTCAAATCATTCTATGCCCAGTTTTAAGAAAGTGAACACTAATGTGCCTTCAAGTAGTTCAAATCCCTGCACAACTAGTTGGGAATGCAAAAGTAGATCAATCAACTAATGTTCCCATAATTCCCTCTACGGAGTAATCGGTGACATTAAAGCAAGCTGGTCAAAGCCTCCGGGCAATACCAAGCAAGATAGGACCTCGCAAGCTAAGAATGTGCATTGGAAGAAAGTAGAAGATCACCCTAGGAATATTAAGTTTGAGTTGAATAAAGCAAATCGTGTTGATTCTAGTATTAGCTTTAAGCGTCTTGTAATTAATGCGAATTCGCTACTTTTGCAAAACATGTAATGATGATTGCGTGGTTTCAATTACTAATCTTGAATGTGGTATGAATGATTTGTCTAATCTTTGTTAAATGCCCTGATAAAACTGTTAATGTTAAAATTCAAGCTAAGAAGGCTAAAAGGCGAAAGAAAGTTAGAAAACATGGAAACCCAGAAGGAAATTTAGTAATATAGGTTATCAATGGATACCCTTGGCCGTAAGATTAATGAGCTTTGCCCTAAAGTTGCTAAATTAATGCCCACAAGAAAGTGGATGCCTACTGGTAGAAGTATTCCCTTAAGAAGTGAACATACTTTGAATAGGTCAAATATGGACACTAGCACTACATCTATTTCTAATGATTCCATTGTTTCTACTTCTGATGTGGGTGTTCCAATTATTGTTACTAACCAAGTGGAACCCATTCTTGCATGGGGATCCCAATTATCCAGTTATCCATTCTTGTCTGTGTTCAATTGCAGATCGTTCAAATCGTTCTGTGGTACTTGGACTCATGCTGTTCCAAGCATATGACTGGAGACCGGTCGCGGCTCATGAATTCGTGAGTAAACTCATCGGGACTGTTAGATTCGGGAACGACCATTTTGGAGCAATTATGGGTTATGGTGATTATGTAGTTGGTAAAAGTGTTATTTCCAGGGTATATTATGTGGAAGGTCTTGGTCATAATTTATTCTCTGTTGGTCAATTCTGTGATTCCGATCTAGAAGTGGCCTTTAGAAAACATACTTGCTTCGTTAAAGAACTTGATGGTGTATAATTATTAAGAGGTACTCGTGGTTCTAACCTATACACCATCTCTATCGAAGACATGATGAAGTCTTCTCCAATCTGCTTGTTGTCAAAGGCTTCTAAAACAAAGTCATGCTTATGGCATCGTCGTCTCAATCACTTGAACTTCGGCACCATTAATAACCTTTCCAGAAAGGAACTTGTCAGAGGCTTACCCAGATTAAAATATGAAAAAGATCATCTTTGTTCAGCTTGCCAGCCCACAAACCAAAACCCACAAACTCAGTAATGGAAGTTCTTCATACCCTTCATATGGATCTGTGTGGACCAATGAGAGTACAAACGATAAATGGGAAGAAATACATTTTAGTCATTGTGGATGACTACTCTCGATTTACTTGGGTAAAGCTTTTGAGGACAAAGGATGAAACTCCAGATGTCATCATCAAACTTATCAAACAGCTACAAGTTCGACTCAACAATACTGTTAGAATAGTTCGAACAGACAATGGCACCGAGTTTGTTAACAAAGACTTAATTCAGTTTTATGAAAGTGTTGGAATCAGTCATCAAAGAAGTGTTCCACGAACTCCTCAACAGAACGGTGTATTTGAAAGACGAAATCGAACTCTTGTGGAAGCCTCAAGAACAATGCTAATTTATTCAAAGGTTCCAATGTTTCTATGGGCTGAAGCCATTGCCACTGCTTGCTATACCCAAAATCGTTCCCTTATTCATACCTCTCATGGAAAAACTCCATATGAACTTGTTCATAAACGAAAACCTGATCTCTCCTACCTTCGTGTGTTTGGTGCTTTGTGCTATCCAACGAATGACGGTCAAGACTTAGGTAAATTAAGAGCAAAGGCAGATATTGGAGTTTTTGTTGGTTATGCACCAAACAAGAAGGGTTAACGAATCTACAACAAGAGAACCCGAAATATCATGGAAACAATTCACGTTACGTTCGATGAGCTGACCGGTCAAATGGCTCCGGGACAAACCGTTCGCACCCGCAACTCAATTTTCATCAAGTAGTCCTATCAGTTCTACTCTTGTTTCTAATCCCTCTCCAGCAACTCCTTATGTACCTCCATCAGAAGATGATTTAAAGAGATTGTTTGATCCAATGTTTTATGAACACTATGAACCAAATGCTGATGAAATGTCAATTCCATCAACAGAGGCTGCTCCTATCCCTGTGAATAAAGCCAACCCTTCAGTCTCAATATCATTAAGTCAAGAAGCGCCTGCTGCTGATCACTCTGTCTCATCAACAAATCATCAATCATCGAATGTACATCATGGAATTGTCTCTGGCATCAATGATGAAGTTAACTCCTTTGCTACTCCCGAAGATGCTCCATTTGAAAACATATTTGCTCCTGAATCATCATCAGAACCATCTTCATCAGGAGATATCGACTCTGCTACATCAGTTCCTCAACAACAGCCACATGAACACCTCAGAAAATGGACACATGATCATCCATTGGACAACATCATTGGAAACCTCTCTCGTCTAGCATCCATTGGACAACATCATTGGAAACCTCTCTCTAAGGTCGAACCAAAAGATGTCAAAACTGCCATGAATGAAGACAGTTGGTTCAATGCCATGCAAGAAGTAATTCATGAGTTTGATCGACTTGATGTATGGGAATTAGTACCTGCTCCAGATTGTGCTATGATCATTGCTCTAAAGTGGATCTTCAAAGTGAAACTTGATGAGCATGGTGATGTTTTAAAGAACAAGGCTCGATTGGTTGCAAAAGGATATAGTCAAGAGGAGGGTATTGACTTTGAAGAATCATTTGCTCCTGTTGCTCGTATCGAGGCAATCAGAATCTTCTTGGCTAATGCTGCAAGTAAGAACATAGTAGTCTATCAAATGGATGTAAAGATGGCGTTTCTTTACGGAGATCTTAAAGAAGTCGTATACGTCAGCCAACCTGAAGGTTGAAGAAGGCTCTTTACGGTTTAAAGCAAGCTCCAAGGGCATGGTATGATACGCTATCAAAGTTTCTTCTATCCACTGGATTCAGCAAAGGAGCAGTTGATCCGACATTGTTCACCAGGAAGTCAGGCAAACATTTAATTCACGTTCAAATATATGTTGATGATATTATCTTTGCCTCGACTGACCCCAATGAGTGTGACCGTTTTTCTATTGAAATGGGTTCTAAATTTCAAATGTCAATGATGGGACAAATGTCATTTTTCTTAGGATTACAAATTTCACAAAGTCCCGGAGGCATTTTTATAAATCAATCTAAATATGCTAATGAGATTTTAAAGAAATTTGGATTTGATTCTAGTGATCCTGTTGACACTCCCATGATAGAGCGTACTAAACTAGATGAGGACCACTCAGGGATCATGGTAGACCAAACGAAATATCGTAGTATGATTGGATCCTGATGTACCTCACAGCTAGTAGACCAGACATCTTGTTTGCTGTTTGCATGTGTGCTAGATATCGGGCTAAGCCTACCAAAAAGCACCTTGAAGCGGTTAAACGGGTCTTTCGGTATCTCTAAGGAACCATCAATATGGGACTTTGGTACCCGAAGGACACTGGTATGTCACTAACGACCTATGCAGATCTGATCATGCATGATGTCAAGATACTCGTCGAAGTACGTCTAGAGGTGCTCAGTTTTTGGGTGATAAGCTTGTGAGCTGGTCTTCAAAGAAGCAAATGAGTACTTCTATTTCCTCTACAGAGGCTGAATACATAGCCATGTCATCTTGTTGTGCTCAAATCCTTGGGATGAGATCCCAATTATCTGACTATGGCTTTGAATTCAACAAAATCCCTCTGTACTGTGATAATAAAAGTGCTATTGCTCTCTCATGCAACAACCTACAACACTCAAGAGCAAAGCACATCGACATACGACATCATTTCATCAGGGAACAAATAGAAAACGGTGTGTGGAACTTTATTTTGTGAGGACTGAATACCAATTAGCAGACATCTTCACCAAAGCTCTTCCTAGAGAACGTTTTGAGTTTATCCTTCCAAGACTTGGTCTTAAGAGCCTACAACCGGAAACACTCAAACGTCTTCAAGAGGAAGAAGAGGAGTAAAATATTTTCCTTCATCTATCTCTTGTAAATATCTATTCGAAAAAAAAACAAAAAAAACAACAAAGAGAAAATTATAAAACTTTCAAAAACCCATTAAAATTAGAAAATCTTGAAAAATTCCAAAAATATTGTTATTTTGTCATGTTTTTCCTTGTTCGATATCATCTACGGACTTCGTGTTGACTTTCAAAGAATGTCACGGGTCTTTAGATGTTCTTCGAATGTACATAAGATCGTTTCTTAATATATATATATATATATATATATATATATATATATATATATGTATATATATAATTTTTGGGAGAAAGTGAAACTATGATTTATTGTCATTTCAGAAAGTAACCAGTTTTTCAAAGAAAAAACAGAGCCATGCTTTATCTTGGTTTTCAAATCTCATGCTCTGATTCTATAAACAATTACTTACTATCTTATGAAAACTAATTGCTTTGAAAAATAGCTCGGACTCTATTTTTGAAAATCATCTGGACTTAACGTTTGTCAAAATATATATCTCTCAATCAACAACTTATGTCATTGATTGAGGGGGAGAATGATTTCAATTAAATCAAAAGGTTATTTGTCATACAATTGTTTTTCAAAAGATAATCATGCATGTTTAATCAATGGAGTTTAAAGTCTCAAAATCCGATCCTTATTAGTTAAAAAGTTTTCATAATCAAGACAATTCTCCTTAAAAGCTTTCAAAATCAATTTAAATCTATAGAGATCACAAATCTCAAATGATTTGATAATTGTGATCGGGGGAGAATTTGTGATTTAAATTGGATTTAATCTGATAATTCGGTAAATGGTTTTATAAGGATGTACAAGCTCTCCTTCCCACATGTGCCAAACGATTTCAAATTTTCCATGCACATGTTGAGGGGGAGCATCTATCTTAAACCACTAAGATTTGAAACGTGATCAAGTTATTTCAATGTGCAGTCTTTTCCTAATATGTGCAAAACATTTTCAAATATCTATGCACATATTGAGGGGAGCAACTATTTTGAAAACCACATTCTTCATATAACTACTCTTAGATGCAAGCCAACCCCTCAAAGATGAAAATTATTTCTATTACAAAATGATGCATGATGCACATGTTGAGGGGAAGCTCTGTTTCTAAAATTATCAAAACAATTCAGGTACAAAATGTTTTGATAATATATCACAAGTATCTGGATTGATTTTCAAATGGTACCAATGGCAGATGAACAATACCAAATAGACCGACCAACTTTACGTTATGTATGGTGATATAAGGAAGATAAGGTTAGGTATTAAGTTCCCATGATCCGCCAGAACCGGAGGGATCTACCCAGGGACAATCCACTAGATAGTGTAGAAGTCCTTAGGTTTGATGAAAAAAGGAGAAAAGTGAGAAATGGGAAGTGTGCGGATTGAGACTGAGCTAGTACTGGAATAAACCAAACAAGGTTCTGGTTATGAAGTCTTGGTAAGCACTGAAGGGGTTGAAGAATGAAAAAGAAATGAAATGAGAAAAGGGTGAAAAGAAATAGCCCTCTATTTATTCAACCTTAGGGAAGAAACCGGGTTCAATTCATATGCTACTGGTGGTTACCAAGGTAACATCGGTATTGAAGACAAGACGTCATGTACCCAGTGACGCACTGCACTACAACTTCCCAAGCTACTCAAGTTCCTCTTAAAAGGACTTGTTTCATTCTCACGGGGTACCGACATTATCTATCGACTTTCTCTTAGAGTTTGTTGATATTGAAGAAGGAGACCCTCTCCCTAGTCTCCGGCATAGGATCCAAATATGCACAATTGAGTCTAGAGCCACGAGATCATCTATAAATCTCCTTAGGACACTATCAATGAAAACTTTCTATTTCACACAATGTGGAAAGAGAGATTATATCTTATGAGTCCTACGCATTATCCTTGTGGTATTGCCAGAACATCTGAGTGATATGCTAACATATTCACAATGAAGATGGAAAGCCTTCTGGAGCCAACATCAAACAAGCTCCTGGTGGGTGGCATGTGAGATCTATCCAATAGATCAACCATGTGACAACTGAACAGAAACAATGGGGAGATTCAATTTTTCAATCAAAAATACTTTTTGTATTTAAAAGAATACACATTCAATGTGCTAGAGAAAAGAAGAAATTTGCACATCGAACGGTTTTTCCAAAAGTATTTTTTCAATCAGAGATACTTTTTGAGTTTGAAATATGAATACACATTCGATGCGCTAGAGAAAAGAAGATTTGCACATCGAACAATTTTTCCAAAACCGGCCGTTGTGCTTAAAAACTCTTTTCTTTAGCATATCGACTGTGTACTAATATTTCAAAATAAAAGGTGTTTATGATTGATAATTGATTCTCATTAAAACCTTCGTTGTATTGCAAAAACAATTTCTATTGTGCGGTACATGATTGTTTTTCAAATATTTTCATCAATCGATGAATCTCAATTATTTGGTTCACTCACTCCGTGTTGTCTTCTTTGAGGCGTTCGGTTTGAGAACGGCTAGAAGCATTTGCGAAACCCTGTCAAGGAAATTCTTGAATTATACACGATCATAGGCAGTACTTATGCGATCAACGAGGGAAGTGGGCGTGTACCTCAATTCAACGAAAGTGATCAAAGACATTTTCGTGCGCTTTATTGCTAATTGTTGTATGTAGGTACGCCCGACGTTTGCAGCTGATCAGAATGGTGCGGTCAACCCATAGCCGCATGCTCACACAATACACTCATTTCTAAAGAAATCATGATTAGTGCATCAATGACTCTGATATTCTCACTCCATGCTTCTGCTACGTTGTTGCCAATATCATGAATCAACGAAAGCTTCCGCTACTCTGATGAGAAGAAATCATGATCCAAAATGTGAGCATGTCGGTCCAAATGTCACAACATCACATAATACCAACACCACAATGGATGAGTCAGAGATTTATGATTGCTCATGATCTCAAAGCTGGCTCAAAACTCATTATCACATGGATCAGATAAAGACCTCCACTTGGATTAACCAAACATGCAATAATGAAGAATCGATGACTACGAGCTTCAGAACAAAGTCCTACATCAAGAATGCAAGAACAATTTATAATGTAATATCTGTTTGTATTCAATGTAATTTTTAATGTGTGTTTGAGGTGACCTCCCTTAGGGGGAGATTGTTAGGATTTAGTAAATCCAGTTATTAAAGAGTCGGTCACCTCAAGTATATGTAATCGTTAGAAAGCTCGTAGTCGTAGATCATTACAAGTTAAGTAGTATTTAGTTTGTAACACCGTGGAGGACGGACGGGTCTTTACCCACTGTATGCCTGATCCACAACCCGTAGGTGGCGATTTATGTAAGTACTATAAATACACTCTACCTTCCAAGGTAGAGAGTTGGAGCTCATAATAAGATTTTTCTTTCTCTCACTAAAGTTCCCAAAACTTCTAACCCTTTCTCTCTCTAGAAACTCATCTTGTACGCCTCTTGTGTTAATGGTTTGATGTGTATGTGAAATCCAATATGTTACAAAAATTATTTTGTATTATATTGGATATTATGTCTTAAAATGTAATTGCATATAATTATATAGTTATAAGTCTTGTTCACGCACGGAGTTTACACATAAATCAAATTTATTTTAACATTTTAGTTTAATATATAGACATATAAGAATTTGTCCGTGAAAATTGTGATATAAGTACGACTAATATTTATGCACAAGTTTTTCATTATACATTAATGTCTATTAGAATTTGGGAAAAATTTCAGTTAGATAACTCAAAATTTAATTTAATATAGTACGACATAAATGTTGATGTTGTTATTTAAATTTCAGTATTGATATTATGTTGTACACAAGATGCGAGTTTAGTAGCACATAGTGAGCGTTGATGAAGTTAAAATATACTCCTTATAGTTTTTTAAAAATTCTAGATATCCTTATATAAATAAATAAGAATTATATGAGTCGTTTTTATAAATAAAATCGTATTTATTTATTTTTAGATTGCAGTAACTCGTGCTTACCATTTGATTATTATAAACCCGTTTTCGATAATTTAGCAGTATTTAATATTTAAACTTGTGTCCTATAAGTTAAATTTTTAAAAATGGTATAAATGAGTTCTTACTGAGTACTAATGTAAATGGTAAAAAATATAAAATATTTTGATATTTATAATCTTATGTATATTTATATATTTATATATATATATATATATATATATATATATATATATATATATATATATATATATATATATATATATATATATATTGTATTTTAAGATATAAATTATATGGGGTATAAAGTTTAAGGGGGTATTTGTTTATTTTCTAAAGTTATTAAAAAATATGAAAACTTATAATATTAGTAACTCTATATAATTTTTAAAAATTCAATCATTAAAGTTTTATTAATTACCCCATCTTTTTTTAACTTTTTGTTTTTACAAATTTGACACCTATATTTTTATATGGTTTTTTTCTCAACAAAATTTCTCCACCAAATTTATTAAAATTTGACCACAATCAATTTAATTTTGACTTTTATTAATCAATCACATCACACAATTTTGCTTACGTGGCAAAATCAAGCTCTCTTATTGATCCAATTCTTTTTTCAATAAGAATGAATTGACAAAATCCCTCCGAAATAATGTAATTCTTGTATTATATAATATAATATATAAAAAGATTGTGATTTCTTTACTTCATAAAAGCTCATAATATTGCTTAACAAAGTATTAGATCAATTCTCTTTATCCTTAATAAAATTCTCAGCTTTCCTATAACAAAACATTAATACCCTTGTCTTCTTTAACAACTACTCCGTAATAAGCAGGTACCCATATTATTTCGACTGAAGCAAAGACTCACGTGAATGATAGTATGATATACAATAGGAGAATAAACAAAAAAATATGATAAGATTGTTAACCACTTAACCTCTTTGTTACAGTTCTGCAATAACATTCTTTAACCATTTTCAACTGTTCAGAATAGCTATATATGCTCATTTAAGATTAAAAACATATACAACGGTTTTTTTTAATGGATTCAAGTAGCTTGTGCTCAAGAGACTTGTCTTACTCAGTTAAGTCATCTTCTTTTGTCTATAACAACAAAAACTTCTAAATAATAATGGAACTATATTCACTAACCAATAACGGTGGCGATGGGCATAGCAATCATCACCACCACCGTGATAGATACAAAAACATTATTAAGACGGTTATAATGAATCATACGAAGCAAAGAACCCTTTAGATATTGTAATGGTCTTGCGTTGAACGGGCAAAAACGACCATATTCACAGTTTGCTCATGTGCCTGATGTTGTTTATGTTAGAATCGAGCTGACGACATATCGGAGATTGTATTAATTATCTACTATAACTATAACGTAGGGACTAATAATGTTAATATGTAATAGACAGCTATGTATTCGCCTATATTAACTGCTCATGACTCTCCTTAAGAGGTATGTAGAGTTAAGCATTATTTAAATTTAAATAAAACTTCCTTTCTCTCACCCTCTCTTTTTTTCTCTCTAAATACAAATATGTATTTCAATCATTTTTCTTCTCTAGACCTCCCGATCTTGTTTAGAAGCTTGGTGTTTTATACTTTACATTTGGTATCAAGTGTTTGAATGAGATTGTGGTGTTTTTGTTTTTCAAAAATCTAGATTAAATCGTGTTTTAAAATGTTTTCGTGGGTTTTATGTGTAAACCAAAAACTTCAAAGTGAAAACTTTGAGTTTGATGATAAAGTTTGAATCTTTAGTGTACAAACTGATTTATAAAGATCTTTTGTATGTTGTTCAAGGATAAGATATAAATATTCGAGCTTAATTATAGAAGATTTGGTCTTAGTTTTTGAAGAAAACGAAAGTTTGAAAATATTGGGTTCATATTAATATTTCATGGGTTTGATTCGTGTTTGCTAAGGTTTGGTGATTGTTTTGTGTTTAGATATAATAAAATTTAAATATTTGAAATTTTGGTGGGACAAATCATGTAAGAAATATGTGTTTGGTTCGAATTTAGGGTGAAACGTCACATAGTAGAAACAGTTTTACTTTTGGTTCATATAGATTGTCTAGGTTCACTCCTTGCTATTAGAAACATCCCACTAAGGTATGTGGTCCAAACCGAGAACTTCACCTTAGTCCCAATCAGGGGCGGAGCCAGGATATTTTTTTAGAGGGGGCAACATTTTTTTTTCCCCGACAGGCCGAAAAAGGAAAAGAACCTGTGCAAGAGTGCCGCTAATTTTTTTCTCAAACGATAACTGCTAAATACGTGAAGTTAAACCAAATAATATATGGCTGAAGTTATATTTATACATAAAAATTTAACATTATAACAAAATGTAAATAAAAATAGAAAAAGACAAATGAGTTGGTTTCAATTTTCAATGTACACGTGACCAAACATTAATAACATCATTTCTCTTTCTTGGGTGACCACACAAAAAATAACATCACCACCTTTCTCTTTCTCTGTCATCTTCATGGTTGCAGTTTCTTTTTCCATGGTCACTCGACTGTGTTTTTATCCGGCAAGATTTTTTTTTTCATCTTTTTTTCTGATTCTATCAACTAGAGAGACTTCATTTCATTTACTTATAATAAGGGGGCAAAATGGCGCCAAAATCTCTAAAAAATACACTCTGTAGGAAGTTTTGGGGCGCGTGTACGCGTGACCCGTAGCTCCATACTCTGGTCCCGATCGAGAACCCCAAAACGAGAAAAAGCTAGACCGAGAACTTTATCTTAAATCGAGAAAAGAATTCGGTATGTACCTAACCGA
Source organism: Chrysanthemum makinoi (assembly GCA_910596185.1). Taxonomy (NCBI): domain Eukaryota; kingdom Viridiplantae; phylum Streptophyta; class Magnoliopsida; order Asterales; family Asteraceae; genus Chrysanthemum; species Chrysanthemum makinoi. The sequence continues at coordinate 92,420,855 of OU343219.1, read as the reverse complement.
GAAATAAGTGGTCCCAACCAAATTTTTTTTAAGGTTTGTCTGATCCTAGAAATATTAGAGTTTGTTGATACCGAGAACTTATGGTACCAAAATCTACATAGATCTATTTGTACCAAGAACCCGACCAAGAAACTCTAACCAAGCAAATACCAAACCAAGAAATATTTTTCGGTTTCTTTGCGAGGACTTTTTAGCTAAACCGAAAATTTTTCTCACCTTAAGAAGTTACTTGATCAAACCTATAAACATGAATACCGGATACCATCACACACAAAAACTTTCATACCCTCTTGAGACTGAAGTGACATTTCACTAGTGCGTGTACTTATTTAACTTAGATTCGAACTGGTTGGTTATATGTCATGATAACTTGTCTGGACATTAATTGATCGTGATTAAGAGTTGGCTATATCTAGTCATTTGTGTATAAACCTCGTAGGTGATATGTTTCATTCATACAATTTTTCTAAAGGTGAACACATAAAAACTCTAATGGACACAACCCTACATACCGAGAGGCTTGGGCCTACTAATTTATCATCTAATGCTCCCCGCAGTTCGAGTGGCAACATCGCGGAAAGCTCGAATTGGAGTAGAAGAGCTAATAAACAATAAATTAAAGCAATAAATAGTTGTTGATGAAGACATCTGACAACAAACGAAAGCAAATCTTCAAGTATCAGCAGTAAAACCAACAAAACTGGATAAACAAAACGGATAAACCGAAGTATCCATACTAGAGAATAGACCAAGTATCCTTTACCAAACTTTTTTTTTCAGCAACATCAAAGAAAGAAAAACAAACAAAAACATAATAATAATAATAATAATAATAATAATAATAATAATAATAATAATAATAATAATTATTATTATTATTATTATAAAAATTTTAAGGCTATTCAATTCGAAAAGAAAATTGTTCATTAGAGCACTCCCATCCTTAACGCCCCAAAGACGTTATATGCCCAAACCACCCGCGTTATTGCGTTAAACCCGTTGGAAGTGCATATCAATCACGCCGTTAGTCCCTGGGCGTTAAGGGACTAACGCGCGCTAAACTTAAAAAAAAAAAAAAATCATTTCACCCCCCTAAACCTTTTCAAATAAATTTTCACTTACACCCCCAACACGATTCAAATTCAAATTTAAATTATCTTGGTCAATTCAGGCGGGGATAAATTCAAATTCAAATTTGAAATTTAAAAATCAAATATGGCGGGATTTATTCAAACTCAAATCAACTCTGCCTATATATACAACTCTACCAGAGTTGTTTAGAACACACAATACACACAAGTTACACACACTCACACACACACAAAAATGTCTCGCAAAGATTTTTCTCAATTCCCAGCCGAGAAAATTCTTGCCGGAAACCGACTTTCCAAATCCAAATTACTTGCCGGAAACCGGCTTTCCAACTCTACGAACATGATGTTTACTCTACACCACCGAAAATGTCTTTCCGGTGGGTTTTGAAAACATCCCGTACCTCCCAATTGTTCCTACTCCTGTGGACAGTATATGGGTGGATTTTCAAAACACGGCGGGTTAAGTGAGGCTTCCCTCCGGAACTGGAGCGAGATGAAGAAAACCGTAGGGAGATTATGGAAGAGGTGCGTGAAGAGGCTGCGTCGTGAGCAAAAGCACGGGAAGCTCGGTACCTCCAGACAACTATTTCGACATAATGGAGAGTCGATACTTTAATGGGAGTTTTATTCTCCGCCAACCCGAGTTCGATGGTTGGGACTCGGATGATCGTTTTAAGTTTTAGTAGTTTTATTTTCGTCAGTATGCGTTGTATCTTTAATATTTAATGTAATTCGTGTTTAACGTTTAATGTACTTGGTGTTTTAATGTTAAATGTGATATGTGTTTTAATAAATGAAGTGTTTGTTTTAGTTTAGGGGTTGAAATTGAAAATATGAAATGTTATTGGTGTTATTGATGTTATTTGGATGTTAGGCTATGCGCAGTGGATCCGGTCATCGTCGGTTGGTTGCTTCGGTTGAGCTCGGTCGAGCCATTGTGGCTGGGTAGGTTGTCATCGTCGGTTGGGGAAGAAAATGGAGGAACTCGGTTGCTTCCTCAACCGAGTGGCAAAGCCACATATTTCCAAAATCCTACCATTTCTAATTAAAAAAAAAAAATTAAACTTTACCACTTTTACGACATTATAAATACCAAACTCAAACACATTTTTAAACACACAATTTCAAACAACTTCTCATAAACACTTTCAAACACATTTTGATAATTATTTCTTACGAGTTATTTTTTAATTCTTCGTCTTCCGGCGGGAAGAAGTTATGAGCGAGTTCTGAGTTCATGGAGTATCGCATTATGCTTGGGACACCTAGCGTCACGCCAAAGGCTCGACGAAACCACACGGCTAGGGATCATGTAGGTGCTCATAATCGTTTGGTTGCCTTACTTCTCCGAAGAACGTTGTATGACGAAAAAACATTCCGTCAGCGGTTCGGATGCCCCGACCCTATTCACTCAAATTGTGCAAAGGTAACCAATCATTCTCCTTATTTTCAACAAACTCGATTGTAGAGGGTACTTGGTATTTCTCCATTGGTCAAGTGTCTTTGCGCAATTCGTCAATTGGGATACAGCGGAAGTTCCTGATTCTCTTGGCAGTATTGCGCTGGTGGGTGCAACAACGACGCGATTGTCTCCGTAACTTTGGCACGGTTATCATGGAGTTATATGGTGCTGAGTATTTGCGAAAGCCCGTATTCGAACTTGAAAGATTATATGCTCATCACGAGCATAAGCATGGGTTTCCTAGGATGATGGGAAGCATTGATTGTACATGTTGCCTTGGGGAGAGCGCAAATAGTTTGAGAGGTCAACATGCTAGGGGTGATCACGGGCCACATCCATTCATTTTATTGGAAGCGGTCGCCTCCCAAGATTTATGGATTTGGCATGCGTTTTTTGGTGTCTCCGGGATGAATAACGATGTAAACGTTTTATATCGTTCCTGTTTTCAATGATATCAAATGCTGGAGAGAGCGGCGGAACTTGATTTCGAGGCTAACGATGTTGCTTACAAAATGGGATATTATCTTCTCGGCGGGATATATCGAATGGTCTATTCTTATTAAGTCCATTTCAAATCCTCCTACTGGTGATGAAAAAAGAATGTTGTACAAGAGGAAGCACGAAGCAGCAAGGAAAGATGTGGAACGAGCTTTTGGTGTGTTGAAGAAGTGGAAAATGCTTAAAGTTCCTACCGAGCATAAACGGATCTCGAATATTGTGTATACATGCATCATATTACATAATATGATCATCAAACACAAGCAGCAGGCGATTTGTCCTACATGGTTTCCACAAGAGGGCCACCGTGATCATGATCCGGTAAGATCCCATCAGAATCCTAGAAGTTACTCAGAGTTAACGGATCGATCAACTCATCTAAACATAAAATCTGATTTGGTCGAACACATTTGGAGAAACCGTGGAAATGCAGGCAATCAAGAGATTGAAGAGCGAAAGTGTGAAGAGCGTAACGGCGATGAAGATTTTTTGTGATGTTTTCAGTTTTAATAAGTATTGTAACGTCTACGTTTTATTAGTTTAAGTTTTTAATTATTGTTGTAATGTTAAGTATTTTTATTAATGAAGTTTAATTTTGTTTTTAAAAATATTTGAATTAAAAAAAAAAAAATCTCAGGTCACCACTGTGGCAACTAGGTCGTCGTCAGGTCGTCGGAGAGAGAAAGCTTATGTGGCACCGACGAACTAGTTCACCATTGTGCATAGCCTTATGGTTGTGGGTGTTTTTTGGGGATGTTAATGTTAAATGTTAAAGCTGATGTGACGCTGACATGGACGGTGGATGAGAGTGCTCTTAGCAGCGATGAAAGAAAACATACGGGCAAGGGAAAAAAAACTTCAACTTGTTTTTTTCACTTTTTTATTATTTTTTTATTGCTTGATTGAGATCGCTAATTAGCAGAGATAAAGAGAGATATTAGAAGAAAATAATAATAATAAAATGACAAGGGGCAGAAACATGAATATGAAAAAAAAAATTAAAATAAAAGAGAAGTGTAAAGATACATTGAATTTGACAGTGAGTGTTTGAGGATCAGATTCGCCACGATAACATTATAAACCCTGTAAGTGATATTTTTCATTATATGATATTTATAAAGGTGAACACATAAAAACTCTAATGGCACCAACCTCACATATCAGGCTTAGGCCTACTAATCTATCATCGAATAGGATCTACAAAGACATAAGTTGGTTCTTAATGACTCACAAAATAGTATGAGTTTAAAAAGTTACGTTGTAGTGCTTAGTTTCTCACAAAGTTAAGAGTAAGTCAAGATGCTTTGTGCACCTAATACAGGAGTACGTTGTACTACTCCGTATGCGTATATTAATACTTTATTTGAATAGTTACATATGCCTGATCGCGGCAAAACACATGCATTTGGATTAAGAGAGAACCCCATCTCTTCAAACTGTCGTGTTCATTATTTATTTTTAAAATACCACGTATATGTAGAATACGCAACAATATGATCAAACACAAGCAAGACACAAGTTTAACATAAAAAAAACATGTCAAGACAAACACGACTCGTCATGTAGGTTTATTAGACACCGCAATAAGTCTTTAGAGCAGACTTGGCTCGTTGGCCGTTCTCGGTGTAATAAAACTGAAGAAACTCGACATGATCAAACGGTTTGAAGAGTAGCGGGTGCTTTTCATCCACAACTTCTATTGGGGCTCTAATCACATGCCCAGCCTTTGGTATCGAAAACAATCCAAGAGAATACCTCGCCTTCTCCCCACTCATCATCACTCGATGGTTAGGCGAATGCAATCGTCCATTTGTCCATGCCTATAATTGTAAGTTTCCAAAGATGAGTCACAATATACCCGAAAAAGAGGCCGCTAACAACTAACAATCTACAATCATGACGATTTATATATAAAACTTACGTATAAGGAATCTCCAATCATAACGATGAACGAGTCAGGTGAAGGTTGAATCTTGATCCAGTCTCCCGATTTAGTTTGCACCTCCAATCCGTTAACTTGATTTTGATGTAAAATTGTGACTATGTTCTTGTCTGTGTGAGAATTGAGTCCAAGTTTGGACTCATTTGTTTCGGGTCCTTTATATTTCATGACCCGAAGCAAATAATTTGTTGAATCCATATGTTCATCCATGTATTTCTCTAATCCCAAACTCTCCAGCACCATCATCCTCACCATTTGATCGAGTTTTGATAGTTTTTCTGAGAATTCTTGTATAGTTTTGCTACAAAGCAGTATTCAAGCTTGATAGTACTTAACACGACAAATAGAGTTTATAAAAGATATATATTAGACATACAACTAAGAAAATAGATTAGATACCAGAATTTTGGGTTTCCTTCTGGCCACAACATTTTGGTGAAGCTTTCGGTCTTCTCTGGAATGGGTGCGTCTTCAATTCCCATGCTTTCATAGAGTGGCACCATTGGGTATTGACCAACGTAGCCATGAAAGGGTTTTGAGGATCGATTTTTTAGTTTTGTTTGTAAAGGGAGATCAAAAAGTAGCTGCAACGATTCAAACATGGACGTTTGGAGCTCCGGTGGGATGTTGGGGAAGGTTGCTTCGAAGCAACCAAACTCCTGAAGAGCTTGGTGGACTTGGGATTTCGTCGAATCCCATTCGAGTTTGTTTGTGTGTTTGTCTAAATTCGAAAAATGTATGCAAGGGAGTTTAAGATGAGTGTCCGAACCCATATCTCCTATACTTGAACACTTACGTATTCTCTAGCCGGCATATATAGACAACTTAAGATTTGTTTCTTCCTTCAAAATATTATAACTCAATATATTTGGAACTATTTAAATAAATCATTTATTTAAGATCGAAATCAAATTATTACTTTTAAAATCATTGAACGAATATGCAACGTCATACCGAGTATTATTCTTTTTAGCTTGTTGTGGAATTTCTTAATGCATGCAGTTTGTCTGCTTATACCCAATTAATCTATATGCAATTATACTACTGTACTATTTTTCTTAATTATATTGCATGTAGTTTGTCTGTTTATCAATAATTGCTTATAAATTATTTAACTACTCTAAATGCATAAAGCTGATTTGATAATATATAATGAATTAAGGGGCAATTTCATATTTCCCCTCCTCATTTTAGTTGAAAATTTCATATATACTCAAACATGCATTAAAAATATTGTACATTATGCATTTAATACTTGCACTTTGGGTATATATGAAATTAATCATGAAAATAGGGTGATATATGAAATTAATCCATAAATTAATGACAAAAACTCAATCATTGATGCTATTTGCTATTAAGAAATCATTTTGATGAATGATTGTAATAAATTATAGAAACAATTACACGTTTGGTCCCTGTGGTTTGCTCTGATTTCAAGTTTAATCCCTAAGTCGTTTTAATTACACCAGAGATACATATTTTTGGAACCTTGCACTCATTTAGTCCCAATTTTGGATGGGTCGTTAGTTTCTCCGTTAAGTGTTTGCACCGTTAGTCTTTCCGTTAATAATTTTTGCACCGTTAGTCCTATTTTTTCAAATAATGGTTTTCGCCAGTTAGTCCTTTCGTTAATAATAGTTTTTGCCCGTTTTTGTCTGTTTTTATCCGTTTTTGTTCGTTTTTTTATCCGTTTCCCCCGTTTTTTCACGTTTTTCGTCCGTTTTTTGCGTTTTTATCCGTCTTCGTCTGTTTTTATATGTTTTCGTCCATTTTTTTAACGTTTTTGTCCGTTTTAATCCGTTTTTTACGGATAAAAAATGTAAAATCGTGCGAAAACGGATAAAAAACAAATGAAACGGATAAAAACGCAAAAAATATGGGCAAAAATAGATAAAATACGAATGAAAACGGATACTTTGAACAAATAACGATCGCGGATAAGCGTGAAAAGCGGACAGCGGACGAAAACATATAAAACAAAAGCGTCGCAGCGGATAGCGAATGAAAACGAATAAGCGGACAAAAAAGCGTTAAAGAATAGCAAAAGCGGATAAAAGCAGGCAGCGGATAAGCAGACGAAAGCGCGGATAAAACGAACAAAAATGTAAAAAGTGGTCAAAACGGATAAAGCAGACAAAAGCGGTTAAAACGGACAAAACTAAAAAGCGGGGCCGAAAACATATAAAACGAGCGAGCGGATAAAAGCGTAAGCGGACTGGCATTAAAAAGGAAGCGGATAAAACAAACAGCGGACAAAAGCGGACAAGCGTAAAAAAAAGGCGAAACTATACTTGAAGGGATAACGGCGAAAACCATTATTTGAAAAATAGGACTAGCGGTTGCAAATATTATTAACGGAGGGACTAACGTTACAGAAAAACCTTAGCGAACGGCCCATCAAAATAGGACTAAATGAGTGCAAGGTTCCAAAATAGGTATCTCAGGTGTAATTAAAACGACTTAGGGACTAAACTTGAAATCAGAGCAAACCACAGGGACCAAACGTGTAAGTTTTTGTTGGGAATTAAGGTAAACTACTGATTCTGCCGAAGATTCTGTCGAAGAGATTCTGCCGAAGAAGAATGGATTCTTTGAAGTTATACTTGGCCAATGCTAGCGAATATTGTGTTGCTGGCGAAGTAAAAATTACTGCGTAGAGATAAGCTCAAATAAGTAAAAGTGTGCCGTATTAAAGATAGGTTGGCGTATTATATGTAGAGCTTAATCAGAATAAACAAAATGATGAACAAAACAATATGATTAGTTGCATGCTTGTCTAGATGCATGCTTAGTCTATGTTAGTATTAGGAGTGTAAATTGTCAACGCTCATTAGGGTTTCTTGCCTATATAAGAAACCATGCTTAGTTTGTAATAGATAGGTTTTTGAGAAAGCTTTCTAAAGTCTTTCAAGTCTTGTAAAACATCGAAACATAGAGTTTCATAATCAAAAGATCCATAGAGGATCAAAAGTTCTTAGTTATTGTAACTTGTATTTTAAAGCTACAAAATACTAGTTGTAGAGATCTTCTATTAGTTTGCTTGTGATTACATAGTCAACACTAACGATCTCAGAATGCAAAGATCTATCAAGGTCTTTGTGTTTTCACAAGTGGTATCGAGCCTCGGGAAGTCTCTACGATACTAAGAACATTCATTCATCATGCACGGATCCGATATGAAACTGAAGTCACCAACACAAACAACACCAACACCTTCCATGCAACGGCTCAGTCTCTCAACGATAATGGTAAACTTCCTTATTTGAAAAGGGAAGAATATGAACTTTGGGCTATGAAGATGGAAAGCGGATTTCCAATATTGATTGGAAGCTGTGGGAGGTTGTAAAGAAAGGAAACAGTTTGAAGAAGATGATCACTGCGAGGGGGTGGGAAATTTATCATGGCTCCACCAAAAGCTGGCGAGGTACTAGCTATGCGAGAGAGCATAAAGTAAAGACCATTACGCTTCAAGCCATTCGAGAAGATCATCGTGTGATTTTCATCATATGGATGATGCAAAGGACATATGGATGGCTCTCACAGCAAGGTTCGGTGGAAATGAAGAATCAAAGAGAATGAGGAAGTCCATCTTTGAGACAACAATTTAGGGACTTTAATATCTCTGAGAAGAAGGTATTCACAAGGGATCTGACAGGGTTCCATAGGATCTTGAGTCACTAAACCAGTGATGCAAACGATAATGATATTTGCAACTCAAAGTTCCTTCGATCTTTACCTCCATCATGGTTGCATGTAAGTATAGCCCTCAAAGCTAAAGGTGGGTTGGACATGCTCACCTTTGATGAGCTTGTATAACGACTTCGAGAACTCTTGAACCTGATGTAAGAACCCCTACCGTACATCTTCTTGGCCATGCGACTTTTGTTGGGACATCTCACTCCAACATGATGGCGCAAGCTCCTAGTTCCAACTATTTTCCATCATCTACTAGTTCCAACTACTTTCCATCATCCTGCTCTCCCACTCCATCACATAACACTCGTCAGCCACCATCTTCTCAATCTAAGACTAGTAGTGTGATGGAGGATGTTCTTCATTCATTTGTTCTTTGACTATGATACTCAGCTGATATCTTGCATATGAAGACTTTGTCGGTTGGACCCACTTGAAATGGAGAGATGAAACTAAAAATGCGGAGGTGGCATTCTGTCAGTGGACATCAAAAGGTTTGAAGAGAAGTCGGAAGGAAGTTTGCTTTCAAGGGGAAAGGAACGGCTAGCTTTGATAGGAGAAAGTCAAGTGTTTCACTTGCCACCAAATGGGGCATTTCTCAAGGAATGCAAAGGCAGGGAAAAGTGGAGATGGAGCAAACTACCTCTCTATCAGTGGCGAGGAAGTTGGAGCTTGACTCTCTCACCATGGATGAACAAGTCAAATGGACTGACATGAACTTATGTGAATGGGAAGCTCATGATTCGATAAGCTTGGATTCTTGGCAAGGTGTACTTCGGATGAAAGGCATGATCAGTTTGCCTTGATGGGACTATCTCAGGTACACAACTATATATTTGGTTGTAGTCTAAGATACAATGAACTTAAAGAAGAGTATGATGCTATGAAACCTAAGTTTGATGAATGCTATGTTGAAAAGGAAGCTCATAAACTAGCATAAAAAGCGATAGAAAGACAAAAGGTATGGTTTCAAAAGAATCAAATAGCGTATGAAGAAAAGATAAAGGTGTTACAGTTTGATCTTGAAGTTGATAATAATTATTTAAAAGCGTGAAAGCTAAGATGAAGGCGTATCTGAAAACCTAGAGCTTAAAGAAAGGTAAATGAGAAATAGCTAGAAATAAACAATGGTTAATTGCAGGTGATAATCTAGCTAGAAAGAACTATATACTTGATCAATCGTAACCTCGGCTTAGGATTAGGGTTTCAAAAATATGTAGGAGTAGAAGCTAGGTATGATGGTAGTAAATCCACACAGCAGGGTTAGCTAACTTTGTAAAAGGGCAATATGCATAGTGTCCACTGGACCTATTAGAGGTGAATTTATGCCCACAGACTGTCCATCTTTGTTGACTTTGATGGATCACATCATCTATATGGCAAAAGTCAAAAGACTTGCCGGACCACGATACCTCATCTAATGACTTTGTCTTGCTTGTTCGGCGGTGACAATTCATCGGATCAGGAGTCTACTTCCTATGAAAGCGTGATTCAAATGAGAAGTCGACCTTTCCAAGCACGAGCCTACACCCCAGTCCACTTACAAGCCTTCTAAGGAAGCTGCTGAGGAATCAACTTCCAAGACAGTTTCTTTTGAAGACTTGTCTTTAAATCTTTGAATAATCAGTCTGTTAAAAACAATTCCTTGAATGTTTCTAATTTAAGTACTTCTTCATGTAATCAAACATCTCCCTATTTGAATAAATCTTCCAAGAAGAAGACATGTTTTGTATGTGAAAGTAAATTTCATTTGATTAAGGATTGTGATTTTTATGAGCAAAGATTGGGTGCATGTGCTACTCACCAGAAACCCAAATCTAAATGGACCAATGTTGCTAATATTCCACCTTATGTCCCACAAGCAGCTATACTTGACTCTCATTGGAGAAAATCAGTCACCGAGACCTTATGTGCAACCAACTAGCCCATACTTTAAACATGGTTATTGGCCTACATATGTTGACTCTATGTATGCTGGGATGGGATATGGGAGCACTGCTTTGTGAAGCCCTCGGCGAGTTGTTCTTGGACTAACAAGGGACCCAATTATCAATGGAGGACCAAGAACAATGGTGGATCCTCTAAATACTCTTGTCCTAAACATGTGATCCACAAGGCGAGGTTCAAGTCAGAATGACTTGAACCTCCATTGTATACTAACAATTTGTATATATTTTGTGGTTGTTTGTAGGATCATCCCCTTAAGCATAAGAATATTGGTATTGTTGATAGTGGCTGTTCCAGAAGCATGTCTGGGAACAGGGATATGATGCACAATTTTGTCCCTATTGAAGGAGGAGGCAATGTAACTTTTGGAGGAAGTGATGGTAGTATCACAGGGAAAGGCACCATAAAGACACCTCATCTAGATTTTGAAAATGTGTACTATGTTAAGGAACTTCAACATTTCAACTTGTTCTCTGTTTCACAAATCTGTGACACTAAGAACAAAGTCCTCTTCACAGAGAATGAATGTCTTGTGCTGTCTAAAGACTTCAAACTCCCCGAAGAAACTTCAATTCTATTGAAAGTTCCTCGCACTCACAACTTATACACATTCAACCTTAATAAAGTTCAACCTGATGGTGACCTCACATGTTTGGTGGCTAAAGCATCACTTGATGAATCCACAAAATGGCATAGAAGGATGGCGCATGTGAATTTCAAGACCATTAACAAACTCTCTAACATGAGTCTTGTTGAAGGTCTTCCCACCAAAGTTTTTACCAATGATCATAATTGTGTCGCTTGCAATAAAGGAAAACAAAACAGAGCCTCTTACAAAGCTATCAATGCTATGAGCATCATCACTGAACCTCTTCAGTTGCTTCACATGGATCTGTTTGGTCCAACTCAAGTCAGAAGCATTGATCATAAGTACTTTTGTTTGGTGATCACTGATGGCTATAGCAGATTTTGTTGGGTTTTCTTTCTCAGAACCAAAGTTGAAACATCTCAAGTCTTGCTGAATTCATCACACTTGTTGAAAATCAGTTGAACAAAAAGGTCAAAGGTATTCGGTGTGATAATGGGACAGAGTTTAAAAATGCTGTTCTTATAGAACTCTGTGGGTCAAAAGGCATAAAAAGGGACTATAGTAATCCAAGAACCCCACAACAAAATGGGGTAGCTGAAAGAAAGAATAGGACCTTAATAGAGGCTGCAAGATCCATGCTTGCAGACTCTAAACTGCCACTATGTTCGGATTTGAAGCGTTGGCACTGCTTGCTATGTGCTAAACAAGGTGTCCATTACTAGACCACAACTCAAAACCCCATATGAACTTCTCTTTGGGAAAGTTCTGTCATTCACTACCTAAAACCTTTTGGTTGTCAAGTGACCATTCTGAACACAAGTGATCCATTGGGAAAGTTTGATGAGAAGGCTGATGATGGTTATATTGTGGGCTATTCTACTCATAGTAAGGCATACAGGGTGTACAACTTGCAAGCCAAGAAAATAGAAGAGACGTTGAACCTGAGATTTTTGGAAGATAAGCCTAATGTTCAAGGACAAGGTCATTCATGGTCCTTTGATCTTGACTACTTAACTGATTATCTGGGTTACCACCGACATCTGGCTAACCAAAATGCAGGTCCTCAAGTGTCTCCAACTAACAATGCAAGTCCCCTAGATGATGGCTCTGAAAATGAGTTTGAAGATGATGAGCAACCCATACTTGTACCTTCTTTCTCCCCTAACAATATTGCATGTACCACCTCCAAGGATACTGCTGATTCGAGTGATGAAGATGACTCTCATTATGCTGAGGACCTTGCTAGGCTCCAGACTCAAGAATTTGTAGCTAAGCTTGAAGCAGAGAAACTGAATGGAGAGGTTAATAATGAAGGAGTCGGTAGAAACCATGTTTCTGCTGAAGTTGATTCTGTCACACCTACCTTCCCCAAATCTGCTGAAGGCTATGCTGTTCCTTCTCAAGTATCTTCAGACTTTGGTGAACCCTATACACGCTTTCCAAAACCTTCAGATCTTGGAAATCATCAACCCAAAGCTGGCATTTTCACCTCACCCTCTTATGATGCTGAATTTGAACCAACCATCACTAATCTTGATTCATCCATTGAAGTCAACCCCACTACTACTCAGAGGATCAACATAGCTCATCCTCAATCCAACATTATAGGTGATCTTCTGGCACCTTTTAGAACTAGAAGGGCTATCACCAGTCCTCAGTTTGGACAGATTGCCTTTCTCTCTTATGTCTCCAACCAGCAAAGAGACAATCACACAGACCTCAAGCATTGTCTGTTTGCTTGCTTTCTCTCTCAAGTGGAACCAACTAGTGTTTCTAAAGCTCTCAACGATCCAAGGGGATCGAAGCAATGCAAGAAGAAATGCAACAATTTCACAATCAGCAGGTTTGGATTTTGGTTCCACTCCCTGATGGCAAATATGCCATTGGGACAAAATGGGTTTTGAAGAATAAGAGAGATGCTAGGGGTATTGTGATAAAAACAAAGCAAGGTTGGTAGCTCAAGGCTTCAGACAAGAGGAAGGGATTGATTATGATGAAGTGTTTGCACCTGTTGCCCGAGTTGAAGCAATTCGCATTTTCTTGGCATATGCTTCATACATAGGTTTCATGGTGTATCAAATGGATGTCAAGGGTGCTTTTCTGTATGGTGAGATTGAAGAGGAGGTCTATGTCACTCAACCCAAGGGATTTGAAGACCCTGATCACCCAAATCATGTCTACAAGGTGGTTAAAGCTCTTTATGGCTTACATCAGGCACCTAGAGCTTGGTATGCTCGGCTTTCATCGTTCCTGCTGAAGCATGGCTATAGAAGAGGTGCTATTGATAAAACTCTGTTCCTCAAGAAGAATTACTCAGACATCATTTTGGTGCAAGTGTATGTGGACGACATTATTTTTGGTTCCACAAACGAAGCTTGGTGCAAGGAATTCGAGGAACTTATGAAGGGTGAATTTCAAATGAGTGCTATGGGAGAGCTTACTTTCTTTTGGGTCTCCGGTTCGGCAAACCGGATGGCATCTTTATCAGTCAAGATAAATATGTGAGGGACATTTTGAAGAAGTTTGGTATGGAAGGTGTTAGGACTGCCACAACACCTTATGAAGCTCCAAAGACTAAAGCAAATAATGAACCGGATCTACCTGTGAATGTTCATCTGTACATGTCCATGATTGGTTCATTGATGTATTTGACAGCTTCAAGACCTGATATTACATTTGCTGTGAGTGTTTGTTCTCGACATCAAGTCACTCCACTTGCTTCCCATCTCAATACTGTCAAGAAGATCTTTAAGTACCTCAAAGGCCAACCTCTTTTAGGCCTTTGGTACCCCAAAGAATCTCCTTTCAAGTTGGAAGCATATAGTGACAGTGATTATGCTGGTGCAAATCTGGATAGAAGATCCACAACTGGGGGCTGCCAATTTCTTGGCAAGAGGTTGATTTCTTGGCAATGCAAGAAACAAACCATCGTGGCCACCTCAACTACTGAAGCAGAGTACGTTGCTGCTGCAAATTGCTGTGGACAAGTCCTTTGGATTCAGAACCAATTGCTGGACTATGGGTACAACTTTATGAACACTACAATTCATATAGATAATCAAAGTACCATCTGCATAGTCAAAAATCCAATTTTTCACAGTCGAACGAAACACATTGAAATCAGGCACCACTTTATAAGAGATGCTTATGAAAAACATTTGATAAAAGTGGCTAAAATCCATACTGATGATAATGTGGCAGACTTGTTAACAAAAGCGTTTGATGGACCAAGGTTTCAACACCTCGTGGTCAATATTGGAATGTTAAACCCTTGACTGCATAGTTTGAGGGGAGGCATAGGCCTCAGGGGAGGCATATGCCTCGGGGGGGGAGATTTGTGCATACTCTGCATTATTTTTGTATATTAGTTTGTATTCTAACTCTAACTACTAATATTTCTCTAGTTTGTTTGTTTTTGTTGTTGTGTATGTTGTTGTGTCTGTTTTGCAGTTGTCTGTACTGCATTTTGTCTGTGTTGTCTGTTCCTTGTCTGGATTGCAGTGTATATATCCAATGATCAAGATCAAAGTCATCTAGTGTGGTTCATTAGTAAATGGTCAGATAGCTGAAAGGGTGTTACTTGTTTCTTCTGATATCAAATACTGAAGCATACAATTTGATTCCACTGAAGTTATAATACTGAAGAAAAGAAATTGAAGTCAAATTGTTCATTCATTCATTCAAGAAACAGTTTACAGCTTACAGCTTACATAAAGTCAACCTACTACTATGCATCTACAAGATACGAGCTGTACACTTAAGCTAAGCCTAAACTAGTGTATATCCCTCATTTCGAAATCTAAGTGAATGTTGGATATGCGTTAGATGCTGGCTTTGCTTTCGTAGGTCTTGCTTATCCACCCATTCCACTTAACTGGCTGGTTGGATATGCATGACCAACTCGATGAAGATGCTAAGGACCAAAATGGGAGGATGGATTGATGCAAACGATTGATGATGACGATGACCACGCAGGATGACGTAGAGAACTAACGTGTCCTGTGTGCTTCATCTACTCATTTCAACCAAAATGCAATCGATCCACCCTCCTTAAGCCCTTCTACTATACGATGTGTGTTCATGCACCAAAAGATGGCGCAGTGAGACCAAGAACCACCTCTCTATCTTTGGGGAGTGGCGGATTCCTGGAACGAGGTCTTTGTGGAAGACCAAGTGCTGGAGGTTGGGAGTAAGACGTTCCCTCCTTATAGGAGTCATCAGAATCATCAGCAGATTCACTTGGATTCACTACACTGTCATCTTCTGAAGAAGGGAGAAAGGGCGATTTATTTGGTCGAAGATAGGGTTGAGGGAAGTAATGGAACCATGGGTTTGATTCACCACTTGATGATGATGAAGAGGTTGATGAAGATGAGGAAGTGAGATCTATGATCTCAGGTTTGGTATTCATGGTGCAATTCTGTTAATTGGGTTTATTTTGCATCTAGGGTTTATGGTAATTATTTGGGGATCTTGATGAAGAGATGAGTTACATTGGGATCATTTTATAGACGGATTCGAGGTTCAATG
Source organism: Chrysanthemum makinoi (assembly GCA_910596185.1). Taxonomy (NCBI): domain Eukaryota; kingdom Viridiplantae; phylum Streptophyta; class Magnoliopsida; order Asterales; family Asteraceae; genus Chrysanthemum; species Chrysanthemum makinoi. The sequence continues at coordinate 92,405,097 of OU343219.1, read as the reverse complement.
AGTTTAATGCAAGTGGGTGACACAGTAATTCTAGAAACTTACCGAAGATACTCTAATCTTTGATACATTCTGCTGAAGTTATAACTTCAGCAGATTGATCATATGTTTCTGCCGAAGTGTTATTTTGGGTTGGGACAAAGATGCAATACACGTCAGCAAAGGTCAACCAAACGGTCCATTTTTCTTTGACTATAATTTGGGCAAAAACACTTCATCCACCATTACTCGCTTCAGAACAAACCAATTCTCTCTCATTCCACTTTCACAAACACTCACCATTTCGAGAATCATAATCCTAAACACTCATATTCCTCATGGCTCTTGAATTCAAACATGATCACAACAAAGTTGCATTTCTGGGAAACGGCAAGGGATATGAACTGTACGAACCTATGGTGGAATTCCTGAAAAGGTCAAAGATTTGCTATGCTCTATCTCATTCTCCAAATGAGATATATGAGCCACTGATCACTCAATTTTGGGAAACTGCTGAGAAGAGGAGCGAGACAGAGATTAGGGCTGTGATTGATGATATAGAGTACATTGTGACCGAGGAGCTGATCAGGAGGAAGCTTCACCTGGAAGATGCTGAAGGAGTATTTCACTCTAATCAGGAAGATGTGCTTAATGGGCTAAGGGCTATTGGGTATCGAGGAACAAGAACAGATATGTGGCTAAAGAAGGAACTCTGCCCAAAATGGAGGTTCCTGGTTCACACACTGCTCCAATGCATGAGCAACAAGACTGGAGGATGGGACCAGTTCTCTACACGACTGGGCTATGGTATTGTGTGTCTTTCACAAGGGGTAACTTTCAATTTCTCTAAGTATATTTTTGAAAACTTGGTTGAAAATATTCAAAAGACAAAGGGAAAATTCTTAATGTACCCCAGGTTTCTTCAAATGATTTTAGACACCTCTACCCAGCCCAATCTTTCTATCCCATAGGTACTTTAACTGCTAAATTGTTTGCTACAATGAAAACCCACTTTCAGGGGGAACATCATCCCTTGCTAGCAGCCATGTTGCCCCAAGGTAATGAGGCTGCTGATGAGGAGATTGTGGCTCATAATCCTCCTTCCTCACCTGTTGCTACTGATGGTAATCCATTGGTTCACATTGATGAGGGCCCATCTTCAACTATTAAAGCAACTCATGTTGTTCCAGTCCAACCACCATGTCCCAGTCCTCCACCCACTCTAGCTACTTATGTTGAGTCAGATCTCAATAGACCACCCACACCAAGTCCTGTGAGGAATCCTCTCGATGAAGATCTTACTCACATTGAGCATGACCAGGTTACTTCTGAAAGGTCCAATGAGGCTCCCCTTACCACAGAGCAATCTGCTGGTGGAGCTGAGGACCACATTACACTCTCATCTGTGTATGCTCTTGTCAACAGGTATGCTGCAGAGGTTAATAGTCTGAAAAAGGAGCTTGCAGAGACCAAGTCTTCTCTTGGGGGCAAGATTGAAGAACCTGCAAATCAGGTCAAGGTCTTAGAGCACAAACTAAAAGGGGCCTCCAAAAGGAAACTTGTGGTTTCCTCTGATGAAGAACAAGAAGGTCCTCATTTTGAGTCTCTGGACATGTTGGCTGCTGTTTCTCTCAATGATCCTTTATCATTAGCCGCCACTTCCTCAAAGAAGAAGGAGCCTGTCCTTTACAAAAGAAGGAAGAGATCTTATTTACATAAGGTCTCTTCTGAAGCTTCAAAGGAACCTGGGGATGATAAGGATGCATCTGCTGATGTACTTATGGAGGATGTATCTTCAGATCCTAATCAATCTGCATCAGTTCAAGAACCAACAGACCTTTCCCCTTCAGCAGATCTGTCTGACATTGCTGCTATGACCACTCCAGTTGATAATCAGCCTCAACATGTTGACCTATGTACTACTGCAGAGGTACCTGTCATTGATTTAACTAAAGAAGAGTGTGCCAAGATGCATGATGATAAAGGGAAAAATGTCATCACTGAAGATGAGCTTGGTCCTGACCTGGTGAGTGAGGTGGAAAGACTAGGTCAAGCAAGTAGATTGGCTGAGTTTGAGAAGTCAAAGGAAAGTGTAGCATTGGCTAAACAACTTGAAACAGAGGAATTTTCATCCTTAACTCCTGAGAGAAGAAAAGAACTCGATGAACTGAGGATTCAGATGCCTGCTGAACACTGGGATATTCTAACTCAGCAAGTCACTTCAAGACCTTCTCTAGCTCAAAGCATACTAGGTGGTGATTTCCTTAGTGACAACTATGTGGAGCGAATGATGGCTCAAGGAAGACAAAGGAGGCAAGAAGCAATTGCACAAAAGAAGGCCATCCAAGCTCAGAAGGCCAAAGACAAACCCCCTACTAAAGATGAAATAAGAAGGGTGGTGAAGAACCAATGCTCAATGTACAACTTTGGGTTAACAATGAAACAAGTCAAGGCCTTTCCTGATCATGTCCTGTATCGCAAATATAACCAAATCATGAAGGACAGATCATCATCCTCAGCTCCTTCTACCAACTTAAAAAGGATTTCAGAGAATGAAGATGCTCCAGAAGCCAAAAGACTCAAGGCTGATGATGCACCAACCAAGGAATCCTCTTCAGTCATTCCTGCTGAAGCAACTTCTGAAGTTGCTTCCTCTACTATCAAGGGTCAATCTGCTGAACCATCTTCCATTTCTTCTGAAGCACCTGAAGCATCAACTCCCTCTCCCTCAGTGGCACCTGTTGTCACACTGGAAGATTCTGAAGTAAAGGAAGCTGATCTCACAGAAACTAAAACAGAGAGGGCTATAAATATATTCCACAGGATGAATGCACTTCGAGCTCCAACCAAGTCTCAATCTACCGGTTCAAGCCCTACTACAAATGCACAAGATGAAAATGCTCACTCTAGGGATATCTATCAGCCTGGGAGGAGGAAGAAGAGAATGGCCAAACGATCTCATTTGGATCTTGAAGCTGATGACTCCACTTTCATTATAGAAGGGTCTACTGCTGATTTTCCTGATGGAAATTCAGATGAGATGTTAGAATGGAAATTAAAGGATGATGAGATGAATGTTCTTCTTCGAAGGGACTCCACTTCAATGGAATTTACCTTTCTAAAGGAGATTCTACACTTGGTAGACAGGGCAGACTTACTTTCTCTTTTCACTCAAGTTACCACCTATTATTGCAACAAGGAACCACAAGGGTCTGGGATGTTCTTACCAGGAGATCTTCAAGTTCTGTTAAACTCCCACATTCCCAATAGCAAAGCATCTTCCATTTGGGAAAACTCACATCGGTGGAAGCTTACATCCTGGAGATTCTATCCTCTCCCTCGTGTGCATGTGCTTGAGACTAAGGGTGGAATCACTGTATGCATGTTGTCTGAAAGAAAGTATCCTTTGCCTAAAAGACTTATGGAAAAGATGCTGAGTCAGAAGTTGGAAATTCCTCCAGATCTTGTGGGAAATGAAAGACAATCTGCTTTAACACTGGTGGGATTGATCAAAACTCAACTCCAACAACTGCAATAGGCCTCATCCTCATCCTTATCCTGGCACCTGGTACTCTCTGCACTACTTTGTTTTGATCATTTACTTTGCTTTAGTTATGTTATTTGTCTATTTTTGTCTAAGTTTTTTGTTAGATAAAAGACTTTCATAAAAGGAAAACTCACAAAAACATCATTTTAACAATAGTGATAGCGTTTATTTAATAAAAATTAAGTTTTCATTTTCCTTTTCAACTTATTATTAATCTTTTTTAGTTTTATATTTTATTATTAGTTAAAAAAAAAAAAAAAAAAAAAAAAAAAAAAAAAAAAAAACTTTTATGCAGGTTTGTTCGTTGTCCAATTCAGATGGTCTTTAACTCACCGGATGTACCTTGTGTATGTCAAAGAGTTGGCTAGTCCAAAGGGTACAGCTTTGGTAAAGACACATCAAATCTGTTGATAGCTGTAATGGTTTGCTCAAAATCATAGGGTATGCAACCACCCATGCTTAACTGCTGAGGGTTGTATGGTCATCAATTCACCATGGTCTATTCCTCTTTGGAATCCAAGAATTGGCTAGCCCACATGTATATGGCATGTGGTAAAGGCAACTGACTCCATATTTGGTGCTCAATTCACCAATACTAAGAATTGACTAGTCCTGAGCAAACGGCTACAGGTAAAGACACATCAAATCCGTTTATATGGTTGCTGGTTTGCCAATAAATCAGATGGTTATCAATGTACCATAGTTTTCGAACCTAAACATGTGGCTACTCCAGTAGTAATGGCTATTGGTAAAGAGACATCAAACCCATTAATTTCAATGATTCACCTCTCACAGGAGTTAACACACCTGGAAGTGATGAGAATAGTATGAAACTTATATGTTTTGATGTACATGGTGTCATATGTTGCTGCAAAGATCTGGCGTATCACAGTTCAGTCATCATAGAGATGTTCCTCTTTTTTCTTTGTTGCTGATGTTTGAACACAATCCTCAACAATTTTACAGATCTATCACGGAAACTGGAACTTAACCTTGTCAAATTCCAGTTTAGGGGAGGATTGTTGGGAATTAAGGTAAACTACTGATTCTGCCGAAGATTCTGCCGAAGAGATTCTGCCGAAGAAGAATGGATTCTGCTGAAGTTATACTTCAGCAGAAATGCTAAAGCAGATATTGTGTTGCTGCTGAAAGTGCGTACCACGTAGGAGAGATAAGCTCAGTATAGAGTAAAAGTCAGCGCCGTATTAAAGATAGGTTGGCGCCGTTTCATGTAGAGCTTACTCAGAATAAACAATATGATTAGTTGCATGCTTGTCTAGATGCATGCTTAGTCTATGTTAGTATTAGGAGTGTAAATTGTCAACGCTCATTAGGGTTTCTTGCCTATATAAGAAACCATGCTTAGTTTGTAATAGATAGGTTTTTGAGAAAGCTTTTCTAAAGTCTTTCAAGTCTTGTAAAACATCTGAAACATAGAGTTTCTATAATCAAAAGATCCATAGAGGATCAAAGAGTTCTTAGTTATTGTAACTTGTATTTTATTTCCGCTACAAAATACTAGTTGTAGAGATCTTCTATTAGTTTGCTTGTGATTACATAGGCAACACTAACGATCTCCGAGTGCTTAAAGATCTATCAAGGTCTTTGTGTTTTCAACAGTTTTTCTAAATTATATTTAGCTGAAATATCGAATGACTTTAATCCACTACTGCATTGCAAATTTACAGAATGTTTCAATCTGCCCCGGTCTAGTGATAAGAAGTTACTAATTTCGTAGGCATTCAAATTTAAATAATGTTTGCTACGAAATCTTTTGGGCCACTCATCTAATCATGTACTCCAATATAACCAACTGGGCTAGCTCAGTTGGCCACCAAAGGTAACTTTGAGGAGGTTTCTTTGGAGTCGAGTCTCACCATTGACCTTCAGGGGCCCGAAATAAATATAAGCAGAAGTGGGGTTTATCCCCTAAGGAGAAAGGTCCGAGGCTTGCATACTGCCCAATTGGATGTCACTGTGAGCTCGGATCACTAACTACTAACTCGCCGTTCAAAAAAAAAATCATATACTCCAATATATAAGAACCGTGGAGGAGTAACAATTTACCATGTTTCATGAATCACACGAGCTGAGGTGATCTGTAAAATCCAGGATTTATATGAAGACCGTCACCACAATTAGAACCATCTAATATGACAATCGGATGGATCGGAGTTCCCCTCATAAAAGAATTAGAACCATCTTTATACTTTTTTCTCTTTACTTTTTTTAAAACTTATGTACATTATATTAATAATGAAAATGACATATATAATCTTTTGGTTATAAGTTCCGTGCATTCACGAGGTTTTGACATAAATAGATTAGTATAAATATCATTGCTTGGGTTTTTGACATGTTGTCTAATTTTAGAAAGGAAGAAAAGGAATATCATGAGTCTTTTTTAAAAAACATTCAAGGCCTTTGGTCGTAATATCGGTTGTGGAACAAACTACCCAAATTATTTTGCTGCAAATACCATATACCACCATAATAAAATGAAATATACATAATGTCAAATGGAACTACGAAATGATTTTGTATATAATTAAGTTCCAGTTAACATGAAAAGTGAAGAGATGAATCATGAATGGATTGGAAGTTATAATGAAAATTACATATGACAAAAGAGCAATGTTGCAAAAAGCGTGAATCGGTAGTCGGGCGGTCGATCATCCTGCAGCGAGTAATCGGTCAAGTCGGGATTAATCGGTGATTAATCGGATTGGCATTTCCTGCAATTTTCTGGTATTTCTGGAGATCAAACTAAAAATCTTAACCGATTCCAAGCCTGCTATGTGTTCCAAACCTCAATAAAAGGCTCCAATTCTGATTATGACGCCCATAGTGCGTTATAAGTGAAATATACGATCCCCAAATTAAGTAGAATGCCTAAATTATAATTTTTTAAAATGACCGATTTGCCCGATTCGGCCGATTTTTTTACCGATTCTGCCGATTTGGCTGATTTTTTGACTGCTTAGTGTCAATTTTTTTCCTAGGCCGATTTTTCGACCGATTTTCAAAAATCGACAAGGTACTCGGCCGATTAACGATTAATCAGCGATTAATCGCGCGAGTTGACCGATTTTTGCAACATTGCAAAAGAGTACAAAGTTAATTAGGAGATGTATAGAATCATGGAAGGAAAATGTATAGAATCATGAAAGGAACAGTTTTATAGACAAACCGGAATGACAATAATTATTGTAATATTAGCTATATTTAAGTAAGCTATTCGAATTTTTAAATAGGACATGCCTTGATTATACACATCCCAAACTGGTAGTAGATTTTCGGGTTTCAAATGGGCCCAAAATCTATTTGCAACTCTATCTAGCCCTTTTTGTCCCACAACTGGATACCAACCTGCCTAAACATGCGGTTTGCCACCTCTCTAATAAACATAATACTTTATTATAAGTAAACAATATCGTACTCTAGCACCACAACCGCATCCCTCTGGCGACTAAAGGCGATCAACCTTAAAAAAAGGGGCTAATAACCTATTAAAGCATCATACTTGTCACAAATGTTCGTTCGATGTAGCGAACAAAAAAAAAACCCTTTGCCCACTATACTTCTATATTTTGTCTTTAATTGTACATTTTCTTACTTTTACAACCGGTATCCGGTATTTTTTAGATAGTATCATCCTAATAGGATTCCAGCGTGGAAACCTCGTACACCACCTAAACCTTAAACACACGTTTGGAATGGTCCCCCACATTCCTGCATATGTGGATTCTGAAGTACGATGTTTAGCTTAAAATAGTACAGATTTCATCTTTATAACCACAAACCCTTTGCCTTATCCATTCATACATCACTATCTTTCTTGATCCCCAAAACGCAGAAACCCTAAATCATTAATAATTCCAATTGAGTGTCGGTTTCCACAATTTGCCAAGACAAAAGGTATATTCCATCTTTGTTTTTAATGTTTTATTACCCCAATTGTATTAATTTATAATATAAATTATTCTCTGATTTAGGGTTTTTTTGAAATTAGGGTTTTGATTTTTTTTATATATTTCGATTAATACAGGTCTTATGGAAGTACCACTTGATGTGGTCTTCAAAATACACTACAATGGTGTATTTATGTTTGACCCCTTAGGGTATGATTATGGTAGGGAGATAATAATGGAGGCCTCTTCATCAGATATAATTATGTGTAGCCCTCTTTTAGATATCTTAGTTGCCAAGATTAAGAATAATATATGGGCTTTATACATGTGAATTCCTACATTAGACATTGACAGTGGAGGTTTAAAGATAATTGAAAGGGATGCAGATGTAATGTATTTATATGATGTAGCTAAACAATATAAGACAGTGGAGTTGTTTGTTGCTCATTCCCCCCAAAACTTAGCACCATACTACCACAAGAACCTACGTTTAGATAGTTCCGACTCTGAAGTTACGTAAAAAAAAAGACATAATAAGTTGAAAAAGGATGCTGGTATTATGTTTTGTGAGGAGTTGGTTGCTTGGGCTGAGGAAGAAGCACAGTCCCCTTATTTACGGTATCCTCCGCTAAAAGATAGACCACTAAGAAAGTACTTTGAGGGTAAGGTTACTTTCACTAGAGTTTGGAATGCATAAGATGAGTTGACTTATGATTACCCTATGCTAACTGAAGATGGGGTGTTTAGGGAGTACAATGTTGTAGTTGATAAAGTAGTGGACAATGTTGGGCTTGAATCTGGTAAGGCTTTGGATGTTGAGGACACTAATATAGCAGTTGTCACTGATAGGTATTTGTTAATACAATTTATAATATTTTGCTTCAAGACCATATTATATATGATATGCATACTCATAAATCTTGTTGTTACACTTGCATCAGGGTTGAGATGCATCATACGGTTGCCGAAACTGATATGATTCTCGAGAAGGATAGGGTTGTCGAGACTGATTTGAATGTCACTGACATGGATGTGGACACTGATAGAGTTGTGGATAATGATAGAGAGGACAACAATGTTGATGAATTGCATTTGGATGCTCAATCAGATGGCAATTTTTCAGACGCGGTGCTTGCTAGGAAAAAAAACTAGATAAATGGAAGTTTGTCATGACTCGAAAAACGAAGATAGCAAAGAAGATAACCACCAATGTTCATAGACCAACAGGTGTTGTCATTAGAGACAACACCAATCCCTCTGGATCCTCAGATTCTGATACCCAGAGTGACGAAGACAATGACACTGACCCTCTAGTCTTCTCAGATTCAGAAGGTGAACCAGCAAAAAAGAAAGATAAGAATGGTCATCATTCATCAGGTTGTGAATCATATGAGTCAGACCTACAATCGGAAAAATCCAACGATTATCTAAGCAATGGTGAAGACGAGGTTATCCAACTGAGAAAGAGGCTACTTAATGAGGACCAGTTTTTGTTTGATGAGCAGGTGGCACAAGAAGGAAATGATGATCATGCTGAGGATACACACGAAGATGTTCTTTCAGATGGCCCCACAGGATTAGGTCCATTAGTTAGGGAGCATGAAAGGTATATGAAAGCTTTGTTGAAGCATATAAAGGGTAAAGGAGATGGGATAACATACCCGTTTGCAGCTGTTCAAAAATCCAAAAAGGAAGACATTTACCCTATCTATGATTCTGAGACACATTGGAGATTGAAGAAACCAAGTGTAAGTTTTTCGCTCACTTATATTTGACTTTGTTTATCAAATCAGTAGATCACCTGCTTACTATAATGTATAACTAACTTGATTGTTTTTTTTGACCATTGACTAGCTTGGACAAAAGTTCCCCGATGTTGACAATTTTAAAGAATGCCTTACATACTATGCGTTGGCCAACGGTTTCTCATTATGGTATGAGAGGAGCACAAGGACCAAGGTTATTGCAAAATGTGGTCAACGAAAAGAGACGCTGAAGGATCCATCCCTTGGAAAGCATACATCATACAACAAGTATCCTTCATATACTTCTGGGAACTGTGACTGCCCTTGGAGGTGTTACGGCAAGATGCTAAAGGGAGAATCTACATTTCAAGTAATTTCTTTGAAGGATAACCACATTTGTGTACGTAGTTTCCATTATGGTAGGCTTGTTAATTTTAAATGGATTGGTAAGAAATTTGGAGATAAGATTAGGATGAATCCAAATATTAGTATTACTAATATACAGGAACTAGTCTTAAGAAAATACAAATGCCATGTTAGCCGTACACAGTGTCGAAATGCTAGGTCATATGCGCTTAATGAAAGAGATGCTACTATCCAGGATCATTACGGTTTACTTAGGTCATATGCTAAGGCATTAGTGGACTCAAATGAGGGTAGTACAGTTAAGGTAGGTGTCACGGTTAATCCTGATGAGAAGACTTACTTTGACAGATTTTACGTGTGTTTTAGTGGGTTGAAAGAAGGTTGGAAAATAGGTTGTCGTAGAATACTAGCTTTGGATGGTTTTTTTTTAAAAAACCAAACACTGGGGAGATATTAACTGCAGTAGGTAGGGACGAGAATAACCACATTTTTCCCGTCGGATGGGCTGTGGTGATGGTGGAGAATAAAGACAACTGGAGTTGGTTTTTACAGTTGTTGGGTGACGATTTGGATATTCCAAGTGGACAAGGATTGACGCTAATGTCTGACCAACACAAGGTATCTCTAAGTACTCTTTATAATATTCTGCTTCAAATGTTAACATATGTAATATGCATACTCATAAATCTTGTTGTTACACTTGGCTCAGGGATTGATAGAGGCTGTGAAAGAGGTGATGCCTTTGGCAGAGCATCATCAATGTGGTCGTCACATTTACGAAGGCTTTCGAAAATAGTTCCCCGATGTTGAGTTTAGACAACTATTATGGGCTGCTTCAAAAGCATCTTATCCGCCGTTACATAACAAGGTTATGGAGAAGATCAAAAGAGCAAATCCAAGAGCACCTGAGTTCTTGGTCAAGAAAGATCCTAAGACTTAGTCAAGGGCTTTTTTCAAGGAAGGTGTATGCTGTGAAGGCTCGAGAATGGATTTAGCGAATGTTTTAACGCTGTGTGTGTAAGTATAAGGCATAAACCGATAATAACAATGTTGGAGTCAATGCGAGTAATTGTTATGGAGAGGATGCATACAATGAGGCTCCTTATGGAAAAGTGGAAAGGTGATGTATGCCCAAACATTCAGAACATATTAGAACAGTCAAAGGATTAACAAAGGTAAATTATACCATTATCATTTTCCGTTGTTAATCATGTGAATTACATTGTTTATTAACTGAGTTGAAATTGACAGGTTCTGGCATGTAGTCTCATGTGGGGGTAAAAAGTTTGAAGTGAGGAAAGGATATGATGCTTTCAAGGTAGATGAGCCGAACCGAACATGCTCATGCAGAATGTGGCAAATATCAGGTTTGCCTTGTTGCCATGCAATAGCTTGTATTTTTAAACTGAATAGGATGGTTGAGGACTATGTGCCAGATTGTTTTAGGAAGGATAGGTACTTATTAACATATGTTCAGTATATGAAACCAGTAGATGGCATTGATTTTTGGCCAGATGTTAGTCATCTATCTAGGATTTTAGGTCCTATTCCTAAGTCAATGCCTGGTAGACCTAAGAGGAAGAGGGTCAGGGCATCCCATGAAAAAAAAATCTACAACTAAGATCAGTAGGGCAAGAATTGTTATGACTTGTCAAAACTGTGGTGAAACTGGGCATAATAGGAAAGGATGTACAAACCAGCCCAAACCCGTTGTGTCAAAAGAAAAAGGCAAATCCGGAAGGCCAAAAAAGAAACAGAACACTGAAACTCAGTTGGTAGATGACCATGACATTCCTAGGTTTGTTAACAATGATATCAATGAGTTTGAAATAGGAGCTACAAATAGGAGAGGTATGTTAGGTGATGGTAGAATGTTTTATTTGGGAAAACAAAAGAACAAAAGAGGTGGCAGTTCCAACAGGGGTCACTTGAAAATAAGAGGAGGTAGAACCAAAAGTGGTAGACTTATTCCAGCTCAGAGGGTCGCAAGGATGGGAACATGGTTGGCTATGGATGATGCTAGTTCAGATACTATTGAGGATCAACAACATATGAATTCTGGTATGCCGGGCAAAACTGGAAGAGCTAGTAATGATCCAAACATACCAGGTAATTCTGAGTAAACATAAATTTCTAATGCCTTAACTTAATTTGATGTAATAGTGTCACTTTAGTTACACATAACTGTATATCAGTTTACATAGTTTCTGTTGACTTACACTTTTTGATGTATTTGATGATAGCTACTCAAGAATCTCAAGTGGGTGGATCAGTGAAATTGGAAACTAAGGTTCTGACAAGATCTAAGAAAGCTGCACAATCTGATATTGTAGAAACCCGAAGAATGACGGGAGGAGCAAGGGGTGGAAGAGGACCAAGTGGTAGAAGAGGTGCAGCCTCAATGTGTAGTGGAAAGGTTACAAAAGCAGTTGTGGGTGCAACATCAAAATTGGTTGGAAGAAAAACAAGATCAGCTGATGTCCAACCATTACAACAACCAAGAGAAAAAGGTGCATCTCAAATGCTACCACCAAGGTTGCCCAGTCAAAGAATTATCAGTAAGAAGCTATATGCACCAGCAAAAGGGCCTGGTTCTAGTGTGGACAGTGAAATAGTCCTAGACTAGAAACTTAAAAAACCAACTGATATGATTTGTATGTATAATTATCATGCCATATTTTGTCCATTGAAGGGCCTACTTTAATTAGTAACTGAAACTGATATAGTGCATCAATTATTGCCACTATTTGGATGTGTAACATAGTTGATGTAGTGTTGCTTTTGATGCCACTACATAGCCCTATTTTGTATCTAGAAGGGCTTTTTAAGTAACTATCTATGCCTATGTTCTGGTTGTAACAGTGTATGGTGCTGATGCACAAACAATATGTTATGAAAGAACACATTTGGTGTATGTATATGCTATCTTATAACTGGTATGATATGAATTACTTTCTAGTGTACAGGTGATATATCTTGGTTGAAAAGGAAATTGATAATTTGACTGTGAGGATGTATGGTACATGTTGGCCTGCACATACAAGATCTGTAGTTGTCTCAGTTTATATAAGGGTTTTACACCTTTTGCTGCAGAGTTTAATACTTTATAAAGTGTGACTTTTGTTGCTGCAAATATCAGTTGTAATCTGCTTATGATTCCAATATCATGTAGTGTTTGAGTGGTATAACCTCTGATCATTAATCCTATACCAGTATACAAATGTCATGTAGTTTTAGACTGGTATAAGCTGGTATATCATGCTGCAAAAACAATAGAGTAAGGGCCATTTTCAATATAACTTGTGAACATGAATCCTATACCAATATACAACACACTTTGGTCAATAGCTGGAAAAACATTTCAAATGATCTTATACAAATTGTCCAATGTCAGTGATCATAGAATACAAGCAACATTAGTTGAATTGGTCCATTATACAAATACACTAAAATCCATAATTGACTACATAACCAGAACCAGTAATTTCTAGCTAGTGTCTTAGAGAAACAACCATGATAACAACAATGAAAAACAAAACCAACACCATGAATCATATGCAACCACCCAAGAACATGTCGTACATTTTTCCTTTCATCTTCAGGTCATTCAATTCTTTGTAAATGAGTTTCACGGTCATTTATCGAATGATCAAAAAATATAAGTTTTCACAAGACATGTCTTCTGATATCGATAATGGCACGGGATCATAGATGAAGTTCGAGCAGGAGGTGTAAATATTTTTTCCCAAAACATGTCTCATAATATGGCTTGCAGTTATTTCAGACTGTAACCCGTGCTAAAACCATGGTTTGCTATTATTTCTGATAGCAACCCGCTCTTTTAAAGAAAGGAAAGTGTTGCGCTAAACCAATTTTCATAAATATTTCGTGCACTTATCCTAAAACTAATTGAGGAAAGTATGTCGAAGGACTGCTGTTCCTACTCAAATATTTTTCCTTCTAAAATTCTTCAGAAAAATATTTGTTGTATTTCAAAAATGGTGGAAAATGAGTTGCTTGAAAAATCAATCAGAATCAGAGTTTTTATAAAATTTGCAAACTCAATCAATGACTTCAGCGCATTTAACCTTTTCAGAAAATGAGTCATTGATTGAGGGGGATAATGTTTTTGAAATTTATATCATCTATCAGGCTTTTCTAATTATCCTATATGCTTAACTGAAAATGATGTTAACCTACGTTGAAGGACTAGGTGCCTAGGATATGATTGTTTGGATTAGATGATTAGAGTTTGATGAACACATTATTCCCATGCCTTTGCATGATCTGATTGATATGTTGAATTGACTTTTATTAGTCGATTGCTGTTTGGGTGTTGTCGACCACCATATATCTGTTTATGTTGACTAACGTATGCAGATAAGATGGTTATAAGAATGTTCCCGATCCGGATCCCACAATAGAATATGATTGGATGCCGAAAGGAAATGGTAACTATATCTTGGGTTGACAAATGAAGAAACGGAGCTTAATTTGACCTCTATGGAGAGTTGGCTTGAAAAAATGCAATGTAAGAGGTCTCACTGCATCAGTAGATGGTTTTCTTCCAAGCCTCCAGCAACAACAACAAAAGTAGCTCAACCACCTAACGTATCTTTGTGCAGGACAAGTAGTGAATAATACCATTTTTCAACAATTTTTGAATAATATTGTTTTGAAAAATGGAAAAATATTGGTTTTGAAAATAAATCGGACTTGATTTGGAAATCACCGGACTTCATTTTATCAAATCTTAAGTCACTCAACCAACGACTACGGTCATCGATTGAGGCGAGAGTGATTTAAAATAAAATATTTTCAAAAGATATTTCATCTATCAAGTCTGTTTGTGCTAAATAAGTGGTGATCTAAAGATTTAATGTTATGTCATGGTATGATTTCTTTAAAACTCTAAGATCTTTCAAAATGAAATTTTTTCTGTTCTTGTTTGATTGTGAAATTGTTTTATTTTACTTTAAGATCTCTTAAAAAAACTATCATACCTGACACTAACAATCTTTAATGTCTATAATTGGTCTTCATCAGTCAATTTCAAAAATTAAATCTTGCCACGTCTTTCCCCAAAATTTTCTAAATGATTTAAATCAATTGGGATCACAAATCTCAATTGGTTTGAAATTTTTGATCGGGGGAAAGATCGTGATTTAAATCTCAAATCAATTTTAAAAGGGTGATTGTTTCAAAAGCACTCCTTCCTTCATGTGCCAAACGATTTCAAATACATAATGCACATGATTGTGGAGGAGCATTTAACCAAAAAACCATAAGAGTATTTAAACAAGGCCACATATTCTCCCATGTTTTCTAAACCTTATTAAATCACTTGGGATCCAAAATCTCAAAGGGTTTGATATTTTTGATCGGGGGAGAATTTGTGATTTAATATGAAATTTGATAAAAGATGTTCGTTTCGATTCAATGTGCAAGTTCTCTCTAATATGTGTTAAACTCTTTCGTATATCGATGCGCATATTGAGGGGGAGCGAATGGTTTCTATTGGCAATCGTGAAAAGTACTTCTAAATAACTCTTTCCTCTATGTGATAAATTTTTTTCAAATATCCAATGCACATATTGAGGGGGAGAATTTACCAAGAAAATCAAAAGGCTTTTTCTAAGGAAATTGTGATTAAAGAAATTATTTCAAAAGAACTCTTGCCTCCATGTGCTAAAAAATTTCATAATCATATGTACATGTTAAGGGGAGAATTTCTAAATGATCAAAACAATTAAGGTACAAAATGCTTTGATATTATATCACAAGTACCTTGATTGATTTTCCAAATGATTTTTCAATTGGGTTCAAGAAGGAAAGAACAATACCAAAAGACCGACCATTTTACGTTATGCATGGAGTTATAAGGATGGTTAGGTTAGGTATTCGTTCCTACGATCCCGCCAGAGCCGGAGGGATCTACCCAGGTACAATCCACTAGATAGTGTAGAGTCCTTAGGTATGATGAAAAAAAGAGAAAAGTGAGAAATAGGAAGAGTGCTGACTGAGACAGAGCTAGAACTGGAATAAACCTAACAAGGTTCTAGTTATGAAGTCTCGGTAAGCACTGAAGGGGTTGAAGAATGAAAAAGAAATGAATGTGAAAAGGGTGAAAAGAAATAGCCCTCCAATAATTCAACGTTAGGGCAGTAACCGGGTTCAATTCATATGCTACTGGTGGTTACTAAGGTAACGCCGGTATTGAAGACAAGACGTCATGGACCCAGTGACGCACTGCACTTAGGGGTGTTATCGGGTCGGGTTGTTGGGTTATCGGGTTTATCGGGTCGGGTTGATTCGGGTTTTGGTGTCTCAAAATTTGACCCTAACCCGACCCTATAAGCTATCGGGTTATCGGGTTTCGGGTCCAAACGGGTCGGGTTGATTCGGGTTGGGTTGTCGGGTTGTTATCAGGTGTGGCAAGTTGGGCTTGGCCTTAACATAAAATAAAGCATATTTTAATAAAATTGGCTTGTGAGACATTATGCACATTTTGGTAACTAGATTTGATTTTTGTGTTAAATTAGTTTCTTGTGTCTAAGCTAATAGCTATAAGTATATGTGATTTTATTAAATCATGTGGTATGAATTATTTGATCAAGTGACCATGCATAATAATCTTTGATATGAAAAGAAAAATGCAGTATCCTTAGAAAGAAACATAAACATATCACATTACTTGACTTCAAAAACAAGTGTAGGAAGAAAACAGAAGTGTGGTACGGATAAAAAATTAACAATGTTCTTTACAGGAATGAAAGTAAAAAAAATAACAATAACAAGTGAATGTTAGTACGCTAGATAAAATGCTTCAGTAGGCATATGCCATTTAAACAAAAAAAAAGTTTTTGGCAACAACTAGCCAATTCAAGGTACAATTCACAATTCAAAACTATGGGTTAGATTTTATTTGGCCTAAAATGAAGAAAAAATAGAAAGCCTTATACATATTATCGGGTTATCGGGTTGAACCCGAACCCGATAAGATATAAAAAAATAACCCTAACCCGACCCTATAAGATTATCGGGTTTGTCGGGTTGACCCGATAGACCCGATAAGCCGAGTTGAACCCGAATAAACCCGACCCTATAACACTTTATCGGGTTCGGGTCGGGTCAACCCATTTGACACCCCTAACTGCACTAAACTTCCCAAGCTACTCAAGTTCCTCTTAAAAGAACTTGTTTCATTATCACGGGGAACCTACATAATCTATCGACTTTCTCTTAGAGATTGTTGATATTAAAGAAGGAGACCCTCTCCCTAGTCTCCGGCATAGGAACCAAATGTGCACGATTGAGTCTAGAGCCAAGAGATCATCCACAAAATCTCATTAGGACACAAAATTAATGAAGACTTGTCGTTTCACACAATGTGGAAAGTAAGTATATATTTTAAGAGTCCTACGCATTATCCTTGTGGTATTGCCAGAACATCTGAGTGATATGCAATCATATTCACAATGAAGATGGAAATCCTTCTAGAGCCAACATCAAACAAGCTCTTGGTGGGTGACATGTCAGATCTTTCCAAAAGATCAAGCTTGTGACAACTGGATAGAAACAGTGGGGCGATTCATTCTTGAATCAACCTTGATCCTGGAAATGAATTGACGAATACTTTTGGAAAAACCGTTCGATGTGTAAATCTTCTTTTCTCTAGCACATCGAATGTGTATTCATGTTTTCAAACACATAAAGTATCTCTGATTGAAAAAATACTTTTCGAAAAACCGTTCGATGTGTGAATATCTTCTTTTCTCTAGCACATCGAATGTGTACTCTTTTCAAATACAAAAAGTATTTATGATTGAAAATTGATATTTCTCATAAAACCTTCGTCGTATTGCAAAACTCTTTCTTCTAAGCAATACGAGATTGTTTTTCAAATCAATTTTTCATCAATCAGTGAATCTCAATTCGTTGGTTCACTCACTCCGTATTGTCTTCTTTGAGACGTTCCGGTTTGAGAACAACTAGAACAGCTGCGAAACCCTGTCAAGGAGATTCTTCGGAATTATACCTGATCACAGGCAGTACTTGTACTGATCAACGGGGAACCGTGGGCCGTGTACCTCAATTCAACGAAAGTGATCAAAGACACTTTCGTGTGTTTTATTGCTAACTGTTGTTTGCAGGTACATTTGGACGGTTGCAGCTGATCAGAATTGAGAAGTCAATCCAAAGCCACATGCTCACAGCATCCGCACTTAATTGAAGAAATCATGACTAGTGCATATCTACATACCCTGGCTCTGATACCATTTGTAACATATTAGATTTCACAAACACAGCAAACTATAGCATAAATGGGGCGTATGGCTTAAGGTTTTAGAGAGAGAAAGTTTAGAGGTTTAGGAACCTTAGTGAGAGAAAGAAAAATCTTATTATGAGCTCCAACCCTCTACCTTAGGAGGTAGACGGTATTTATAGTATCTTACAAAATACGCCTCCTACGGGCTGTGGATCAGGCATACAGTGGGTAAAGACCCGTCCGTCCTCCACGGTGTTACTTAACTAAATACTAACTAACATTAAATAACTACGACTACGAGCTTTCTAACGATTACATATACTTGAGGTGACCGACACTTTAACAACTGGATTTTCTAAATCCTAACACACGGGTAGATCATCATTGTGATTCTTTGCAACAACATGGTCAGAATCTTGTGGGTGGTTTAAACTGTCTAGGTTGCACTCCAAAACCTGGTTGTCCTTATGAAGCTTGTACATGAGGTCTTTGTAGTATTGTGATGGTAACTCATCATCAAGGAATCCATACACCTCACATTTTTTATCTTTATTCTCTAGAAACATATTAAACAATTATCATTAGCAGAAAAAAAAAACAAGTAACATAAAGGTTTATGAATCTAGAACTTACACGCGTTGGACAGGATTTGAATCTTCGACCAGGATTCTCAGGCGTCCAAGACACCTGTTCATAGATTGGGAACTTACAAATACAATGAGTCAAACGAGCAATTTCTTCTTTTGTATATCTCCTTCGATTATAACGCGATGATGCATAAGACGAGGCCATTTAAGTAAGAAAATGATTTTTAACGTGATGGAATAGGGAATCAGTTATCAATTTAGAGTGAATTGTAATACATAATTATTAGGGTTTATGTGATTGGGAATGATTTTGGTAAAGTTAGTGGTGGGTAAAGTTAGTGGTGGAGAGAGAAAAAAAAAGAAACGTAATATTTAGTTTGAGGTGGAAATATGATGTGGACATTTTACTGCCAAGGTGTACACAACCGGCACATATAGGTAGTCAATGTATCATTTAAGACAAAATAGACGAGAAAGGTGGGCAAAGGGGGTTTTTTTTGTTCGCTACGTCGAACTAACATTTGTGACAAGTATGATGCTTTAATAGGTTATTAGCCCTTAAAAAATGATCTATCTGTTGAAATATATTGAGTTGTGCAAGCTCATTCTTGATATAAAGTCAAGGGGCTTGTTTTGTCAAGTTTATCTAATGTTTGTATGTTTGGCCTTGGATAGCAGGTTTTATATTCTTGAGGGGCTAAAGTGTTTTATGCTGCTATAAAAGCTGGAAGCCTAGCCCTATCAGAGTTATCATCTCATATTTCTCACACACATACTTTCGTATCTCTCTCTCAAGATTGTGGTTTAGTCTGGTATTGGTATTTTGGGTATATTCTGATCTTCTTGATCAGGTTTAGAGTTTGATAGGTATTATTGAGTGGTGTAGTGAGGTTCTTTGTATCAGAATCTTTGTAGTGGGATAGATAGGATCCTTCTGAAGGGGACTATCTTTTTCTTGTGTATTTGTTTGGTGAGCACACGCTTTGTGGACTCATCTTCTTGTATATTCAGTTAATAAAAGATTTCACCAAGGGGTGGTTGGCTGGGTGATTTGATTGTGTTGTGGTTGATTTTGAGATCAGATCTGTTATTTTAACATGGTATCAGAGCCAAGGTTTTGATCTCCGTTGGTTCTTGATATTAGGGTTTTTAGGGTTTGATCTCAAATTTGGGGGTTTCTTGTTTTTCGAGCGATTGGGATCTTTTGAGGCTGTTTTCTCAACGGCCGTGGTGTTAATTGTTGGTTCTAGTGGTGGATCTTGGATTTGTCAGTTAGGGTTTTTTGAAACCCTAATTTGGTAAATTTGTGGATCTTGATTATGGTGGTTCCCTGTGGTGTTATTGGGGTTCTTGGTTGATTATTGACTCTCTTGACTAAGTGAATCAAGAGTGTTGGTAATCTGGTCTTTCCGCTGCGTTATCTCTGTAAGGTTTATCTTTGTTCCTTTAATTCACTGAATACTTTAGTTGTATCACTGCAAACTCTGTGGGTAACATCTTGACCTGCCTCCTTGAGAGGTACGGAAACCTGCTCTTCCCACAGATAGGTGTGAGACTGGGTATTTCAGTTGAATTGGGTGTGAGTATTAGTGTTCTTGATAGTGTAGTTTTTGGTATCTTTAGTTGGTTTGGTTCTTGGTTGTTATATGTTTTGTTTTTTTGGTATCTGTTATCTGGTTGTTATTCCTGTTTCTTGTTATTATGGCTGAAGTTCTTATTAGTTCTTTGGATGCTGGTAATCCCCTTTACCTGCATTCTAGTGATAATTCTAATGTGTCTATTGTGCATTTTAAACTTACTGGGTCTGATAATTACAAAATGTGGTCCACTGCTATGAAAATTGCTTTAAAAGGTAAAAATAAAATGGGATTTGTTGATGGTTCTTGTGTTAAACCTGTTACTAGCCCTGTTCTATCCCAGCAATGGGAGAGATGCAATGCCATTGTTCTTGGCTGGATTCTTGGGTCCTTGTCTCCTGAGTTGTACTTAGGACAGGTTTACTCAGAAATTGCATCTGAAGTTTGGGATGAATTAGAGGAAACTTATGACAAAATTGATGGTTCTGTTATCTTTAATGTGATTCATAAAATTAATTCTCTTAAGCAAGGTGAATTGTCTGTGCCTGAGTACTATCATAAGTTGAATTCTCTATGGAGAGAATTTGACACTTTAACTTTGTTACCTGCATGTACTTGTGCTGCTCATGAGGGTGTGTTGAAGCATAATCAGCTTATTAGACTTATGCAGTTTCTTATGGGCTTAAATGAAGTTTATCAACCAATTAGGAGTAATATTCTGGCTAGGGATCCTTTACCAGATGTTAAAGAGGCTTTTAATGTGATGTCTAGGGAGGAGTCTCATAGAGGACTCCACCCAAGTTCTGGTTCTAACAGCAAGGTCCAACCTGCTACTTTTGTTACTAAGACCAATAATAATTCAAACTCTAATAACAATTTTGTTAGGAGAAATGGTAATGGTAATAATAATGGTAATGGTAATAGGGGACCTAATCCTAATCTGGTTTGTAAACACTGTGGTCTAATTGGTCATACTATTGAAAGGTGCTTTGAGTTAAATGGTCATCCACATGGTTTTAAAAGAAACCCTAACCTGTCTAAGCAGTCTGCCGTTATCAAAAAGTTTAATGCTAATAATGCAGATTTGTCTTAACCATCCACTTCTTCTAGTTCTATGACTGGGTCTTTCACTAATGAACAAATGATGAAACTCTTAAGTCTCATTAATGAAAACCCTTCTGCTAATGTCTCTGCAAGTATGGCAGGTATATCTCCACTTTCTTCAATAACAATGTGATGTTTAATCTGCATTTTGAGAAATTTTTTTGTGCTAAGTCTGTATGGAAAACTAGAAGGGGGGGGTTGAATAGTTTTGCCGATTTTAAGTTAGTTTCAAAAACTTTTAGATTCGTTAATATGTGAGATCTTATGGATGTAGAGAAAGTATAGATCTAATGATAAAGCAAGCAAATAAAGTAAAGCGAAGGGAAAGAAAAGACAAAACCGATGTATAGTGGTTCGGCTACAAGGACACCTTCCTTGCCCTACTCCACTCCCCGAGTCACCTACTCGAGAGTTCAAGCACTATGTCAACAAACTCCTTCACTTGGCGGAGAAGCCTTCACAACGTTGCTTACACTTTTTCCCGTACAAAGCTAAATACCGAGTCCGTAGCACGGTGGACCAAACCAACACGACTATTACACAACAAGTATGTGAAATATCAAATACAAGATCTTTGCTACAGAAATCTTGCGGAGTGACAAATCAATCAAGGACCCCTTGCTTGGATGACTTGTAGAATGCTCGTGATCTCGCCTTAGAGAAGGACCTATATGAGGATCACAAATAGAAAGAAAGAAGAACAACTCTCTAGATCAAGTGATCTATATGTTAGAAGAGAATGAGAGTGTATGAGAGATTTAGTAAGAAGAGGGGTGAGTTAGAATGAAGAAATGGCTCTCTATTTATAGGCAAAATTCTTCACTGTTCCCCGGATCCCTTCCACTTGGGATCCGTCTAGTGTAATCCT
Source organism: Chrysanthemum makinoi (assembly GCA_910596185.1). Classification (NCBI taxonomy): domain Eukaryota; kingdom Viridiplantae; phylum Streptophyta; class Magnoliopsida; order Asterales; family Asteraceae; genus Chrysanthemum; species Chrysanthemum makinoi. The sequence continues at coordinate 92,383,147 of OU343219.1, read as the reverse complement.
AGGGATCCGTGGAATGCTCCTCTTTGCCCATGGGTTTTTTTGGTTATGGGTCATGGGTTGGTCCATGGGTTTTCTTTAGATTCAATGTATCTAAGTATACATTGTATCTAGTCTACTTGGGTATGGGTTAAGATCCATGGGTTATGGTTTTTACCCATCCTAATAAACTATTACAACAAATGCTTAATTATTACATTTTTGTATTTAAATGGCTATATGTAAATGCTTTACAAAAATAACATGTATCCTTATAATTATACTTAAGATAACATTATATTTGTTATCAACAAAACACAAAGAGATCGCAAAATATTAATAAACGTTTTTACGGTTTATTTGTATTAACAATCTCCCCTTTTTTGTTGATGACAAAACATAATGTTATGATGAGTAAAACTTAAGAATAGATGTAAGTTTTGAAAGCCCCTAAGTTTTACTTCTTCTCCCCCTTTTTGTCGAAACAAAAAGTTAACCCTTGGAGGAAATAAACATAAAAGTGTGGAAAAAAAATAGTCCACGTATTGCTAACTCCCCCTTGACGGTAGCTCCCCCTTGTTTGGGGCGTCAAGTGAAGAAAAATAAGAATCCTACAAAAAGAAAAGTTAGTAACATGCTTAAATAATCTTGTGAATGCCGAGAATTAAGATTGGGAGCCAATGTATGTAAACAAGGCCTTGTAATAAAACAACAAAGTGTAGTGGTATTTATTCCAACTACAAGCATGTAAAAATAAGAACAAGACTTGTTCTTGGAAAAGACTTCAAAAGAAAGAAAAAAATACAAGAAATAGAAAATAGTAGTAGTGATTCCTTCCATGCTTGCATAAGGCTTATGGATTGATGTTTTGATGAGTGATGGTATTGATGCGATCAAGGATGAGGTTGAGTATGAATCGCATTTCTTCCCTAACTTCTATTGCAATTTCCCTAGTGGATTGGCAATGTTAACAATGTAAATGATGTGGGTAATGAGTGCGGAAGTTTTCCGGGTTGTTTTGATTTGAGTTATGCGGAAGTTGTGGTAGAAAAATAGGAAAATATGGATCAACATCCGAAATATTTGTAAATGGTGGTGGAAAAGAACCTAGATGTTCTTGTAATGTGATGGGAGCTAATGGTGGTGATGTTTCAAGGTCTTGAAAGATAGTATTTGGAGATCTGGGTGGTGTTGAAAAGACTATTTCTTTTTGTTTAGGTTGTTTAGATCTTGTTGGATTCTTAAGGAGTTCCAAAAGAGTGACTTTAGGTGGTGATGAAGTTGGTGTACTTGTTGGTGATGAGGGAGGTGCTATAATGGAAGCATCTTGTGGTGAGTTATTTGTTGAGGATGAACCATTTGAGGTTGGTTTTGCTAAACAACAAGATCGGATACTAATCCGTGCGGATATCCTAGAGTTTGATTGTGGTATTTTGGATGGTGGTAGTACAAAGGTTTGGGTATCATGAAGATGATTGTTTGTACTCGGTGATTCATCTAAATTGTAAGAGTTTGTGAATGACATGGTGTTGTATGTGTTTTGAGGATGGGGTGAGTATGCAAGCATTTTGGGAGTTCTATAAATAGAAAAACAATGTATTGTAGTAAATGCTTGACCCAAAATGTGGATTAAAATCTAATGATTGGATATGAATTTAAGCAATATGATCATGAGAACATAAGCATTAAAGAACATATTCCAAAACTTAAACAAATGTGGATTTTTCATCCAAAGTGAGAAAAATAGAAGGTAAAAACATCTTCTATCTACGGATCCCACGGATCCTTCCCTTGAGGGATCCGTCCAGCATGAAGGCTGGGATCCGTGGGTCTGGTGATTCAGGCAGCACAAAATTTTCCTTTTTGGAAACATTTTTGCCTAGTGTGTGCCTATATGCAAACTATTTAGAGTTACGGTTATCTCGACTCCTAAAAAGAAAACGAAAATTAAACCAAAAAAAAATCCTATTGAGATAACCCGAAAACACATATTTAGTACATAGGTACGTAATTTAGTGTTATCAATGCTCCTAATTCATTGTTGCTTAAATGAATGTACCCGAAAAACACATATTAGTTATGTGTCCCCTTTAGCATTCAAAAGAAATGAGATGCAATGAAAACGGGTTTTTACTTTGTATTAATAATGAAAAAGCGATTTGTCCTAGTCGTGAGAAATTGCTTTTGTGAAATTGATACGGGAAGGTATCATCCTTTTAGAAAACATTTTGAAAAGAGATTTTCTTTGAAAATATGCATTGAAAAAGTAAGAAAGCTATAAGTGGAAAACTTATCTTGGGTTTTGAAAATTCCCGTATTGTTTGTGAGTTGTGCATGAAATAGAAATCCTAGACTCAGAAAGAAGAAGGCTAGTGTTTACATACCTTGTAGAGTCAAATAAGTTACGACGTTTGTTCCATTAGACCAAGACCAAGACGAAGTAGGTTGAATTGTTCTCGCTTCAACGGTTTGGTGAGGACGTCGGCTATGTTGTCTTCGGATGCTACCTTCTCAATAGAGATGTTCCCTTTTTGAACATTGTCTCTTAGGAAGTGATGACGAATCTCTATATGCTTTGTGCGAGAATGCAATAACGGATTCTTGCTTAAGTCGATGGCACCTTTGTTGTCACATAGGATGGCTATGTCGCTTAGATGAATGTCGTAGTCGACTAACGCTTGTTTCATCCATAGTGCTTGTTGGCATGCTTTTCCGGCGGAGACGTACTCGGCTTCGGTTGTTGATATTGCAAGTGCCGTTTGTTTCTTAGAAAACCAAGATGTTAAACAACATCCCATGAAAGTACATACCCCACTTGTACTTTTTCTATCAACGTAATCACCTGCATGGTCAGAATCTGCATATACAATTTTTTCTACTCCCGTGCCCTTAGGATACCATAATCCTAATTGTGTTGTACCCTTAATATATCTAAATATCCTTTTACGGCTTCTAGGTGTGATGTTTTAGGGTCTTCTTGAAACCTAGCACATAAGCAAACACTAAACATGATATCCGGCCTACTTGCCGTGAGGTAGAGAAGACTACCTATCATGCCACGATATTTAGTATTATCTACGGATTCTCCGTCTTCATCTTTTGTGAGTTTGGTGTCGGATGACATTGGAGTCCTAATTGGTTTTGACTCTTCTAGACCGAATTTCTTTAACATCTCCTTGATGTATTTAGATTGATTGAAGAAGATACCATCTTCTACTTGTTTTATTTGTAGACCAAGAAAGAAACTAAGTTCTCCCATCATACTCATCTCGAACTCGTCATGCATGATTTTAGAGAAATCATCACACATGTCTTGACAAGTGGATCCGAATATAATATCATCTACATATATTTGTACTATGATTATATGTGACTCTCTTTTCTTAGTAAAAAGTGTGTTGTCAACTATCCCCATGGTATAGTTGTGTTTAACTAGAAATGACTTGAGTCTATTATACCAAGCTTTTGGAGCTTGTTTAAGACCGTAAAGGGCTTTCTTTAATTTATACACATGTTTGGGTTTTTCAAAATCAATGAAGCCCGGAGGTTGAGCTACATATACTTCTTCATTTATGAAACCATTTAGAAAAGCGCTTTTGACATCCATTTGATAAAGCTTTAGATCATTAGCACAAGCATACGCAAGAAGTATTCTTATAGACTCTAATCTAGCCACGGGGGTGTAGGTCTCATCAAAGTCTATTCCCTCTTGTTGGTTATACCCTTGAGCAACGAGTCTAGCCTTGTTCCTAGACACTACTCCGTTTGCATCTAATTTGTTTTATAAACCCATTTGGTTCCTATTATGGTTTGATTACTAGGTGGAGGGACAAGTGTCCAAACATCATTAGAAACAAATTGATTTAGTTCTTCTTGCATAGCCATTACCCAACTCTCATCATTTATGGCTTCTTGTGTATTCTTAGGTTCTAAGGTTGAAACGAAACAAAACAAGTACTTTGGTTTTGAACTTGAGACCTTAATGTTTGTTCGTTTAGTTTTCCCATGACTTTATCTATGGGGTGATATTTGGACTCTTTAATGTTTATTATTTCATCACTTAGAGGTTCTTCTTCTTCTTCACTTATCTTTTTCTTTATTACTATAGCTTCACTTTCTATAATCTCGTCATCGATAAGAGGTGGAGAGGGTTTGGGTGGACTTTCATCAAATTTTATATTTAATGTCTCTTCTACCTTCATTGTTTCTTTATTTAATATGACGTAAGCTTTGCTATTTGGCGAGTAACCTAAAAAGATACCTTCTGTTGATTTAGGATCAAATTTTGTAAGGTAATCTTTAGTGTTAAGAATAAAACATTTACTACCAAAGACTCTAAAGTGATTTAACGTAGGCTTTTTGCCTCGAAGTAACTCATATGGAGTTTTTCCTAAGATTGGTCTAATTAAGACTCGATTGAGTATGTACGTTGAAGTATCAACAACATTACACCAAAACTTTTTGAGGTATGGATTGTTCATTAAGCATGGTTCGACTCATTTCTTGTAGGGTTCTATTCTTTCTTTCTACTACCCTATTCGATTGTGGAGTCGCTGGAGCCGAGAAGTTGTGAGTAATACCATTAGCGTCACAAAAAGCTCCGAATTGCACTTCATTATCTAATTTCCTACCATGATCCTCCTAATAGACACTATGGGACTTCCTAGTTGTCTTTGGATCTTTTTGCTTAATATTTCAAAATAATTAAAGGTTTCCGTTTTGTTCTTTAAGAATTTTGTCCATGTATACCTAGAATAGTCATCCACTATGACCAAAGTATAGTAGTTGCCTCCATAACTTTGGATAGCGGATGGACCGAATAAATCCATATGTAGTAATTCTAGACACCTAGTTGTAGACACCATGTTTTTAGCTTTATGACTAGAATGAGCCTGTTTTCCTATATTACAAGCATCACAAAAGTGATGTTCATATTTCAATTTAGGTAGATCTCTTACTAGATCTTTGGATGATAGCGATTGAAAAAGTCGCATGTTGGCGTGACCCAATCTTCGATGCCATAAGGTCGAAGTATCATCCATAGAGGTAAGACATAGTTTGTCTTTAGGTTCATTACCGATTTTAATGACATAGACTTCATGTTTCCTAATTCCTCTTCCTATGGTTATGCCATTTTTTAGTATCTTACTACCGGTTTCGGTAAAAAGTACATTGCACTTTTTATCACATATTTGTCCTATACTTAAGAGGTTAAAGTTTAGGTTTTCTACGTGACACACATCGTTAATGGTTAGAGATTTGTTAGAGATCGTACCTTTACCGATGATTCTACTTTTGCTATTTCCAAACACCACATTACCTCCATTGAAGGGTTCATATGTGGAGAATAGATCCTATTGCGGTCATGTGCCTCGTGTACCGCTATCCCTTATCCATGACCCATTCATCGGGGTCTAGGTCGACCTTTAAGTTTGGTCCCCATTTGTTCATGGGTCCATTAGTGTTAAACATTCCATTCATGTTAGACATGTATGGATAAGATGAGTATGCATTCCATGGAGCAAAGTTTTGAGAAGGAAAACCGTTTTGCATGTTTGGATTCCATCCCATTTGATGGTTACTTTTCGGGTAAACGTTATTAGGTCTCCTAAATGAATTAGGTTTTGAAAATGATGGAGCTTTGTTTCTTGCAAAAGTAGGATTATATTTTGGAGGTGGTTGTTTAGTGGTGACATGAGTTGGTTTCTTCCTATTAACTATAACAAACTCAGTTCTAGATGAAGAAGCTACGTTATTGCCACTGTTTGCTACAGCAGATCCACGGATCCCTTTCTGTACACTAGCCGGTTCCCTTTTTAGGGGATCCGTGGGATCCGCCACAACAGTGGCTGGTTTTTCTAGTTCCTTAATAAATTTTGTTTCTTTACTTTCACTAGTTGATGGATCAAGTTGTTGACTACCTAGACCCTTTTGATTGTTACCGGTTTTAACACCATCGAGTATTGTATATAAAGTGTTCGTACTCATTCTAGCAATTTTAGAATCTAAGTGATCCACTAGTGTTTGAAGTTGAACGCAAAGTTCACATTCACCACTTGGTATTTTACCCTTTTCTAAACGTTTTAGTTTTGCTTTTAATTCTATGACTTCTTTATCTAAACGTTGATTTTGACTCTTTAAAAGCTTGTTTTTGTTAATTAGTTTTAAGCTAATATTGCATAGTTTGTCATATTCATTATGCAATGAGTCGTCATCAAGTGATGAACTACTATAGTATTCGTGACATACCTCGTCATTTGCCATGAGACAAATTTCTTCATCCTCCTCGTCGCTCATTCCCCATGTGCCGCTCACGAACGCCTTTTGATCATCCCGTTTGGGACACTTACTAATAAAGTGGTTTGGGTCCCCACATTTAAAGCAAGTACGATCATCCTTTGGCTTCTCTTCCTCTTTGCTTTTCCGAAAGCCTTTCTTATCGTCATACGGTTGTTTGGCGTATCTTCCTTCTTCTAAGAACTTTTTAAAGTCCCTTACCGCCATAGCTTACTCTTCGTCGTCACTACTCGAAGAGGAGTTCTCCTCATCGCTCGAAGCCTTTTTGGCTTTAAGGGCAAGAGATTTGTGTTTCTCTTTCACCTTTGAGGCTTCAGAATCTTTAGCAAGGACAAGCTCGTAGACTTTTAGGTTTCCTATGAGTTCATTGAGGGCGAGGATTGTCAAATCTTTTGACTCTTCGATCGCCGTCACCTTGGATCTCCACTTCGATGGAAGTGCCCTTAGATATCTCCTAACATGGTTACGGCTAGAAAAGATTCATCAAGTGCTTGTAAAGATGTAATAATAGTATTAAAGTTAGCAAATGAATGATCTATAGTTTCCTCATCCGATATTGAAAATTGTTCATATTGTTGAACAAATAAATCAATTTTATTATTTTTAACTTGTTGGTTGCCTTGATGAGTTACAACTAAAGAATTCCAAATTTCTTTTGAGGTTTTAAGCATAGAAATTCTTTCGAATTCCTTTTTCGGTAAAGCATTATATAAAACCATTTTTGCTTCACTATTTTTAGAAAGCTTTTTCTTCATTTCATCATTTAGTTTATCATGAGGTATGTGAACTAAATTTCCTTTATCATCATTTGAGGTAGCCTCAAAATCACCTTCAACAATAATGTACAAAGATCAATATCTTTAGACTTCACATATGTTTCGAATCTATTTTACCAATATATAAAACCATTAGTTTCAAGTAGTAGTGGTGGATTTGCATAGATTGCCCTTCCTTATAATTTTCAGAACCCATAGTGATCGAAAAGTTTTTAAAATACAATTTTATTTTAAAACTTTTATAAACTTAGCTCTTGATGCCAATTGTGGAAAACTAGAAGGGGGGGGGGTTGAATAGTTTTGCCGATTTTAAGTTAGTTTCAAAAACTTTAGATTCGTTAATATGTGAGATCTTATGGATGTATAGAAAGTATAGATCTAATGATAAAGCAAGCAAATAAAGTAAAGCGAAGGGAAAGAAAAGACACAACCGATGTATAGTGGTTCGGCTACAAGGACACCTTCCTTGCCCTACTCCACTCCCCGAGTCACCTACTCGAGAGTTCAAGCACTATGTCAACAAACTCCTTCACTTGGCGGAGAAGCCTTCACAACGTTGCTTACACTTTTCCGGTACAAAGCTAAATACCGAGTCCGTAGCACGGTGGACCAAACCAACACGACTATTACACAACAAGTATGTGAAATATCAAATACAAGATCTTTGCTACAGAAATCTTGCGGAGTGACAAATCAATCAAGGACCCCTTGCTTGGATGACTTGTAGAATGCTCGTGATCTCGCCTTAGAGAAGGACCTATATGAGGACCACAAATAGAAAGAAAGAAGAACAACTCTCTAGATCAAGTGATCTATATGTTAGAAGAGAATGAGAGTGTATGAGAGATTTAGTAAGAAGAGGGTGAGTTAGAATGAAGAAATGGCTCTCTATTTATAGGCAAAATTCTCAATGTTCCCGGATCCCACGGATCCCTTCCACTTGGGATCCGTCTAGTGTAATCCTAGGGATCCGTGGACGCTCCTCTTTGCCCATGGGTTTTTTGGTTATGGGTCATGGGTTATGGGTTGGTCCATGGTTTTTCTTTAGATTCAATGTATCTAAATATACATTGTATCTATCTACTTGGTATGGGTTAAGATCCATGGGTTTGGTATGGTTTATGGTCCATGGGTTATGGTTTTTACCCATCCTAATAAACTATTACAACAAATGCTTAATTATTACATTTTTGTATTTAAATGGCTATATGTAAATGCTTTACAAAAATAACATGTATCCTTATAATTATACTTAAGATAACATTACATTTGTTATCAACAAAACACAAAGAGATCGCAAAATATTAATAAACGTTTTTATTACGGTTTATTTGTTTAACAGTTTGGTTCGTGGTTATAATGTTACTTTAGCGTGGGTTTATTAACTTGGTGCTAATCGCATATACTGATTTTCCACTAAGAATATTTTTAATGGTGGTTATATATCTAGTCTTT
>OU343219.1:92250310-92374543 GCA_910596185.1 Chrysanthemum makinoi | reverse complement strand
AACATTAAAAACACAAAAGTACATTAAACATTAAACATAAATTACATTAAATATTAAAAGCTAAGCCGAGATTGATGGAAATAAAACTACTTAGAATGCAATCATCCCGAGGTTAATAAAACTTCGCCATTAAAGTACTTTCTCTCCATGTGTCAAAGTAGTTATCCTAAGATATTGAGCTTCGCGGCCAGGTTCGGCCGGCGAACTTCGCCGCTTTCCTCCGTTCCATAATCTATAAATTTTTCGTCGCGAAGTTGGCGAAGGGAAGCGCCAACCCAAATGGATTGTTTTCGAGGTCCACAATGAATTTCAGCAGAGTGGATTGTTAACAGGTGGAGTGTTAATAATTGGATTGTTGAGATGTGGAGTGTTTACAAATACATTTTTCGGTTGGAAAACCGGAAAGACATAATCTGGTGGTGTTGAATAAACTTCAACTTCTTCTGGTGGACTTGAAAAGGTAGTTTAGGCATTTGTGTTGGAGTTGGAAGGTAGTTCCGTGATAATCACTACAAGATAAATGGCATTTAGTACCGAAAAAAAGTGTCGAGAAAAAGCTTAAAATCAGTCCAAGAATGGCCTTTTGGTCTTCTCCCACTGAAAGAAAAAGAGACACTAATGGAACCATCACTAAAAGTCTATCTTGACACTTAATATCAGTCACAAAAGATCTCGTAGATTTAATGTCTGATATTATGTGTCACTATAGGTTCATAAAAAAAACATAAAAGTATTCATTGCTAACACAATTATTCAGTCACTAAAAGTCTCGAACAATCATTTTCCCATTGCTACATTTTATATAGATTTCTCTGTATTTGTTTATACTGTATAAAACATGAATTTTTAAGAAAATCACATATATGAAACCCCAAAGTAACTTTATTGCCTAAAACAAGTCGAAACAACTCAAATTCAAGTAAATATAAACACTATGATGATGCCTGATTTTACAAAATTTATTACAGCAGTATCAAGATCCAAATAGAGTTCATTATGGAAAGAATTTAAATGATATCATAGACTAAATACCATTGAACTCAGATTTTGAAGTACATGTATTTTCTTTAAGCTCAGTTTCAAACATTTCAATTCCACCCTGGAGACATAAAAAGAGTTCAAGATTAATCACTGCACCATCCCATCGATTATTATATTTTTATGCAGAAGATTGTAAGTTGTTAACTTCATAAAGTAACTAAAAAACATGCCAACCTGCAAATATTAAGAGCTTTCCTCATATCTCCAGATGTTGCAGCTACTTTATGCAAATAATCAAAATGTGTCTTATTAATATTTGCTAATCAAAATTTTACTGGTCATTAATATTTGCATGACGGTCTAAAAAGTACGAGAAAACCATTGACTTATATGATTAGATTGATGTCAACAGCAAAGATAAATAGATAAATGAAACTCACCCGTGCGCAGAGTTCCAGTGCTTGTGGCCGGAAGACATTGTAAGGAAGTGCCTGATAGAACAAAACATTCACTATAAGAGATTTTAAAGAAAAAGTGTAACCATAAATGAATCATTAAGCAAACACCATTAATTCATTAGCATTGATCATTTCCAAAAGAATTTGGAATCACCCAACTGCATCTAACTAGAAAAGTAGCTAACCTGCACTTGGATGGGTGAAACTTGCAAAACCGACACATTGAATCTTGAAAATAAATTTAACTACCAACTGCAGATACAAAACACAATGCAAAGTTAAATCTTTATTTCTCCCATGTGATCTTTTTTAAATCATTAATACTTGTTTGTCTCACAGCCACATTTGCTAAATTTAATACTTCAATTTTATAAAGGAGAAAAGGGTACTTACCATCAATCGTTGTTTAAGAATCATGATGATCTAATCCATGGAGTAGGCTCGAAAAGACACAACCATAGGTACGTCAATAAGAGTTCATAGCTATGTATTCACCCTAGTTTAATATATCAAGAAATTCGTTAAGTAATGGATCTTACATCATTTTCGCGTCATCACTGCGCTTTAGAGAATACAAGCTATTTGAGTTGTTTTAAGGTGTAGAACGACCACTGGATTTCTTGTTTGGTTGACTCTTTCCAAGTATCTGTCAAAGGCATTTACGTTAATCATAATGTTGATTACGCTAGTCTAGGGATATCAACATCGAAATCAATAAAGCTTCACCTTGTTGAAAATTTCTGGTGCTTGAGAGAGAGAAGGTTAATGGATAAAATATCGGTAGCTCACCCCCAATGAAACATTAATCAACGTTCCATGAGTTCCAACTTAACGTAAGCATAGAATACTAATAAAGAACAGTAAAGAGAATATGCATATACAAGCTGAAATGTTCATACTAGGCAACTATCATCATATAAGATGCATGCCAAAGTTCAACTATCGTAAAGCTTTGCTCTGACAAATCTTCACAAGACTGAAGCAATGTTAACGATGCTAAACGTATAACCTTTTGTGGATGTAATTACAACAGTTTCAAACATATTAATTAACTCGGTATAAATGCCTTTCTTGTTTGCTAAACTTTATCCTCTCGTAACAAGCAACATAGGTGCAAACTTAGCACTAATTAAGAGCTACCAAAACACCCAAATATCACAACTTCTCATTCTAACATATAAGCAGCTTAAGAATCCAATACATTGACAAGCAGTCTACATCAACTGATAAAAATGCTTTTAATGTCATCTACAAAAACAGCTAACAATGCACAAACATCAAGGTTTTCAACTGTATACTGGATTCGTTATTTCTATTACCAAACATCAAATAGCACTCTCAATAACAAGCAAAATCAACTCACCTCTTTAGCCCAAACATCAAGAGACCCTTCATTTTTCCATCGAAAGTGATTTTCCGATCCGGGACCTTGCGAGATATACAAACTCCTGCCTTCTCTTGCTCAAGACATTGCTTGGAAAACTCCACTATCCTTTTTTGTTCATCCTCACGACACACAATCACATATTGCATTTTCGAAACATGTAACACCTCCTTTACATCACTTAATTGCTCCGAGCCTACACACACTCAAAAATACATCTTATAATCAGATTACAGAATCTAGACTATGATAATATCGATAAAATTACATCTACAAAACTAACCCATTACTCCTTCAGTCTCAAAAATAATATCTACGTTACTACTAGTTTTCATTATCCAAAAACAATGACCACTTTCAAAAATAATATTTACAAGTTACATATTTTCCTATTAACTAAGATCTACGATATTGCTAGAAGCCAAAGCCAATGAATTCTACAAAAATACAACTAAGTGATGATGCATCGTTTTGGCAAAAGTTTCGAGATGTACCTTTTGAAGTAAACTAGAATGAGTTGTTTCATGAACGACTCCATTAGCATTTGCACTAGATTAGAACATATTAACATGGCCCCTTTAAACACATTCGACATATAACTCCCAAATGAAATTTATATAAATCGCAATGAATAGAGGATATAATGGTCGAGTAACTAGTACCTCTAAGCATATCAAGTTGAGAAAGAATATGTACTTCACCACAATGTACATGAAGTGGTGAATGTGTGTTTTGGTGAATGATTGAAGATGGTGAGAACTGACTAGAGAGTAAATGAAGTGGTGAATGTGTTTTTGGTGAATGAAATGGTGTAGATAGAAAGGAAGATTGTGATATTCTTAGCAAGCATACCTTGCTATCCCCAACCGAAGTTCGATATCATAAACTAAATCCCTTCGTCCACGGTTTCTCTGACCTTGTTTGCAAGATTTTGGAGATCCTATAATGCATAAAAAGTCACTTTAGTAAAGAAGCAAATTACCAAGACGACTAGTGGTTATGTAGTACAAGAAAATAAGGATAAAAATGTACCTTACAAAAACAGTAACTGCAAATTGTACTAGCACCTTCATCGTCAAGGAGTGCATTTCCAGAAGTACCAGTAACCTGAAGCAACAAATTGTCAACAAAAATAAGTGCTTCCAAAATTGGCACATTGAATTTTAAACTGACATAATTAAGATATGCTTTGATCTATAAGAAAAGATATGCAAAACCCCAGTTTGCTCCGTATCAAAATCACAAGATCTAATCGTACAATCCTACAATAATACATTTGATTTAATAACGATCAATACATTACACGTCTATAAGTTTCCAAAAATACCAAAATACGATCAAAACGTAAATGCATCAACTAGGATTCAATAACGAGTACTCAGTCAGATTAAATTTTAATAGAAACGACAATATCTGGCACTCACCTCGAGTATATAACATGTCCACTAGTCGGACTATATGACATCCGGACGACAAAGAGGATATTAATAGACGATATCTTACTACCAATTATACGCATCAAAGTCTGAATATTAACATTTTCAAATCATTAATAAAAACAAGTACACAGTCCTAACAAAAGAAATATTCATCTATAAACTTAATTCCTACTTCAAAAACTAACTAACAACTAGAAATTAAACCGACAATTGAAAGATTAGTTATCCGATGATAACTTACTACCAGTATACGCATCAACCTTTCACATATAAACATACTCACTTAAAGTTGGGATGGAAACAATCCGAGCGAGAACGTCCAAAGCTTGAACTTTGCTCATGACATATTTTACAAGCTCGGGATCGGCTTGTATTTAAAATAGTCCTAAACGATATAAAGGTCAACTCAAGGTCATTATTAAGTATACTAGGCAAGCTCGTTTATTTAACTTAAGTCGTTTAAGCTCGGCGGCTTGCGAGCATTTACCAAGTCAATCCTAGAACATTTAACGAGCGGCTTTGCGACTAACCTCACCCAACTTATCTCATCATATCACAATAATTATGACAGTTGAAAACCTAATTCAATTATTTCATTTATAAACTTAGTTTTTACTTCTAATAATAACAAACTAAACGATTACAGCATCAAATTCTAACACCTAACTAATTCATTCATATCAAATTATGAAAACTAAACAACACTTTGTTGACGAGGTTTTTCTTAGGGTTTCAATTGGCGGATTCAGTGATTCTGGATTGAGTTAGTTTGAATCTAAACGGTATACAAACTTCATAAATTTCGGTTTCTCTTTTACGTAATTTTAATTTGGTTGATGAATTTTTGTCAAAAGAAGAATAAATAGCACTGAAATGCGCAATGTAAACATTTTAGGGTTTAAATTATAAATTTACCGTTCAGATCATCATACATTAGTTTGTCATTTTTGGTATTTGACTAGGTGCTCTCTGCATATAATAGGTATCTTGGACATTGTTCAACACCGTCGCATTCTCACTGTTTGGTATATTTGCATCGTCAATCATCATTCGATGAAAGGGGTGGCTGACGAGGTAAAGTGCTATTATCTGTTGGGAAACATGAAGGCCTTGAAGGGTACTAGAAGAAGTGTGTGCCTTCCGAGAGTGATGGAGACACGTCAAGAATGTTTAGCTGCTCATGTTGATGCTTAGAGCATCCACAATGCTCCTAGTCTTCAATGACTTGAAGCATTTAATGCATTTAATGCATACTATATGTATTAACTATAGCTTTTGAGAAAGACTTGGTGTGTGTCAAGTCTTTATAAAAAGCTTTTGAAAAAGCTATTGATGCAATGGCAAAAACACTACTAAAAAGCTTTTTAGAATAGGAAAAAGCTTTTCTCCATTTGACCCATTGCGGGTGCTCTTACACTGGGGTATAACTTTTTTTTACGAATCAGTTTTATTTTATGTTATGCATATAGAGTGTTTGATAAATTGTCAATTTTCTTTTTATTTTTATTCATTTTTTATTTTTTTTACATAATCAGGTGTTTACGACTATCTTATAGCTGAACTAAGGGGATAGTTAGGAATGCTTTTATGATACGATGGAACTGATAAGCTGTTAGAAGTAAGCATATAGGCTTTCGAGGTTCAAATAACCCTATAAGGCATGAATATAAGATTATCCAAAAGCCCCTTAATATATTTGGAGTCAATAACTTTTGAAACTGTTGTTTAGGTGTTTGAAAATTAATTGAATACATAGTGGCACCATTTCTCGATTCAAAACTGATTGTCTTTTAAGGTAAGTGATTCAGTAAATACTAAAATAAGTTGAGGAACGATTTTATTGAAAACTTTTTATAAAACTTTGAAAAATAAGCTGATGAAGGGGAAATAAGCTAAACAGTAGCTCAAATTAGCAAAGGATAACACCCTTTTCTGTTTAGTCTAAATAAGCTCAGTTTAAGCATACTAAAAGAGCCAAAAAACCAAAATCTATTACATGTATAAATTTAAGCTCAAATAGTCACAAAGGTAGCAAAAATAAGCTCAAATAAGTCTTGAAAAGCGAAAAGCAATCTGACAGGTTATAGTTCAACTTAGCAGGCCTAGAGGTGACTTTTGAGGCAAATTCTAAATAAGCTACAGTGGGAATTAGCTTTTGAGCTTATGGATACTTGAAATTCACCTAGCTGACACACTTTCGCCCCTATATCTAGCTTATGAGGAGCTTTTACAAGCTTTCTATGAGCTTATGAATTACCTAGATCCACCATTGTTGCAATAACACTTATCGGATACTTCCCCATCCTCCTACTTCTAGCTACAGTTTAAATCTCAAAGGATTTTTATAATTTTTAAAACTAAACAAGGAGATAAAACTGATATTGAAGTTTCTATTTTTTATTTTTTGGATTTTTTGGAAGATTAAATAAGCTAAACAATAAACTTGAAAGTAGACAGATAAGACATACTTAAAACTTAATACCCTTTTGACTTTTTATAAAAATGCAAATGACTCTGAATTGGACTAAAACGATTCAAGCTACTTTTGACACTAAAAGCAGACTCAATAGGGCTTAGCATCTTGATTTGAATCATTATTTCACCAATAAGCTAATCCTACTGTCTCGTAAGCTTAATATTCAGGCACTACTGCTATCTAACTCAAATGATTCGAAAAGTGAATAAGACTCTTTAAATTTATTTTTGTCAGCAGGATGAAGGAGAGTGTCCGCTCTTTGAACCATTGCCATCGTATGGTCCTGGAAGAGATGCACCTGGAGGACCGGTCAGTAGTCTAATAGGTGGATCACACCTTACTCATGTTATTATTACATGTATATTCTCCATGACAGCTATTAAATGTTACATCCGAAATCCGAATAATCCTTTGTATATTCTGTAAACAAAAAACATGTAAGTGCCTATTTTCCAGCTATATCGATATTAGACGCCATCCAGAAACATAGCAAATAGCAAATGCTCCCGCCCATAACCGGTAAGTTCCATTATCGTTAAATACAAACAGCTTGGATACAATTATTTAAATAGAGGAAAAGACTTTTAAAAGACCAACAATGTTGTACTTTTAAACGATGACAAGTATAAAGACGATCATATATATATATTTTTTCGCAAAAACTAATTAGCAATCAGAAATTTAAGTTTATGATAATAATAATAAGGGTATAATCATTATTTCATTATGAATTAGAATTATTAGATATTTTTTGCTCTTAAATTTTTTTGTAAAATAATCAGTTGGATATATTTGACAATTTTAAAGCTTTGGAAATATATATATCTTAACTACATAAAATAGAAAATCTTAACTACATAAAATAGAAAAATGGTCAAAAGTGAAAGTGAAATGTTGAAACTTGAATGTCAATTATCTTTGGTAACTTTGAAAAACTTATCTCTCTCTCACACACACCATTTCATCTCACACTAAAACACACAAATATAATACCACCAAACCCACCACCACAACTCATGAAACAAACTTAATCGCCGCTAAAATTTTGTTAAAATTAGACAACGCTGCCGCTAGACGTAAGTACTCGTCTATATAAAATTATGAATTTTAATTGGATATATATGGAATTATTAGTATTTGAAAAGATATATATATACAAATCTCTATAAAAAAAAGAACTAGCAAAAAATCACATTCATACTTGAAATATTACAGAGAGGACACGACCTTCATTGGTCATTGCATACGTCCATCCGGCCCCTAAAGTTTCATTAAAAAGAGTTAAATTAAAATCTTAAAAAGTTGATACCTACTTGATGTGTGAATGCATTAAAAATATTACTGTAACATCTTATGCATGTGAACGAATTATGCATCATTTTAAGTCATCCAACTAAACCTTGAGACCTTATGATATTTTATTTATTTTTATATTTTTTTTGAACAGTATTTATTTTTATTTTTATATTTATCCCGTTAGGATTTTGAACTAACAATGTAACACTGCATTTTTTTACGCACTAGTCCAATCAACAAACCATGGAATTTGAACTAACAATGTTAACACTGCATCTTTTTGCACACTCAATTATTTAGAGTCTAATTAACAAACTATCGGAGTGATTTGATGTATAAACGTGTATATTGACTTGTTCATAGATAGATGGTTATGCGAGAAACGATTAAACGTATGTACATGGCCGGTCTTGAGTTTAGTGCTACCCTGGGCGAGACGGGTGAATTTATACCCCTTGTAAATAATTACTGCCATGGAGTGAGAGTCCATGGCAATGATGAATTTAAAAATAGATAAATAAACAAATAAATCATTTATAACTTGTTGTGCTTGACTTTGCTGATGTATAAATTTAAAAACTTGTTTTACAATTGCACATAGTTTATACATAGATTATCATTTTGTTTTCGAGTTTTTATTTGGAAAGAAAAAAAGAGAAGTGAAGATGAAATTGAAAAATAATCATGTTCTTGAGTTTTTTTGTTTTTTTTTGTTTTTTTTTAAAGATAGAATAGAAGATGGAAGTAAATTATGCCAACTTCCCCCTCCTAATTTTCTTCCCAAACTGAAATGATTTGAAGAGATATGGAATTTTAGGCTTAATTTGGTTACATCTTTTATCTTTATTTTCCGACTTGAGAACACGAAACCAAAAAAGAAAAAAAAGAAAAAAGAAAAAGAAAAATGTAAAATTTAACAATAAGACTGAAACCAAACTTGAATCTCAATTCAAGTATCTCTTTATTAATCAACCAAAACCACAATCGTCGAGAAAGATCCGATCTCAATCAGATCAATATAACAAACCAAGAACCCACAACTTGCCATTCTACTCAAGTCAAGTCTCGACTAACTGCCAATAGTTCATACAAAACACTCAATCTCACAATGAATAACAAGAGCGGAACAACAAAGCTTTGGTTGAATACAAAGAGAATCACTATGTGTAAATGTGTTTGCGTATGTGCAGAGAGAGAGAGAGAGAGATATCAGAACCCTAGCATCTCTTCAGCTTATATAGTCTTTGACTCAATATTGACTCCATCTTCCAACACTTGTCAACTTTAGCCCTCACACTTCCAGACTTCAACTAACAGCACCCAAAGATAGAACCAAGCTAAAAACACAAATACAATAATGACACAATTAGTCCTTAAACATTCATTCCAGGTTAGGAGTTATATACTTCAACATCCCCCCTTAACTCCAACCTGGAACATATCAACCATGCCCAGTTTACCCACAAGCTTGTTATGTTGAAGCTTGCCTAACCCTTTAGTAAAAACATCAGCAGTTTGATCTGCAGTATGAATCTTTTCAGTTTTAATGACACCAGCTAAAATCTTTTCCCTTACAAAATTTAAGTCAGTTTCCAAATGCTTTGTTCTTTCATGGAACGAGTTAGGCTGCTATTTTGATAGCGACTTGACTATCACAGAAAATTTTAAAAGGTAGAAAATGTTCCCATTTCAAATCATCGAAATTTTAAGAACCCAAACAACTCGAGAAGTAGCGAGAAGCCATAGCCCGTACTGCTTCGAATGACTTAGAAATGGTGTTTTGTTTTTGCTTTTCCGGAAACTAGTGAACCATTCAAGAATAAACTAAATCCGTGAATGATTTCCTAGTAATAACACACTTTGCCCGATGCATCAACAAATGCTTCAAGAGAAACATTTGGGCACACGTAATATGAATACCCATCCCAGGAGAACCTTTTAGGTATCTCAAAACTTTGAGTGCAACTTTCAAATGAGACTTAAAGAGGCATGCATAAACGACTCAAACAATGAACGAATAGGCAATATCGGGCCTAGTATGAATTAAGTAAATCGGTTACCAATCAACTTTTGATATTCAATCAAGTTATCTATCACGATATCGGTTATAGTATGTTCACTAGTTAAAACTAAAGTTTGTTCAAGAGAAAAAACCAGATGGTTTGCAAGCAAGTAAGCCAAACTCAGTTAACAAATCCAAACAATACTTTCATTGAGTTAAGCAAACACCATGTTCAGTTTCAATCACTTCAATGCCAAGAAAGTATTTAAGCTTTCCTAAATCTTTAATTTGAAATTTAGATTTCAAAAAAGCTTTAAACCTTTCAATTTCTTCCAAATTATTCCAGTGATTATTATATCATCCACATACACAAGTAAAGCAACAAAGTTACATGAGTCACTTTTAGTGAAAAGAGAGTAGTCACTTTTGCTCTGTTTGAAACCATGCTCAACAAAACTTTGTCAATTAGCATTCCATTGTCTGGGTGCTTGTTTTAACCCATACAAAGATTTTTTTAATCTACAAACTCTTTTATCATTAACATCAAAATAACCTTATGGTAATGTCATATAAACAGTTTCATTAAGATCACTGATTGGTCCCGAACCGTCAAGTTTATCACACAAGCTAACCACTTGTGAATGGTCAACCGTAATAACCTTCAAAGCATTCGAAACCAATGCAATTAAGATCCGGAGAGTATAGTGTTTCCACAGTCGTTAAGTCCGGAGGATTAATGGTGTTTAACACTTTCAGATGTCGAATAATCACTAAGGATAGTGATCAGTGAGGATTGTGAATGATAATTACACCTAAAGAGAAAGTTTGTAAATTACAAGGGCTTAAATGCAAATTAAAGAAAATTAAAAAGCTAAAATATATTAAATAAACGCTATCACTATTTTTAAAATGATGTTTTTCTTGATTTATAAAACAAAATAACTTAAATAAACTATTTTAATTAAAACGTAAACTTAAATTATCTAAAAATGTGACCTAAAATGAAAACGTGTGTTATATGTAAAAATTACGTGAGTCGCATAAAGTAAACGTAAAATTTGTGAAATAAAAGTCCTACGAGTGTAAAAACAATTTTCTTACTTACTATATGACAAAAGAAAATTTTAGAAAAAAGAATTATATTTTTTGACTTTTATATTTTTTATTATGAATTAAATACTATTTCACTTATTAAATGTTTAAAAATACTAAAACTATTAGAAAAATCGAAAATTTTTACAAAATACTAAGTACTATTATGAAGCTGAGAAAAATATAAAACTTGTGAAAGCTTATTTAAATAAGCTGAAAATAAGCTAATTTACACGTTTAAGCTAAATGAACAAAGAAGGGTTAAGTAATAAACAATGCAAACCATAACAGTCAAAGACCAAAGGCGAGTTGGTATGGTGTGTGTGTGGTGATTTGGTGGCAGGGTTGAATCCGCAATGACTTTTTAAAATATTTATTTTTTGATTTTTCTTTTTGAAACTTATTAAGAACAAGGAAATAAGCAAATGTTAAAACTACAACTTTCTATGAAAAACACTAATAAGCTCGATTTGGCTTATGATTTCTTAACAGATTAGCAATAAAGGCTGAATAAGCACAAGGATTAAGCCAAATGGCTTATAAGCTACTCAATAAGCAAAATGTAAAATGGAAATAAGCTAAATACTGATAATAAGCTAGTTTGACAACTGAAAAAGCAAATTGACTTAAGAATAAGCAATGAATAAGCCAAAATAAGCACAAGCTTAAAGCTGGTAACAGGATACTTAATGGTTTTCTAGGCACCTTCTAGCTTAATTTTAAGCACTTAAATGAGCTTGGAATTGAAAATAAAGACTGAACTTAACAAGATTATCAACTAAGCTATCCAAAAAGCTAAATTACAAAGTTTGGCTTTCACTAATAAGCTTGGGAGAAGCTTTTGAAAAAGCGATAACCGACTTATTGGTGTATTAAATAAAATGGACAAAATTAAAAGCAAAGAGCAGACCTATTAAATAAGCTAAAAATAGAAAAATAAACTTTGGACTAGAGACACAACTAGGTGAGCTTCTCAAAAAGCTAAGGTTCATAAGTTTAAGCTAGCTAATGAGCTGAATGAGCTTGAGAAAAGCTTGTAAAAGCGGTGCACAGTTTGAAAAGGGTTCAAAAAGAGGCTAAGTAATAAGCACTTTATAAGCGATGAAAGTGAACTAATATTTTTCTAATTAAGTTAAGCAACTAAACTTTAATATCCTAAAAGAGTTTAAGCTAAATCTTAATAATGAGCACACACTAAAATTCTTAATTTAATTCAAAACGATATTGAGAAATTTTAACTTTTTAATAGAACATGCAGTTTTGGCTTATTTGAGATTCTAATGATCCTAGGCTTCTAAATATGTTATATTAAGCTATTATGAGACTGAATTAGGTTATATAAACAACTTTTAAACCAGAATGCATGATTATGCAATCAAAAATTCTAACAGTTATGAGTTTAAGGCAATTTAGGTAATTTTGACTTTTATGGTATTTAGATGCAAACAAATGGTGATATGAGTTAATTATAGCTAAATAAACCTAGACCAACTATTTTCAACTAGTAAACTAACCTCTAACATTAACAAGCGATTCAAACACCCTTATGTGGTTTGTTGTGAAGCATTAAGCACTAAAACAAGTTTTTAAACTAATAAATCTACTTATTAACTTGTTATAACAATATTTAAACAGGATTAAGCCAAAATTAACAGGATTAAAACACTTATACTAAAATATGCAAATTTTGAGAAAATAGCTTACAAGAGATTATCCCGAATACAGAGACCAAGAACAAGAACCACTCTTAATAGCTTACCACAAAGCTTATAACCCAAGAGAATTCCAGAGATTACCTGTTCAGTCTTTTGCACCATCTTCAAGGATTTTTGATTTTTAACTAATTTTTCTTGATTTTTATGAATTTTTGCTTTTTGCTTCTAAACTGAATTTTAAGGTTACTAAAAGCTTTAATAAGCTTTCTAGGAGCTTATATGGGCTTATTCAGTCCTTAACAACAACTAACAACAACATTTGATTAACATGAGATTTTTGAACTTAAAATTGCATAAACTTGAAAATGGAACTTAACACTGAAATTACTTATTGAAAAAGATTTAAATTACACCGAGAATACTTAAAAGAGTACTTGAAAGCTTTAAATAACACTGGAAATTTAAAATTAACTAAAACGACATAAAGTAAATTAAATTACACTAGTTATCTTTCCACATTGCCTCTTATCTTCTTTATAGAGATCTTTTTGACTTGGTGTCGACCTCTGAACATTTCCCACTTGACTTCACCCTTGAATTCATCAATTACACGAATCATACATGGAATTTGGCGGAAAAGTCTTTGGCAGGTATTTAGCATTTAATGCTTCTTCGTGTATGTAGAGGTGGAGAGGATTGGGTAGACAGGTGGGGGGATAAGGTGAGGTGGAGAGGTGGGGAAAAACAGGTCTGGTTTTGGTTTTCAGTCGTGGGTGAGGGAGAAGCACAGTGCTTCTGGTTTGGGCGGGATTTTGACCTGGTTTGACCGAGTGATATAATAAGTGGGGGTTCAAAAATGGGGGGGTCACAGGTGTTGACAGGGGTTCTTTTGTTTTGGTTGGGGTAAAAATACATAAAGGGGTCATTTGGTTTAACAAGGACCATTCATGTAATTTCTGCAAAGTGAGGGACCAAAACTGTCACTATTCCAAAGATATAATAAGGATCAATTCTGCCAAACTTTAATAGTACAAGGACCATTGTTGATTATTTTCCATTTTTATAAATCCAAGGACCATTTTTGACATTTTTCAAACTTGAAGGACCAAAGTTGTAATTTTTCAATTTTTAAACTTTGAAGGGATTATTTTGACAACTTGTGAATCCCATGGACCTTTTATGACTTTTTATAAGTTTTGGAATAACCAGGGACTAGTTTTGACAACTTTTGAAACTTGGGGACTAAAACGCCAATTATGCAAACTTGATGTTTTTTCATCGATTTTGGTATTTTGCATTTAAAACACATAAAACACTTATTTGTGATATTTTTATCATTTTGATGCAATTCTGAGTGTTTTTAGATGTTTTTGCAGTCTAAACGGTATAAAATGATGAGTATTTAGACATCTCAATCCCCCTTAAGATATTGCTAGTCCCTAGCAATGATTTGAGAAAATTAATGGATTTCATCTCTTTACCAAAAGCCATTACTTTTGGAGTAGCCAATTGTTTCAGTTCAAGTAAGAACCTTGGTACAATGATAACCAAATGATTTTGGCAAATCACCGCTTTCAACGGTTTTGATTTGTCTTTACCGAAACCGTTTGCTTGGACTAGCCAACTCTTAGATAAATTATCAATATTATCTTTGGTGAGTCGATTACCAATTATGGATTTCCAACCGCCTTTACCACAAGCCATAAACTTGCGGGCTAGCCAACTTTTCACTAATTAAAGATATGGTGAGGTGAACACCATACAATTTTGGGCAAATTGCAAGCCATCAACGGATTTGAGATATCTTTACCAAGAGCCGTTTGCTCTTGGATTAGCCAATCCTTATGTGGGTTAGACATGGCGGTGATTACCATTCTTGAGTAAGTGAAAACACTTACTCCAAAAAAAAATTTGGCCAAAAGCGGAAATTGGGTGGTATAATTACATGATAAAATTCGTGAGAATTCCCCCCACTAGAAATGAATATTGCCCTCAATATTCAAAGTACGGTGTTATGCCGAAACATAGAACATAAAGGGAAATACTACGGCCATTATTTTATTTTTGATATATACACATTTTTTTTTTTTAGAGATACTTATATACACAGCGGTGGAAACTCCCCACACTAGGGTGGTAGAAAATAGAAATAAGACAGAAATATGGGTGAAAACCCATATGGTGTGTCTTGTTTTTGATTAGAGTCACTAGCTTGACTCGATCCCCATTCATTGGCTCATGGGGAAAGTTTGTAGATCGGGACAATCACGGTGGAATGTCCTCTCCAAAATAATGCTTCAATCGATGACCATTCACTTTAAAATTTGGACCATCGGGTTGAGATAACTCAATGGTACCATAAGGATAAACCTTAGCAATGGTGAATGGTCACGACCGTGAGGGCTTAAGCTTTCGAGAGAATATCTTCAATCTTGAATTGAAAAGAAGGACTCGATCACCAACGTTGAAAACGCGGTTCTTGATTTTAGGGTCATGAATCTTCTTTGTCTTTTGTTTGTAGATCAAAGAGTTCTCGTATGCTTGATCACGTAGTTCATTTAGTTCATTCATTTGAACTTTTCTGTGATCACCAGCTGTCTGAATATCGAAGTTGGCATGCTTTAAGGCCCAGTATGCTTTGTGCTCAAGCTCAATCGGAGATGACATGCCTTCCGTACACTAGCTTGTATGGAGTACACCCGATGGGTGTTTTATAGTGTACGGGAAGGCCCGAGTCGTCATCCGGTTTATCCGACCAGGATGCATGATTTTCGCTCTTGTCCTTTCAAGAATTCTTTTAATACCACGGTTGGAAACTTCCACTTGCCCACTCATTTGGGGGTGGTATGAGAAGCGGTGAGTTACACCATACTTTTGCATGACTCTATCAAATTGGTCATTAGAAATGTACCACGATCATGATTATAGCTCATGGAGTTCCAAACCTAGCAAAAAGAGATTTTAAAAATTTCACAACAACTCGGGCATCATTGGTAGGTAAAGCTTTTGCTTCAACCCATTTTGACAAATAGTCAACAGCCACAAGTATGTATTTGTTTCCTCGAGATGATGGAAATGGCCCCATAAAGTCAATGCCCCAGATGTCAAAAATCACACACACTTGAATGGCGTTTTGCGGCATTTCATTTCTTTGTGAGATATTTCCGTGACGTTGACAAGCGTCATAGGTTTTGACAAATTCGTGGGCATCCTTGTAAATCGTGGGCCAATAAAACCCGGAATCAAACACCTTTTTGGCGGTGTAGTTTGGACTATGATGGCCCCGGTGGGTCCAGCATGGCAAGCTTTGAGAATGTCAATAGCTTCCTGTCCATAAACACACCGTCGGATGACTTGATCCGCACATATTTTGAATAAGTAGGGGTCGTCCCAGAAGTAATGTTTAACATCTTTGAAGAATTTGTTCTTTTGTTGGGTCGACATCCCTTTCACTATGAAGTTACCCGCATGGTAATTTGCGAAGTCGACAAACCATGGGGTGGTAGAGTTCCACGAAAAGAAACGCATTGAGTGTCTCGAGAGGAAATGTTTCATTTATTTCCTTTTCTGAAAAATCTTGGTGAGGGTTTTCTCGGAATGAGATGATCGCAGCTAGGTTCTCGGCTCCTTTTTATCACGTATAATGATATCAAATTCTTGGGAGGAGAACCCGAGAATCTCGGCTTTGCATCTTGTTTTGCAAAGAGATATTTGAGCCGTGATCCGTATACACCACACATTTGGTCAAGATTAAATATGGCTGAAACTTCTCAAATGCATACACCGGCTAATAGCTCTTTTTCGTGGTGGTGTAATGAGTTTGAGCTTCAGTCATTGTTTTACTTGCGTAGTGGATAGGGTGAAAATGCTTGGATCTACGTTGCCCTAGGACTGCACCGATAGCAAAATCACTTGCATCGCACATGAACTCAAAGGGTAAATCGGTCGGGAGCAGAATGGGTGCTTCAGTGAGCTTTTTCTTTAATGTTTCAAAAGCTTTGATGCACTCGGGTGAGAAGATAAAGGGAGCATCTTTTTCAAGAAGATGGGTCATAGGCCGGGCGATTTTAGAAAAATCTTGTATGAATCTGCGATAAAAACCGGCATGACCTAAAAACTCCTAATACCTTTGACGGTAGTAGGATGAGGTAATTTAGCAATAACATCGACTTTTGCTCTATCTACCTCAATCTCGTTTTAAATCTTATGGCCAAGGACTATGCCTTCTTTGACCATAAAGTGGCTCTTCTCCCAATTTAGACAAAGATTGGTGTCTTCACACCGTTGAAGCATTTTTTCTAAATGGGAGAGACATGTTTGAAACGAGTCCCCAATGACCGAGAAATCATCCATAAACACCTCCATTGTTTCCCCTGATCATGTCGTGGAAAATGGCCATCATACATCGTTGGGCGTGCGGGGAGCGTTACATAGGCCAAAAGGCATACGTCACGTAGGCAAAAGTTCCGTATGGGCCGGTGAATGTGGTCTTCTCTTGATCCTGTGGATCAATGGGGATCTGAAAATAACCCGAGAAACCATCAAGGAAACAATAGTATTCGTTTCCCGCTAATCTCTCAAGCATTTGGTCCATGAAGGGTAGAGGAAAATGGTCTTTGCGGGTGGCGTCATTCAACTTACGATAGTCAATACCACACGCGCCATCCGTATCGAGTTGGAATTAACTCGTTTTCTTCATTTGTGACAACAGTTATGCCACCCTTTTAGGAACACAGTGAATTGGGCTAACCAAGGACTATCGAGATAGGGTAAATCAATCTGCATCAAAGAATTTTGATAACCTCTGTTTGATAACATCATGGATTTTGGATTTACTCTTCTCGATGTTGAACTGCTGGTTTGAAGTCATCCTCCATCAAGATTTTGTGAGTACAAACTTCAGGGTTGATACCCTTAATGTCGGAGAGTTTCCAAGCAATTGCTTGCTTGTGTGACTTCAAGACCTTTATGAGAGCAGCTTTTTCATCTTTACTCAAATCTCTAGCAATAATGACGGGTAATTTATCATCACCCTCAAGAAATGCATACTCGAGATGAGGTGGTAAGTCTTTGAGTTCAACCTCAGGAAATTCTTCAGTTTTCTCAACTGATTTGACTTCCTTGTTATGAAGTTCATTGGATGGGAGTGGAGGAGAAGTGTCCTGATTTAACAACTTTTCACGAAGAATATCTCCATCCAGATCAATCTCTTTGTTATTAATCTCATCTGGAATTGAATCACTAGTGTGAGGGGATGATGATGGATCATCATTAAGCAACTTTTCAATGAGAAGTATGTCCCCCTCGATGTCAATTGGAGCGTGATCAATTTCCCATGGAACAGAATCACTAGCCAAGTATGCTTCAATCTCTTCCAAGATGAAGTCACTTTCCTCAAATGGAGTGAGAGAAGGAGTAGAATTGGCGATGATGGGTTGAGATGAATGAGTGAGATTATCACTCGAAGAATTATGATTATAACCAAGAACTTCTTGAGAGTACTCTTCTGAAGCAACATCAATGATATCTATTCGGTTAACCGATTCAGAATCATAGTTTGCGGAGTACCTCGAAGTTTGATCAAGGTTAAAAGTGACAGCTTCATTACCCACGCGTAATGTGATTTCTTGCTCAAATACATCAATGAGAGCACGGCCCGTTCTCGGGAATCCTCGTCCAACAATGAGAGGAACCCGTGGATCAGCATCGAAATCAACAACTACAAAGTCAGGTGGAAAATGGAACTTTCCTACTTTCACAAATACGTCCTCGGCAATGCCAAGTGGATGGGATATTGTACGATCTGCAAGCTCGAGAGTCATGCATGTAGGAATAAGGTCGGGAAGAGAAAGTTTCTTCCATCTTGAATGAGGCATCGGGTTAATGCTTGCAACAAGATCGCTAAGGCAAAGCATTCAACCATCCCGGAAATACACAAGGTAAGAGAAATTTTCGGGATCTCCAAGCTTTTCTAGAAGCTTCTTCAAGATAACTGCTGAGCAATTCTCGTTCAGAGGAGTTTTTGCCATTTCAAACAGTTTTTCCTTGTTGCTTAACATGTGTTTGAGAGTTGATGCAAACTTGGGCATCGGCATGATAGCATCATAAAGCTTATGTCAAAATGTAGTTCTTGGAAAATTTGAAAAAATTTGTCCATTTGATGACTGGCCTTTTCGCGGAGCTTTTGCTCATTCAAACGTGATGGGTAAGGAATAGAAGATTTGGATTTGGGGTTTTCAACGGGAACTACTGGAGGTTCAAAAACAACTCCTGGATTTGATTTGGGTTTCTGGATAACTTGAGGATGGACATCGTTGGTACCTCCGTTATTAGTAGGAAGTTCCTTGTCCTTTGTTGCCTCAGTTTCACTTTCCACTACCCGGAGAGAAGAAGAAGAAGAGGTAGTAGGAATAGCGGGTCCATTGTATGAAACACCACTTTCGGTTGTGATCGCCTTTGCATCGCCCCTCGGGTTAGCGATCGTGTTGCTCGGAAGTTTTCTGAGCCCGAGGGTTGATCATTTAAAGATTTCTTAAGATCGAGCAATCGACTAACCAACAACTGTTCATTTCATCTTGGGATTTCATGAATTGTTTCAATAACTCATCAGATGATGGTCCGGTTGGAACAATGGCTTGAGTTTGATTAGGAAAATTCTGGCCTCTAATGTTTGGATTAGGGCCTTGATTTTGAAAATTTCCTTGATTAGGATTCATATTCCCATGAAATTGATTCCCTCGATTGAAATTGTTTTGATTAAGGTTTCCTTGATTTTGGAAACCTTGATTTGGTCCGGGATAGAAGTTACCTTGGTTTTGATAACCTTGGTTCCTTCTAGGTTGGTTCGATTCGGTTTTGCATGTTAGGATTTTGGCTAAAACCGGGTGGTCCCTGATAAGTGTTAGCACGGTAGTTTGGCTCATTTTGAGGACGGTATTGATTACCTCCCTGATTTGAAGTACCGGCTATGGCATTGGCTTCAAACGGACTACCATCGGTGGCAGTATAGTTGTAGTATGCATGAGGGCCACCACAAGTAACACAGACTTCGACTTTCTTCATTTCACCATGTGATGGTTATGCGTGTGAAAGTGACTTTCTTTTGGTTAGCAAGAACCAAAGCTCTGAACAATATCTGTGAGTTTGTCAATCTTAGCATCGGTGCTAGATGTACTCACGTGAGATGAAGTAGAAGGTCCTGCATTAGGCTGAGTGCGATATGTCTTTGTTCGGAAAGGGCGGACACGGGACTTGTTTTCGTGATTTGCAAGGCTTCTTTTGTGGTCTTGCTCAGGAAATTACCTCCCGCGGAGGCATTTAAAGAGTCTTGTTGTTAGTCTGGTTCGGACCATTGTAGAAAGTATCCATTTGCATTAACTCGGTAAAACCATGATGCGGACACTTGCGACGCAACTCTTTGTAACGATCCCATGCCTCCCGAATGATTCATCAAATCTTTGAGAGAATTTCATTATCTCATTCTTAAGACTTGTAGTTCGGGATGGAGGATAGAATTCGTTAACAAACTTGGTAACTAGATCCTCCCATGTCTCAATGGAACGAGGGGGTTGTTTCTCAAGCCAATGAATGGGAACAGAAGAAGCTTAATTGCTTCATGTGGGACATTCTTGTATTTGATGGTAGATGCAATCTTGTTAAACCATCGAATGTGTGCATGAGGATCATCCTGCTCAAAACCATAAAGTTGGCTTTGGGTTACAGATTAAGTAACCGGTTTTGAGCTCAAAGGTATCAACCCACGATGGTTGGGACAATAATGGCATCTCCGTAACCCTCGATGGGTGCTTGGAGAAGCTCATTCATCGGCTTGTCTTCTGCCATTACGACAGGGGGTGGTGGTGTAAGAGCGTTCCTCAGATCACGGTGAAGGAAGCGAACGTCCTACGCCTACGAGGAATATTTGCAAGCTCAGAAAGTGGACTTGTGGAGCTGGAAGAACGAGTGCGCATGCACTAAGTTTAAAAATCAGTTTTCAAAACAAATGCGAGGCAAAACGACAAGTGAACTTAAACCAATAATCACAAATGAAATGGCTTCTTTGAAAAAGGTACACCAAATCACAAGGACACACAGGCAAGTTTTAAATCTTTTTTTCGGGAACTTATTAATGGTCACACCCCCAGTTGGTAGGTGTACTGCCTTGATTTGCGGTGGTTGATTTTTATGTATTTAAGTACCACTAAAGAGACGTAGGTATGGATTTGTGCTAATGGTTTAAAAACTTTTGGAAAATATTTTTGGTATCGTCTCGTTTAACCAAATCGTATCTCTTTAAGAATCACCTTAAAGGAAACACAAGCTAGAAAACGTTAGGATTGTTTTGATGTTATATATTTTTTTTGGTGTTGTTAACACTTTAGGAAAAGTGTTAATGAACTTTTTGATTTCTTATAACTTTACAAAAAAAACTGTTTACAAACGGTGGTATATGTGCAAGTACGGGTCTGAGAATGTTTAGAACACGCTTACAGCCTCCCCGACAGCGGCGCCAAAATTTGGTTGAGTCTGAACCGTCAAGTTTATCACACAAGCTAACCACTTGTGAATGGTCAACCGTAATAACCTTCAAACAGCTCAGAAACCAATGCAATTAAGATCTGGAGAGTATAGTGTTTCCACAGGTCGTTAAGTCCCACGGAGGATTAATGGTGTTTAACACTTTCAGATGTCGAATAATCACTAAGGATAGTGATCAGTAAGGATTGTGAATGATAATTACACCTAAAGAGAAAGTTTGTAAATTACAAGGGCTTAAATGCAAATTAAAGAAAATTAAAAGCTAAATTATATTAAATAAACGCTATCACTATTTTTTAAAATGATGTTTTCTTGATTTATAAAACAAAATAACTTAAATAAACTATTTTAATTAAAACGTAAACTTAAATTATCTAAAAATGTGACCTAAAATGAAAACGTGCATTATATGTAAAAATTACGTGAGTCTTGTAAGTAAAAGCGTAAAATTTGTGAAATAAAAGTCCTACGAGTGTAAAAACAATTTTCTTACTTACTATATGACAAAAGAAAATTTTAGAAAAAAGAATTATATTTTTTGACTTTTATATTTTTTATTATGAATTAAATACTATTTTACACTAATTAAATGTTTAAAAATACTAAAACTATTCAGAAAAATCTGAAACTTTTTTACAAAATACTAAGTACTATTATGAAGCTGAGAAAAATATAAAACTTGTGAAAGCTTATTTAAATAAGCTGAAAATAAGCTAATTTACATGTTTAAGCTAAATGAACAAAGAAGGGTTAAGTAATAAACAATGCAAAACCATACCAGTCAAGACCAAGGCGTTGGTATGGTGTGTGTGTGTGGTGAGCTGGGTGGCCAGGGTTCGAATCCCAGCAATGACTTTTTTGCAAAATATTATTTTTTTGATTTTTCTTTTGAAACTTATTAAGAACAAGGAAATAAGCAAATGTTAAAACTACAACTTTTTATGAAAAACACTAATAAGCTCTGATTTGGCTTATGATTTCTTAACAATTAGCAATAATTTGAAATAAGCACAAGGATTAAGCCAAATGGCTTATAAGCTACTCAATAAGCAAAATGTAAAATGGAAATAAGCTAAATACTGATAATAAGCTAGTTTGACAACTGAAAAAGCAAATTGACTTAAGAATAAGCAATGAATAAGCCAAAATAAGCACAAGCTTAAACTGGTAAACAAGATACTTAATGGTTTTCTAGGCACCTTCTAGCTTAATTTTAAGCACTTAAATCAGCTTGGAATTGAAAATAAAGACTGAACTTAACAAGATTATCAACTAAGCTATCCAAAAAGCTAAATTACAAAGTTTGGCTTTCACTAATAAGCTTGGGAGAAGCTTTTGAAAAAGCTGATAACCACTGACTTATTGGTGTATTAAATAAAATGGACAAAATTAAAAGCAAAGAGCAGACCTATTAAATAAGCTAAAAATAGAAAAATAAGCTTTGGACTAGAGACACAACTAGGTGAGCTTCTCAAAAAGCTAAGGTTCATAAGTTTAAGCTAGCTAATGAGCTCTGAATGAGCTTGAGAATAAGCTTGTAAAAGCGGTGCTGCAGGCGGTTTTAGAAAAAGGGGTTCAAAAGAGGCTAAGTAATAAGCACTTTATAAGCGATGAGAGTGAACTAATATTTTTCTAATTAAGTTAAGCAGCTAAACTTTAATATCCTAAAAGAGTTTAAGCTAAATCTTAATAATGAGCACACACTAAAATTCTTAATTTAATTCAAAAACTGATATTGAGAAATTTTAACTTTTTAATAGAACATGCAGTTTTGGCTTATTTGAGATTCTAATGATCCTAGGCTTCTAAATATGTTATATTAAGCTATTATGAGACTGAATTAGGTTATATAAACAACTTTTAAACCAGAATGCATGATTATGCAATCAAAAATCCTAACAGTTATGAGTTTAAGACAGAATTTAGGTAATTTTGACTTTTATGGTATTTAGATGCAAACAAATGACTGATATGAGTTAATTATAGCTAAACAAACCTAGACCAACTATTTTCAACTAGTAAACTAACCTCTAACACAGATTAACAAGCAGATTCAAACACCCCTTATGTGGACTGTTGTGAAGCATTAAGCACTAAAACAAGTTTTTAAACTAATAAATCTACTTATTAACTTGTAATAACTATATTTAAACAGGATTAAGCCAAAATTAACAGGATTAAAACACTTACACTAAAATATGCAAATTTTGAGAAAATAGCTTACAAGAGATTATCCACCGAGAATGAGAACCAAGAACAAGAACCACTCTTAATAGCTTTCCACAAAGCTTATAACCCAAGAGAATTCCAGAGATTACCACTGCTTCATCTTTTGCACCATCTTCAAGGATTTTTGATTTTTAACTAATTTTTTCTTGATTTTTATGAATTTTTGCTTTTTGCTTCTAAACTGAATTTTAAAGTTACTAAAAGCTTTAATAAGCTTTCTAGGAGCTTATATGGGCTTATTCAGTCCTTAACAACAACTAACAACAACATTTGATTAACATGAGATTTTTGAACTTAAAATTGCATAAACTTGAAAATGGAACTTAACAATGAAATTACTTATTGAAAAAGATTTAAATTACACTGAGAATACTTAAAAGAGTACTTGAAAGCTTTAAATAACACTGGAAATTTAAAATTAACTAAAACGACATAAAGTAAATTAAATTACACTAGTTATCTTTCCACATTGCCTCTTATCTTCTTTATAGAGATCTTTTTGACTTGGTGTCGACCTCTGAACATTTCCCACTTGACTTCAGCCCTTGAATTCATCAATTACACCAGAATCATACACATGGCATTTGGCGGGAAAAGTCTTTGAGCAGGTATTTAGCATTTAATGCTTCTTGGTGTATGTAGAGGTGGAGGGGAGTGGGTAGACAGGTGGGGGGATAAGGTGAGGTGGAGAGGTGGGGAAAAACAGGTCTGGTTTTGGTTTTCAGTCGTGGGTGAGGGAGAAGCACAGTGCTTCTGGTTTGGGCGGGATTTTGACCTGGTTTGACCGAGTGATATAATAAGTGGGGGTTCAAAAATGGGGGGGGGGTCACAGGTGTTGACAGGGGTTCTTTTGTTTTGGTTGGGATACATAAAGGGGTCATTTGGTTTAACAAGGACCATTCATGTAATTTCTGCAAAGTGAGGGACCAAAACTGTCACTATTCCAAAGATATAATAAGGATCAATTCTGCCAAAATTTAATAGTACAAGGACCATTGTTGATTATTTTCCATTTTTATAAATCCAATGACCATTTTTGACAATTTTCAAACTTGAAGGACCAAAGTTGTAATTTTTCAATTTTTAAACTTTGAAGGAATTATTTTGACAACTTGTGAATCCCATGGACCTTTTATGACTTTTTATAAGTTTTGGAATAACCAGGGACTAGTTTTGACAACTTTTGAAACTTGGGGGACTAAAACTGCCAATTATGCAAACTTGATACGTTTTCATCTGATTTTGGTATTTTTGCATTTAAAACACATAAAACACTTATTTGTGATATTTTTATCATTTTGATGCAATTCTGAGTGTTTTTAGATGTTTTTGCATTCTAAACAGTACAAAAATGATGAGTATTTAGACACTCATCAATCACCATAAAGAAAGGCATTGTTAACATCAAGCTGATATATAGGCCAACACATTTGAACAGCAAGATTAACAACACACCTAACAGTAACAATTTTAACCACAGGGGAAAATGTTTCATCAAAGTCAACACCTTCCTTTTGACTATAACCTTTTATAACTAATCTACCCTTGTACCTTTCAATTTCCCCTGAGGATTTATATTCAATTTTATAAACCCATTTATTTCCAATGGACTTTCTACCAACAGGTAACTCACAAATCTCAAAAATGTCATTACTATAAAGGGCATGAATTTCCTTATCCATTGCATCTCTCCAGTGCTGTTCCTTACAAGCTTCTCTAAAGGTTTTTGGTTCAACAGCTTTATTTAGCTCAACAGTAAAGCAAAAGTTTTCAGAATTAAGTTTTGAATAACTCACAAACTTTTCAAGACCATATTTAACTTTGGAATCAATGACAAAATCTTTATATTTATTTGGAAAAATAGATGTTCTATCAGACCTTCTTAAAGAAGGCTAATCATTGTTATCAAAAACCAACTCTTCTGTCTGGTCTGGTAAGGGACTACTGACACCCTCAGAACTGTTCACACCAAGAGGTGTTGCAGCCATCTCACTTGCACTGGTAACCCCATTGGAATCAGCAGAGTGCCCCAAATCACTCTGCACTTGGTCAATAGTTGGGCTGACAAAATGCAAGGAGTTGCTACCATCATCCTCATGATGATCAATATGACTATTGTTACCCAAAGGGGTAGCAGTCTGAGTATTATCATCATTGGGTGTGTCAGGGCTATCACATGCAACTTCATCAAAGAAATTAACATTTTCTAAACCCTGACTAAGAGGGTCAGGAGTATCAGAAGAGTGTTTTATCTTGAAAGGGAACACATTTTCAAAAAATTTAACATCCTTAGAAAAGATAAATTGTTTCCTCTCAAGACTGTATAGTTTGTAACCTTTTTGAAAGTTAGAATAGCCAACAAGAACACATTTTTCTGCTCTACTACTAAACTTATCATTGCTGGTAAGAATAGTAGCAAAACAAAGACAACCAAAAGTTCGTAAATGACTAAAAACAGGTTTTCTACCAAAAACAAGATTTTAAGGAGAGTTTCCACTCAGCACTTAAGAAGGAAATCTGTTAATCAAGTAAGTGGCAGTTAGAATACATTCAGACCACAAAAACAAATGCAATCCCCCCTGAAACATAAGGGATCTGGCAACGTTCAAGAGATGCCTATGTTTCCTTTCAACAATCCCATTTTGTTGAGGAGTGTAAGCACAAGTTGTTTGATGTATAATACCTTTTTCTTTACAGAAACTAGAAAATTGATTATTAACAAATTCAGTCCCATTATCACTTCTAAAAATATTAACACTTTTATCAAACTGTGTTTTAACAACATTATAGAAGACCAAAATACAATCAAACACCTCATGTTTACTCTTAAGTAAATACACCCACACAGCCCTGGTGAAATCATCTATAACAGTTAAAAAATATCTGAAACCTTCTTTACTTTTGATTTTATAAGGACCCCAAAGATCCAGGTGAACAAGATCACCAAGGTTTTCTGTTTTATGATCACTTAATGGATAAGGCTCTCTAGTCTGTTTTGCCTTTTGACAAGTGTCACAAGGCTAAAATGTCATTTTTATCCTGAAAATTGATTTCACCTTTAAGTACTGCCAACACTTGGTCAGAAGGATGGCCAAGCCTGCAGTGCCATGTTTTCTTAGGTAAGCCATAAACAGTCTTAAAATTCTTAGCACCTAGGTCAATACCTTGATCTCCATCAAAGTAGTATAAACCATCCACTTGTCTACCAATCCCTAGAACACTCACCCCCCTCAAATCCTGAGGTAACACATAACACTTAGCTTCATCAAAAGCAATAACAAATTTGCTATCTCTAGCCACTTTATGAACAGACATCAAACTGACACAATACTCAGGAACAACCAGCACATCATACAAAGTCAAATGTTTAGTGAGGATCATGTTCCCAACCTTGGTAATTAAAGCTTCAGTACCATTGGGGTGTGAAACTTTAATACCAAGTTTGGAAATATCAATAACATTCACTAAAAATTTGTCAGTGTAAGTCAAGTGTTGGTTAGCTCCAGAATCAACAATAACACCAGCTGCAACAAGTGAAGTCCTCATTTTACTATTATGACAAAAAAACTTGTGAAAGTTTTTATTAAAGAGTTTACTTTTGTTGAAAATGATACCTGCCATATTGACATGAACATTTTTCACATTTCCAACGTTATTAACAGAAGTTTCTTTAATCAAGAAAAGTAGCTTTGAAATTTGTTCATCAGAAAAAGCAGAAGTGGAACTAGAGCCAACAGAATTGTTATTGTTAACAAATCTTTTATTAAAATTTTGAGCCCCTTGACTATTACCAGTTCTTTTATTTTTACCAAAATCAGCAGGGTAACCAATGAGCTTAAAGCATCTATCCATAGTATGACCATTAAAACCACAGTGCTCACAAACTAACACAGGACCACCAACAGTCCTTCTATTCTCACTATTCCTAGGGCCATTAGTAGGTCTGAAAGAACCTCCAGAGTTAGAAGGCCTCTGAGAGTTCCCTCTATTGGGCACACTGAAGTTGAACACAGATGACTGAGACCTTTGGGAAGTCCCAGCACCTGAACTAGTTACCACAAACCTGTGAGACTCCTCACAAGAAATAACAGCAAAAGCCCAGTTAACATCAGACAGAGGATCCCTAGATAAAATATTTCTTCTGATTTTCATGTAAGAATCATCTAACCCCATCAATAATTGCATAAATTTCATTAATTGGTTATGCTTTTTAAAATCCTCAGCAGCATGACAAGTACATCTAGGTAACTGAATTAAAGCATCAAATTGTTTCCACAAAGTGCTTAATTTATTAAAATACTCAGCAATAGAACTCCCATTTTGAGATAAAGAGTTAATTTTATGATGCAGATTAAAGGTAATTGAACCATCAACTCTATCAAATGTTTCTTTTAATTCAGTCCACACATCAGAAGCTTTTTTTGAAAAAATTTGCCCCAAGAATAATTCTTCTGATATAGAATTTAAAATCCACCTTAATACCACAACATTCACCCTATCCCATTGTCTACCTAGGACATCATCAACATGAGATCTTCCACAAGACCCATTTTAGGACCTTAAATATCTCAACCTTATCACGTTATACCAAAGCTTAGCACACACGAGTATACCATGAAACAAACACAAAGCTTTATGCGTAAAGATTAAGAAGAAAGATTAAGAGAAAGATGGTGACTTGATGTTGATATTATGCGTATATGTGTAGAGACAAATAAGAAAGGAAAACTTGTATTGATTAAAGAAAACACACACACACACACACACACACTCAAGCACACACCTCAAATGACACATTTGAGGTGTATTTATACTACAAGTACATATGCCCTAATGGGC
This sequence comes from Chrysanthemum makinoi, assembly GCA_910596185.1. Classification (NCBI taxonomy): domain Eukaryota; kingdom Viridiplantae; phylum Streptophyta; class Magnoliopsida; order Asterales; family Asteraceae; genus Chrysanthemum; species Chrysanthemum makinoi. The sequence continues at coordinate 92,346,154 of OU343219.1, read as the reverse complement.
TTTGGGATGGGCTTGGATTGGGTTTGGATTGGATGAAAACTTATAAAAGGCTAGCTTAACATAACATTTAGCCATTTAGCTTAGCCCAATCCACGAGCCTGTCGACTATTCTAGCACGATATCTAACACACGTTACAAAGTTCCTAAAATTGAATGACCATCACTTCTAATAAAAATGTTACGGCTAACAATCTCCCCCTAAGGGGTGGTCATTCAAAAGATGCTCCACTTGATTAGGTCATTACTTTCCTTGAGCTTGAACTTTGCGTGTAGATATAGAATAGTCTTAATTTTTGTTCCTTCATGCTTTGTGATCAGATAATGTGGTATTCTGCCATTGTCAACTTCGTTGGTTAGGTGTCTCCACGTCATTCTCCACCATGCTCACACTTCTATTTATCTTTTGGTTACCAATGATGTAGTTCTCGAGTCTTTAAACTTTGTAGATTCTTTGACATTGACGAAGAATCATCTTTGACTTTGCGTTGCCTTTGATTTTGATGAGAACTTTTCATGTGTTGTTGGTATGAGCATGTGGAAAATCTGCACGATCTCTTCCTCCCACAAGCATCCATAAGAAGAAAACATAAAAAACATGGGTTAGAAGTAATCCAGCGCTTACAAGTTTGAACTTCGAGTGTGTTAACAGCATAGTGTGAAAACACATCTCTAATTCTAGCAAAGGCTATTCCTGAAACTAGAGGCCCTCAAGAAGGCTAACACGACATACCGAAGTACATCTACAGTTCAGGTGAGTCACTGAAGTACACCGAAGCATCACTTCACGACTGTAGACCATTTGAGACACACTAAGCGTAACCCATAAAGAATTACCGAAGTGACCTGCTGTCAGGGCTGTTTGATGTTGACCCTGGCAGTAATTTCCATTCAATCACTGAGGATCACAATTGTGAAACCTCTCATAAATGTTCTGGCAGATTGCTAAGATCTGCGTAGGACTCTAGAATGTATCACTTGTGTCCTTATTGATGAACAACAAGCGATGAAATGTCAAGTGTTCCTATGAGATCTTTTGATAAATCTCGTGGCTCTAGACTCAATTAGTGCATTTTGGTTTTCCTAAGCGGAGACTAGGGAGAGGGTCTCCTTCTTCAATACCAACGATCTCGAAGAGAAAGTCGATAGATTATGTAGGGTTCCCAGTGAGAATGAAACAAATCCCTTTTAAGAGGAATTGAGTGGCTAGAAGATTTAGTGCAGTGCGTCACTGGGTCCATGACGTCTTTGTCTTCAATACCAGTGTCATCTAGTGACAACCAGTAGTAGATGAATTGAACCCGGTTTCTGCCCTAAGGTTGAATGTGGAGGGCTATTTCTTTTCACCCTTTTTCATTACATTTCTTTTTAATTCTTCAGCCCCTTCTTTCTCCTTTCTCACATTACTCTTTTTTTCAATCATACCTAAGGACTTCTAATACTAACTATGGGTATTGTCCTTGGGTAGATTCCTCCGGTTCTGGCGGATCATAGGACGGATTTCCTATCCTTAGTCACCTTATAACTCCATGACTGTCCCATGTTGCCATAAAACCATTTTTCTTGAAAATCTTTCAGAGTGTTTATGATTGAAAACATGTTTGAAACACTCCGCGAGTTTTATATTTTCAGAAACACTCCCCCTTCACATGTGCTTATAAGTTTTGACAGAAATCTGCACATGGAGGGTAGAGTTCGCACTTTTTGAATTGATCGGCTCATGATAGACAATTCCCCACGAGACACGGTTACGTTGCTTAGTTAGAGAGTTCCATTGTCAGTTTTTAGGTGACAACTAGCTCTAATAACTACCTTGAAGTTGTAAACACTTTTTGAAAAGAAGGTTAGACCCATGAAAGTGCATGTCTATCACGAGTTTCTCGAAATGGTACATTTACTGACTTTGATTCCTCGTCAATTCAATGGTTTCAACTGAGTCGAGCTCTTTTGAGATTTAAACAATGATCATTAAACATTTTTGATCACATTTTAATCCCGTCTTCTCCCCCTCAAAAATAGCATATTTGTGATATTTTTGATATCAATGGATTAAACATCATTTTTAGAATCTTTTGGGGAGACAAACGGATTTGAGTTAAACATGAATTTGGAACATTTTGGTTTTATACTCCACCTTTAATAAAGCATAATCAATTAAAGGGTTTTAGAGGGAGTTATCTTGAGCACAAAATATTTTGAAAATTTTAAAAAAATCGTTTTGAACAATCTTGAAAAAGGTGCTCAAGATGATGATGATTTCTCACCAGTTTTAAATGTAGTGCACTGAAGCGTACACTAGATTTTCTCTTTAAAAACACGAGTTTTGATTTGAAAATAATCAAAAGTCATCATTTTGGTGGGTTTCGTCTTGAGTATACAAGCCATTTTTGAAGAAATTTTTGAGAGACGACATGTTTTAGAAAACATTTAAAGAACTCTCGCTCAAGCATCTGTACATGTCCGTATCATTGTTGAATGACATTTTTAGAAACGTCAGAATATCGATTATACGAGAGACATGTCGTGAGAAGAATATTTTTGGATTTTTGATTTTCTATTATTTTTGTATTTTTGAAAGATTTTAAATTTTTATATTTTTCTTTTGTTGGTTTTTCAAACTTTGTATTTTGTTTTTCAAAAATATTTACAGCGAAGCTTTTTGGAAAATCATTTTCAAGAAGATTCGAGAAGACGTTCTAACTCCTCAGGGGTTAGGCTTCACATCCTAATTCGTTGTACTAAATCGTTAAACCTTTCTTTTGGAAGGGCTTTAGTAAATAGATCGGCGAGTTGGTAATCTGTCTTCACGAAAAATAATTCAACAGTACCTTCTTCTACGTGTTCTTTTATGAAGTGATATGCTTAGTCTTTGAGTGATGAACAGGATTGCATGATATGGCTATGGCACTTTTCGAGTCACAATACATAGGTATTTTATCGAAAGTAAAGCCATAATCTGTGAGTTGTGTTCTCATCCATAGAACTTGAGCACAACACGGAGATAGAGACACATACTCAGCTTCAGCGGTTGAAAGTGCAGTGCAATCTTGTTTCTTTGAAGACCAGATTACTAACTTTTCACCCAAAAATTGTGCTCCTCCGATGTACTTTTAGCGTAACTTGATCACTGCGTGGTCCGCATCTGAAAGGCGATTAGATCAAATCGGTTCGCGGATACAAAAGTCCCATGTGAATGGATGTCTTCAGGTACCGAAAGATCCGTTTAACCTCTTTGAGGTGCAGTTCGGTAGGCTTTTCCTGGAACCGTGCTAATAAGCAAACATCAAAATGAATATCGGGTCGACTAGTAGTAAGGTACATGAGAGAACCAATCATGCTTCGATATTTCTTCGGATCAATAGGTTTCCCAGATAAATCGGCTCCAATTTTTGGTGAAGTTACCATTGGTGTTCCGACCGAATCACAATTATCCATACCATGATTTTTCAAAATCTCAGTTGTATATTTAGCTTGATTAATAAAAATTCCACGTGGGGATTGATGTATTTGTAAATCAAGAAAAAACTTTAGTTCCCCCATCATGGACATTTCAAATTTGATTTTCATGAGATTTTCAAAATATTTTGAAAGATTCGGATTAGTGGACCCAAAGATGATGTCGTCCACGTAAATCTGAACAATCAAAATGTCGTTTTTGCATTTTTGTGTAAACAAGGTAGGATCAACAGTTCCTTTGGTGAAATTGTTTAGGATAAGGAAAGAGGAAAGTTCGTCATACCACGCTCTCGAAGCTTGTTTCAAACCATAGATAGCCTTTTTGAGTTTGTAGACGTAGTCTGGATGTTCCATGTCTATGAAGCCTTACGGTGACTCACGTACACTTCTTCTTCGAGTTCCATTCAAGAACGCGGTCTAAATGTCCATCGATAAACCGTGATGTTTTTGTGAGCTGCATAGGCTAAGAATATCCTGACTGCTTCAAGTCTAGCTACCGGCGTGAATGACTCTTCAAAGTCTATTCCTTCTTCCTGTCTGTATCCTTTGGCCACAAGACGAGCTTTATTGCGAATTACAGTCATTTCTTCATCCCTTTTGTTCTTCCATAACCATTTGAGATCAATGACTCGAATGTCAATTGGTCTTGGAACCATATCCCAAGAGTCATGTAGACGTTATTGGAGAAGTTCCTCCTGCATCGCTTCTATCCATGCGGGTTCTGCCATTGCCTCCCGAATGTTCTTCGGTTCAATATTGCTAATTGAGCAAAGGTAAATGCACAAGTCGCAATCGGTGGCAAGTTGGCGTTTCGTCTGAATTGGCCTTGAAGGTTCACCAATAACTTGTTCAATTGGATGGTCTTTTGTCCACTTCAGAGTAGAAGGATACCGTTGGTTAAACGTATGCGAGTTAGATGGTTCTCGCAAGCTTGAAGATGATTGGTGATTCGTAGCAAACGGGTTTTCAAATAAGTCTTCATTAACGTTGCATCGTTCGGTTTTGTGTAGGTTCTTCTTGAAATGATATGTTTTGGTTTGTTCATCAACTGCGGTAAAACTGTTGTAGAATAGGGTTTCGAAGTCGATGTAGATGACGTTGATGGAGTTGGTGCATTGGTTTCGACCGTTGTACTGTTGGTGGTGGCGGATGATTTTGAGCGGGTGCAACGGAATGATGGTTTGATGCATTTGTTGAAGTTCCACCGTAGTATTCATCGAACATTAACTCGAAGAAATTCTCCCATTATTTTTCATGAGGTGTGCCAGCAAAAGTTGATGGAGCTCTTTGTTGTACGAGTCCTGAACTGATGTGTCCAGAAGTCTGCTGGTTTGGTGCGGGTCCTAATCTGTTTTGATTAGAAGCCATAGGAGTAAGCGCGGGGTTCTAGAGCGAGTCTCTTAGAAGCCATCTGTGAAATTTCGTCAAAATTCACATTCATCATCTCCATGATCCTCCTAGTTCGTCTGTTATACACCCTGAATGCCCTCGAGTTATCTGAGTATCCAATGAAGATTCCAATATCACCTTTAGATTTCAGTTTTCCTAGATCTTCTCTGTCGTTTGTCGGATAGCACAAAGCGCCAAACACGTGAAGGTAAGAGATATCAGGTTTTCTGTTGTTCACTAGTTCATATGGGGTTTTATTGAATCTTGGATGGATTAGGGATCGGTTCTGAGTGAAACAAGCGGTGGCAACAGCATCGGCCCATAGAAATGACGGTGCACAAGAATAGATTAGCATTGTGCGAGCAGCTTCCACAAGAGTTCGATTTCTTCTTGCAACTACCCCATTCTGCTGTGGAGTTCTAATAACTGATTTCTGATGTGTGATTCCAACATCTTCAAAATAAGCTCTTAACTCCTGATTAGTAAATTACGTGTGGTTGTCGTTCTTACAACCCTTACGGAGCTTGAAGAAGTACTTGAATTCGCCAGAAGGTGATGATGATGCACGGTGCTTCATCTTTTGATCTCAAAAACCTAACCCATGTATATCTTGAATAATCATCGACGATAAAAAGAATATACTTTTCCCATTAATGCTTTCAACTCTCATTAGGCCACATAAGTCCATGTGCAACATATGCAACCTTGCTTCCGAACTAGGTACGGGTTTGGGTTTATATGATGCTCTTTTGCTTTTTCCTTGTTCGCATGATGGACATAAGTGATCTTTGGTGTATTTGAACTTTGGAAGTCCGTTGACGATGTTGTCTTTGGCCAGTTTGTTGATGGTGTCGAAATTGAGATGGGATAATCGTCTATGCCACAACCAGGACTTTGTTCCAGATGCTCGTGTCATAAGACATATTGGTGATGAAGAGGCCATTTGGTTAATGTCGATAGCATACAAGTTTGTATCACGATTCCCAATTAAGAGATTAGTGCCATCCAAGTTTCTAACGAAGCAAGAATTTTTCCTAAAAGAAACCTCTAAATCTGCATCACAGATTTTCCCGACTGAAAACAAATTGTGTCCCAACCATTCGACATAGTAAACCCGAGTGATCAAATAATTTCCAAAAGGTAGATCTCCAAAACACATGATAGCTGCTACATGATCATTTCCAAATCGTACGGTTCCCATGAATTTCCAGACGAAATTGATCATCAACTTAAGATTCCCGGTCATGTGCTTGGAGCAACCCGAGTCGACGATCCAAAGACATATTTCGATAACCTGCCAATAACAGAAGAAGAAGATTTTGGAAACCGTTTTGATTTTGGTTCCTTTGGGTTAGAGGTAAAGTCCTGATCACACTCAAAGTAGTTTTCTACAGGGTATTCTGGTTTGTCACTCATTGTACCATTCTGGAGTGTGAAAATTCTACCCGTGGGTTTCCAAATGTCATCCCTAAAGTAAACACTATGCTTCCTATCAGTAGTGTAAAGCCTAGGTCTTGCAACTAGTCTTCCTATTCGTTTAGCATAAGTTCTTTTTGGAACGTTCTTCTTAACAGGCTTATCATTCACATTCTTAGAAACACAATCATCGTGAACATTAATTAAAGATTTCTTGCAAGTTAAACAAAGAGATTCAACACATTCATTAGACTTAGCAAGTTTCATAAGTTCATTACATTCAGATGAAATGTCTTTCTTATTATAAAGCGGTAAATACTAGGGTGTTCTTCTACTTTCTTCTCTTTATTCAAGCTACTTCTCTTAGAGACACGCGAGTCTCTATTGTTCTTTGTATTGCTCTTAGGCTTTAGTCTGCTGCTCCTAGAGGTGCTTTCTAGTCCTGTAGAAGGTAAGGCACACTCATTAGGAATCACATTTTTATCTAGAGAAGTGGTTTCAGCTTTCCTAGTCTCTTTAGAGTGCTTTTCTAAACTTATGTCGTTTGTTCCATATGTTTTAGATGTGGAGGCAGACGCATTAGTGGTACTCATCCTAAAAAGGCCAGGTGCTAAAACTTTTGGATTCTCGATAACCGCTTTTTCATTTTCAACTATTATATCTTTTTGCTTTGACAAGGCAGGTGGAGTGACTGGTTTTGACAAATCTTTTTTCTCATTGACTTTTGGAGATGGCATAGAAATAGACATTTTTGGTTTGAAAACCTGTTTTGGAGCATTTTCCTTCTCCTCAGTCAATGGTTTTGCAATCTTAGTATCCACAGCCTTTCCTTTTAGAGATTCCAGTTGAGCCCTCAAATGATCATTTTGCTCTTTCATGTCCTTGTAGGCACGCTCATACGACAATTTGTCATACTTGCATTACTCAGATTTTCGATCAAGTTGTTTAAAATAGGAGACATTTTCTTTTTCAAGTTTTTCAAGAGCTTTTTCATATTTTGAAACAATTACAGAGGTCTCAAACTGGAGTCTTTCATGATCTTCAACAGAATATGTTTGTAAAACAATGGACATAATATCAGTTGTCAGAACATCTTCGACGAGAGAATCATTTAAATTTTCCAAAACTTTGATATGTTCAAAACATTCATTAGCTTGCTTTACCAGGGATTTATGGTCCTTGACAAAGTCACCTGTTTCTTTCAAAAATGCTTGTTCAAAGTGAATCACCCTCGCACTGACGTGGTTTAGCGGATTGGCAATTTCATTTTCAAAAACCTTTTTCATTTCATCGTGAAAACTAGAACACCAGTTGTTGGTGCTGATGTTGATTTTTGATTTAACAAGCTCCTGAAGTTGCCCCATGCTAGTTTTAATTTCATCTAAAATGCTTCTAGCATCACTTGTGTTAAAAGGATTGTTTGAAGACATTTTTTCGATTTTCGAAAGAGATTGTGAGACAACAACAAGTTTTGAAACTGGTGTTGACACACTGGGTGTTATGGAAAATTTTGATTTTTCTTTTTGAGGAACAAAAGAAATGCCAGAAATTTTGTTCCATTTGTTATAATCAATTGGTTTTAGATCTGGGTTCTTTTGTTGCATTTTTTATCTACTCTCATCAGATAGTTCTAACGTTTCAAGAGAATCACGAACAATTATGGGTTCATGTAAAGCTTTTCCATTGTTCAAAACATTATGTTCTTTCTGAGCTTTCTTGAGGAAACAAGAAGGTTTGTTACCAAAGGCCATTTTCTGTGTTGTATGAAAATACGGATTTGTTTGATTAATCAGCATATTGGTTGATTTAGCTGAATGACCCGTTGTAACAAGCAAATTTTCCAATTTTTTGATTTTTTCATCTTTATCAAGAATTTCATCAAGGAGAGAATCTTCTCGTTTTGAAAAATCAGTAATCAACTGTTTCTTCTCTTTTTCAAGATCCGAAAACATTGCTTTTTGTTTAGAAAGTTGGTCATTTAGATCAGAAATTTCCTTGTTTAAATATTTTATTTTCAAGTTCAAATTCACATCAAGTGTGTTATACTTGATTTGCAATTGTTGTTCTTTTAAAACGGAATTTTGATAACCAGTTTCTAATTCGACTCTTTGTTTTGTGAAATTCAAAAGCTTTGCGTTCTCCTTGTAACTCTCAAGCTCAGCGGTCAATTTAGCATTCGCGGCCTTAACTTCACGATTGATCGTTTTAACTTTCTCGATTTCAATGCCACAGTTATTGATTAATGTTTCAAAATAAACACGTGTTTCCTCATCAGGTCTCGTATTTTGTGCCACACAACCTCCACTAGGATCCACATCGGAGTTTTAGAGTTAGTATTGCTACGGCCGGATTGTCCGGTATGTATCATAAGTAGGTGATGGCGTCCGCGATCTGTTCGTCATGAGTAAACACATCAAATATGACATTGTTATAGCATGAATTAATGATTGGTACCTCGAATCTGCGTTGGCGTCATAAGCAGGAGGTGCGTCGAGCGTCATTGTCGTACTTAGTCTCTTGAAGATTTGCCATGAAGATGCAGTTTGCATTGATTTCCTCGAGGTCTTCCAAATCATCCATAATAGCGAAAAAGTCATGTTCCTCGGCACTTTTTCACGCAACCACGCGCCCGACTTCGTCTGTGCTACCAACAGCATAGCTTCGAAGATATGCGCATCCTTCTTTTGGCTTAGTAGGACAATTCCTTGCCATGTGACCCACTCCTTGACAGGTTGTAACACTTAACACGATTACCGATTCACATTTCCATAATTCCTAGTGATTTGGACGCAACATTCCCATTCGATTACCCACTGCTCTATTCCCAAAATTACGTCCTATCGATTTTCAACATCGATGACCCAATGATTACCACGTTACGAACCGCTGATTACCCATGTGAAATCGGTAGCATATCCTGTTGGTTCCCAATAACTCCAACCATTTGTCCTTGATGACCCATATTCAAACCCATTTGTTCAATTTACATTCGAGTGTTTGATGAAATCCTTTGGTTGTTGTTAGTTGGTGTGGAATAGCGACCTCTGAATGCTTTAGTCAAAAAGCAAATGCAGTTGACAAAGCTTGTTCTTGTTCAGTTTCAAGGTTAGTGATTCCTTGTTCCTGGTATTGTGGATACTGTTGTTGTTGACTGACTTGTTGTTCTTGTGGATAGAATTGTTGTTGAGGGATAACAGCTTGTGGTTGTGGAATGTATTACCGCAAGTTGTTGTTAGTGGAAGATGATGAAGCTTGTTGTTGTGTATTTACTGGAGTTTGAGTCTTTGCAATTAGTGCCAAGGGATCATGATTCTTTGCCAATCTTTCTTTCCTTACTTCATTGACTTTAGCTTGGTTTTGTTTCAGAAAATCGTTGAGTTGATCAAAGTTCACCTGATGTAAGTCCTTTGTTTGGTTGAAAATAGTGACATATCATCCCCATTCTTCTAGAAGATTGTTGAGAAATTTGATGTTACTCACGATAGTTCTGGGTGCCAACTTGTTTCGAATAAGCTCATTCATCAAAGTGCAAAACCTTCCATAGTAGGATTCAATGGATTCTCACGGAGTTGATGTAAACTTCTCCCATTCGGTTAGCGACTTGTTCTCCATGTCTTGTTTACCAATTTATGTTCCATAACATATCCGTCTAACACGTTCCCACATATAAGCAGTTTCTTACGACTATCTCAGCAGCAAAGATGTCTCTTGGTAGTGGTTGGACGATGTGTATTGCCATGTCATCGCCGACACGCTTCTTATCCTCTTCATTGTATTGGATTCATGTTGAGCGCGAAAGTATGGTGGAAGGAGGTGTTGCATCAGGGCGTCCAGGGGTCTTGGACTTCGAGGCTTGAAGGGTCCATTCGTAATGGATTGAATCATGAGTTTTCCATTAGGTTTGGTCTTGATGTAGCGGAGCATACGATTTGTCCATTGAAGATATCCACCTTTTTCCAGCATAGGAGGACGGTTTTCGGCACCAGCTGCATGAATGTCTTGTTGAGTAGCCATTGATGAAGGTATTTTATGATAGAGTTGATGTAGGATCGATTCAACGATAAAGGAGTTGTGTTTGATGAAGATTAAGCTTGGTTGTTGTAGTGAAAATTTTGTCTAAAAACTTAAAAACCTCAATAACTTCTGTTCGGAGCGTTTTTAGGACTTGAAGGTTGACCCGAATAAACTTTAGTTGATTCGGCGGTCTAGACTCCTCGTTCTCACGGTCGTTTTGATGGGTAGAACGCTGAAAACAAAGTTACGGTTCAAAATTTATGGCCGTCTGAAGTTTTGCTTAAGATTTTACTCGTAAACTTGTTCTTAGGCGTATGATTGAGTGCTTATGCGTAGAAATTGGCTTAGGCATAGACTGCTTATGCGTAACTCTCCTTAGGCGTAAGATGATGCTTATCGTGAGCCAGGACTTACACGTAAACTTAAGGTTAAACGTAAGCTTATGCGTAAACTTTATACTTAGAAGTAGAGTACCTTACGCGTAAGATTTAACTTATATGTAGAGTGCTTACTCGTAGCTTTTGCTTAGGCGTAAGATTAGGTTTTAAACCAAAATCCTTCACACTCGTCCAAGCGTGAAAGATATCCACAAATCGAAGTGTTTTTCAAGCTTATCCAAGCAAGGGAAACACGAGTAACCGTGTTGCACCGAAGATTTGTCACCAAAAGCTTAAGCGTAAAATTCAAATCTTGCGCTATACCTTACGCGTAGGAAAAGAGGGTTTGACTTTTTTTCTTACGCGTAGAGGGTTTTGACTTGCAATGCTTACTGGCGTAAAATGCCGTTTTGCAAAAACGCAAATTTTCACCCAAAAACTCATTTCCAAATGATTTCTTTTGCACAAACTTCTTCCAAAACACTTAATGATCATGATAAACTACAACTTTAAGCTTAAAACCACGTAAAAATCAAAACTTTATGCAAAAAGCCCACGTTTTATAGGAAAAAACGCAACTTTTCTTGTAAAGCTTTAACAAAAAACGAACACACACACTCCAAAACCATTGTTAGGCGATTGATACCAATTGTAGGACCTTAAATATCTCAACCTTATCACGTTATACCAAAGCTTAGCACACACGAGTATACCACGAAACAAACACAAAGCTTTATGCGTAAAGATTAAGAAGAAAGATTAAGAGAAAGATGGTGACTTGATGTTGATATTATGCGTATATGTGTAGAGAGAAATAAGAAAGGAAAACTTGTATTGCTTAAAGAAAACACACACACACACACACTCAAGCACACACCTCAAATGACACATTTGAGGTGTATTTATACTACAAGTACATATGCCCTAATGGGCTTTGGGATGGGCTTGGATTGGGTTTGGATTGGATGACAACTTATACAAGGCTAGCTTAACATAACATAAAGCCATTTAGCTTAGCCCAATCCACGAGCCCGTCGACTATTCTAGCACGATATCTAACACACGTTACAAAGTTCCTAAAATTGAATGACCATCACTTCTAATAAAAATGTTACCGCTAACACCCATCTATAAAACCAATTTTATTCTTGCCTTCTAAGGCTAACAACATAGCACAAGACCACACATTATAATTCTCAGTCCCTTTTAATTTGATAGACACAACAGTTAAGGTGGCAGAGTCATTAGTGTGCAAATGCAAAGGATTACTAAGATCCAATTTGCTAATCAAAGTAACAGGCTCATCAGCCTCATATTCATCATCAGTATAACCATGAATAGACATAATGAAAGCAAAACAGGCAAACACACAAGAAAGGACAAGAAGGTAGTTCCTAAGCTTCCTTGCCACTCAAGGTGGTAGGTCAAGGGCAAATCACTCAAGATCAAGCAAACACACAAACAGATAAAAGCAACAACACTCCAACAACAATCTCAATCACCTCCAACAATCCCAACTCCTACTCCCCGTCAATCTAAACAAGAAATAAGAATAAATATAGATAAAGAGTGCGAGAGGTGTTACAGTGCACGCAAAATCCAGAAATCAGCGGAACAAGAACCCTGGTTACAATTCTTGAGACAAGAATCACAACCCACACGATCTCAATCAACCTAGAAACACAACCATCAAACCCTAAATTTCAAGATTTAGGGAAAACACCAACAGCCACCAAGATTCACCCGAAAAACCAGTAAACCAATCAAGAACACAACAACCAACCACCAATAGAAGCCAGAGATCAAAACCCCCAAAAAATCCGAAACCCTAATTTTCTGAAAAATTAGGCGTTTTAATAAAACTTGTAAGATTGATCAATTAAAGTAAAAAGAAACCAATTAATCAAGATTAATTGCGTTTTAATCAAATCAATTTGAAAAAATCCCCAAAAATTTTTGAAACCCTAAAATTTTAGAAAACCGATTTTAGAGTAAGATAAGAGACCTTGCTCTGATACCATGTAAAATTTAACAATAAGACTGAAACCAAACTTGAATCTCAATTCAAGTATCTCTTTATTAATCAACCAAAACCACAATCGATCAGAAAGATCCTGATCTCAATCAGTATCAATATAACAAACCAAGAACCCACAACTTGCCACTGCTACTCAGGTGCAAGTCTATCGACTAACTTGCCAATAGTTCATACAAAACACTCAATCTCACAATGAATAACAAGAACAGAAACAACAAAGTTTTGGTTGAATACAAAGAGAATCACTATGTGTAAATGTGTTTGCGTATGTGCAGAGAGAGAGAGAGAGAGATATCAGAACCCTAGCATCTCTTACTTATTGACTCAATATTGACTCCATCTTCCAACACTTGTCAACGTTAGCCCTCACACTTCCAGACTTCAGCTAACAGCACCCAAAGATAGAACCAAGCTAAAAACACAAATACAATAATGACACAATTAGTCCTTAAACATTCATTCCAGGTTAGGAGTTATATACTTAAAAAAAAACAAAATCATTTGTTTTCCTCTTTTCTATCTCTCAGTTTTTCTACTTTCCGTTTTACACTAAAAAAACAGAGTGTAAGATATGCAAATTTTCAAGCTAGGTATACAAATCTGAATGAATATTTTGTTTGGTTGCTCACTTTAATCTACTTTTGTGTGAAAAAAATTTAATCTCCTTACCAAAATTAGATTTCAATTGTATTATGATCAATTTAGCATATCTAGAAAATTGCCTATCAACATGTTGCCAAAAAATATAGAGAGCAGTAAATCAGTAATATTCAAAATTACTTTTTATATTAAATACGGTAACTCTAGTTGCCAAGTTTCAAATAAAATATACTACAGTAACAGCTAAATAAAATATCTACAGAGGCTCATTTACGTAATGAGTAATATGGCCCAATAAGCAACACTACCACCCAGCCCATACAATAAATGAATAATTGTTTCTATCTTCTTCTCCAACCTAACTGATAGTCCCAAGTTAATCACCGGCCACCATTAAAGAACAATCTTCGATCTTGATTAATATTTATCAAGATCTCGTCTCAGTATACTCGCACAACACAACATAGGTGTTACATTATTGTAACATTAAAAATCTCCCGAAGATATTTACATTTGGTCACCCTAATTTGATGCCCCCAAACTTTTGTTGCCCTGGGCCGTCGCCCAGCTCGCCCGGCACCAGGGCCGGCCCTGCGTATGTACGATCAATTGTCAGTTATAGGAATAAGGGTAAAAGTCATAAAATAACAACATACTTTTCAAATTTTTGCCGACTTAAAATATTTACTTTTTTTAATTACTTCACCAACGAACTTTCAAAATTTGTTCCGACTTCACCAATATGACTTATACTAAAATAACAACTGAAATGACTATAATACCCTTGTCTTCTCTAAAATTTGTTACGACATCATCAACGAACTTTAAAAACATGTTCCGACTTCACCAATTCGACAAGGGTAATATAGTCATTTCAGTTATTATATTAATATAAACCCGATCATATGGGTGAAAACAGAACAAAATTTGAAAGTACGTTGGTGAAATAAGGTAATAAAAAGATAAGTGTTTAAGTCGGCAAAATTTAAAAACTACGTTGTTATTTTATAGCTTTTATCCTAGGAATAAAAGGACCCTTAAAAAACCAAAGTAATTTAAGTTAATTTAACAACAAAATACTTTAGATCACAAGAAACCTTAGAGAGCCAGGTACCTTAACATGCCATTTCCACTTTGTCAGTGTCTTATCAGCGCCATCTCAACATCTTACTTTTAAAACTCACACACCAAAATACCCCTTCCCTCACATAATATGCCATTTGGCCACACCCACTATTTTATTTTATTTTTTATTTTAAAAAAAATAATAAAAAATAAAATAAAATAAAACGTTCGTTCACTAATAAAACAGTTTAAAATCATCCAATAGCACCGTAATTTTCTAAATGTTCATATATTAGACATCAACTCAAACAATTGCCATAATACCCTATAAACTTTCTCATTTTTGTGTTAATATCATTACAAACTTACTTTTAACCTACAAAATTCAGAAGCTGCCATGCCACATAGATGTCATGTCATATCCGGTCATATTCTCAAAAATTTCCGGACACTTTTTCTGATGATGTTCTCTTCTCAAAATTTCCGAACACTTTTTCCGATGATGTTCTCTAATTCCGATCATTTCTATAACTAAAAAACACTAAAATGTAAACCTAAAAGGTGTGTGTGGGAACCTAGGCGTAGGGAAAACGCCTAGGGTTTAGTTAGTTAGTGTTAGATCAAGTCTTTGATCTTTATTATAGTTAGTTAGTTAGTTTATGATAATAAAAAAACCTTGTTCATAATAATGTTGATTCTATGTTTGAATATTCCGCTTTCATTATTATGTGTTCATAGATATAATATTAGACCTAGTCTAAGAGCTTACAACGATCTTTACATATGGTATCAGAGCCTGGGGCTCGTGATATCTAGGATCTACAAGGTTTTATTGGTCGAAGAATGGCGAAAAGAAAGAAGAAAATCGAATTTCAACAATTTTCGTATTACTTCTGCAGCACTGTTTTCAAGAGGCCATAACTTTTTATTGAACCGTTGGATCGAGCTAAAATTTTTGCTGGTGCATCTCAGTATATCCATCTAAAGTTTCACCGAAGGGATCGTCAATTGGAGCTTTCAGTAGAAAGTTATAGGGTGTCGAAGTCTGTTGCAGAAATTTCCGTAAGGCTTCTGCAGGACTGTTTTCAAACGATCATAACTTTTTCGTTAACCGTTGGATCGTGACGAAATTTTGGGTGGATGTTCTCTATATATCAATCTAACTTTCCACCGGAGGGATCTTCGATCTGAGCTTTTATGTGAAAGATATATGCTGTCGAAGTTGGCTGCTGTGAAAGTACTGCTGGAACACGCAAAGTACTGCTACCCTTTTTCAAAGTACTGTCAGGGTTTTTACAAAGTCTGCTCGAGTTAGAAAGTACTGCTCTTGGACACGAAAGTATTGCTCATTAGGATGAAAGTACTGCTCTTGAATTAAAGTATCTTTGCTCATTGGATAAGTCTTGCTTGGAGTTTTAAAAGTCTTGCCAGTATATTTTCAAAGTACTGCTTCTGCGCAAGTCTCATTCAAATACTGCTTCTCGTATTCATTCAAAGTCTTGTTCTTACAAAGTCTTGCTCAAGGTTTTACATGGCGAAATTTATTTGGATTGGCGATATAATGGTTTATTACGAGGAGATTTGGAATTAAGGGGAAGTCGAGCATAATTATTGTTATGGTTTTTGGACGACACACAGAGGTTATTGTTCACACACAAAAGGAGTTTGGTGATTTGTTCTTAAAAAGGATTCAAAAAGGCTCGTATTTGATTTTTATGGATTAATTGATTACGAAGAAGGTTGGATATCATTTATTTGATGTTGTAGTTGAGTTTCACAGGTTTGTGTTCTTATCATATAGCTTGATGAATCTAGCAATGTGTGATTTTTCTTATCATGCTCTATGCACACATTGGCTATCACTTAAAGGAGTTACATTGTAGTGCTCGGTGTCTCATATTAGTTGAGGATTTTGTCAAGGGATTGCGGTCTACTTATATTTGGTGATTCGTATAAGTATGGAGTTCCGTGGATAGTACAAGATTTAAGATACAAGTTTGGAAAATTCTACTTCTTCATCAAATTCGTTATACTCGGTTTTCTTCACAAGTAATCATTACGTGGAGCCTACAGATTTGAAGAATCAAGAAGATGGTTAACATATGGGTTTCAGGGGAAGCTTATTGTTAAATGTTTAACCATCTACATGCATCACTCAAGGGGAAGTGTTTGATTTTTACTACTGTTGATCATTATTACTACTGCTAGTTGACGTTTTCTACTGTTTTGGATCCATTTTTCTTATGGTGCGTAATGGTGGGCGATTTGAAGCATTAGAAGTCTTAGATTGGAAGTATGATATTGGTTCATGGTGGTCAAGATCAAGTTTGCATATGTTCTCTATTTGTTGATAACAAAAAGGGGAAGAGATGTTTGAGTGACATGTTCAAGTCAAGGGGAAGATTGTTTCATTCATGGTGAGATTTAATTATCTCAACTTCTGCTACTTCGTCTAGGGAAGTTCGTACAAGAATCGTGGTTGTTTTGTTACCATCAAATAGGGGAAGATTGTTGGGTCTATTATAGATTTGAAGATACAAAACAAGAAGAATGAAAATGAAGGACTAAAAGTAACAAGACGGAAACTACAAAAAGATGGAGGATTTGGAAGATTCTAGAAGATATGCTTAAAAGAATATTTAGTTTCCTAATTGTATTATGATTCCTCTTGTAAACCCTAGATGTCTCTAGTATATAAAGAGAAATAGGGTCATTAGTTTAATAGTACGTACAAGATGTAAACCTAAAAGGTGTGTGTGTGTGGGAACCTAGGCGTAGGAAAAACGCCTAGGGTTTAGTTAGTTAGTGTTAGATCAAGTCTTTGATCTTTATTATAGTTAGTTAGTTAGTTTATGATAATAAAAAAACCTTGTTCATAATAATGTTGATTCTATGTTTGAATATTCCGCTTTCATTATTATGTCTTCCTAGATATAATATTAGACCTAGTCTAAGAGCTTACAACGATCTTTACAGACATCACATCAACCGGTTAGATAACTGACAAATAAATATAAAAATCTCAAACAAACTTCAATTTATCTTCTCCACAAATCTACTATCGGATATCACACCACAAGCCAGTTACACCTATCATCTAAGTTACCAAACGTTTAAAAATTGTTCATTCCTACTCCAAAAATTGCTTACCAGGTGTTAACCGGTTGATGAATGCCACATCATTAGATAAAAGGTGTTAATATACAAATATATTACAAACTTTGTAAAAATGTTCAGCTAAGTTACTAAGTTTGCATTTTGTTCATCCAACGTACTGAACGTTGAGCTCCAGTTGTTGTCGGGATGATGTTAGAGTAGGTGAACAAGTTCGTTGTATATGTTTTTAGTCTTGAATGAGCATATATAGCTATTCTGAACAGTTGAAAATGATTTTTATTGCAAAACTGTAACTAAGAGGTTTAGAATCTTATCATATTTTTATGAGTGTTGATACTCACACTATTTTATTTGATAGTTACATCATTTTATACAAGTAGTATAGCACATCATACAACACTGTATTGCACAGATTGTAGTGAAAATATAAAAAGTATGGTGCGAGTATCAACACTATATTTTTATGTCTATTATCCTATTGTATATCATACTATTATTAACGTGACTCTTTGAATCTATCCAAATAATATGAGTAGCTGCTTATTAGTTGTTTAGAAGGCAAGGGTATTGCGTCTTATAATTGGAAATGGGAGAATTTTATTAAGGGTAAATAGGGATGGAGCTAGGGGGTCATGTGGTGCCCGGGATATTTATAGATTTTTTTTTGATTTAGCGTTAATTTTAAGAAAAAAATCGATTTTTTCAAATTATTCTTAAATGAATCCGGTCAATCAAAATGTGTTTTTGTTTTATTTAATTAGCATCTTAAACTCTATTATATTACGGTTAAAAAAATATTGTGCATCCGATCATATTTGTTTCTCCGTCCCTGAGAGTAAATACAACTGATCTAATATTTTGGTATGAGATAATGAGTTCTGAAGGATAGCACACAATATATTTTTTGGCTTTTACCCTATATTTTTTGTAGTAAAACAAAATGTATAATTTGTAGCAAGATAATAGCTGATGCTATATCCAAAAGAGCAATAAAAAGGAATCGTCAAGTCCGACATCTTTTCTTGTAGGTTTTCATGATCTTTGTCCAGTTTCTAACTTTGTTGAAACACCCAAAGTCTAATAACCACTCGTTAGAATTTACCTCCTCAAGTCCTTAATTGCGGTCAAGATTTATATATTTTTTAATATTTTGAAGTCAATCTAAAATAAAACTTTCAATTAAGGAATTTGGTGCAACCACATAAAATCATCCACAAAAAAATCTACACGCTGAGGTGGAAGCGGATGATTAGTTTTTTGTGAGAGTGGATCCTACAAAAAATCAATCATCCACTTTCACCTCAGCGTGTGAATTTTTTTCGTAAATGATTTTGTGTGGATATATCACTCCTCTTCAATTAAAGTAAACATTGCTTGATTTCAGCCCACTTTGCTTTGCTTCAGCGGTAGGACCAATTTGCTTTACTTATTTTCAGCCCTTTTGACCCCAAACAATCGGGTGTAACTCCAATAAATAAATTTTGAATTAAATTTGGTTATTTTTTTTAAGAACAATAGTTGTTTACATTTAAATATAGAATGACAAATTCACTTCTAGTTGTTACTTTCAATTGTCGGTATACTGACCAATATCTTCGTTTTTAAGAAGGCAAATACTAACCTAATACTATCTTGTAGCTGATATCATCAGCAGTCGACACGATAGATATATTAGAGCACCCACTATAGATATTTTGCCAATTAGAATCATGCACTGATGCTCCCACCAAGGCGAGATCCACTACAACAAAAATATCATGTGTACACGCTAGTTTTCGTTTCTCATTTATAAGAGTGATGGAAGTTTTCAAACAAGATAAATAGCGGTTGATGGTGTAAGTGAGTATGTCTAAAGTATAGCTTCTTTAATATGATTCTAAAATACTAGACACTAAGTATTAATTTTTATTTGTTATTATCCCTCTTACTCATAAATTCCAAGCTAATAAATTTTTACATTTTCCATGTTACGCTTTTACTCATCTTTTATACAACATACACTTTTAGTCATGAAATCATCGATCTATGCTGGTAAACCACCGACATAGTTGCATCATAGGTTGTTGCATCTCTATAAGTGGAGGTAGACCAAGGGTGGTTCCCAGGATTCAAGGGAATCCTGTAGATTTTCCCCTCTAAGTGTAAAATATGATAAACGATATTCTTTTAAACAAACCAGGTAAAATCCACCTTTGTTCTTTCAATATTGGTCTATAACTTGTTTTTTGCACCTGATCATTTTAAGAATTGGGTGTAAGGTGTTCACGGATTGGGTAATATCCACATTAACCGAAATCGAACCGAACCGAAAATAACTGAACCGAATTCTTAACCAAACCTAATTGGTCAAAACCGAACCGAACCGAACTAAATATTCGGTTATCGGTTTGGATATGGTTTTGGCAATGATAACCGAAAACCGAACCGAAAACCGGATTCATATAAAATATATATATTTTCTATGTATATATATGAAAAAAAATCTCTAAAACTCTTTTTCTGTATAAATATAACATGATTTAAGCTTGAAAAAAATATTTTGTGCTAAAAATATATATAATTAAATAAAAAATAATTAAAATAATGTAATTCGGGTTATTTGGTTTAGTTTTTGGTTACAGGGGTTCGGTATTTGGTTATTCGGTTTGGTTGAATCAAATTTGAATTCGGTTCGGTTCGGTTTTCGGTTACACTCAGAATTTTTTTTAACCGAATAAACCGATAACCAAACCGATGAACACCCCTAATTGGGTGCCTCTTAGTATGCAATTGTCATTACTGTTGGATAACACGTACGGTACGTACGCTTTTAGTTCTTTTTTTTTTCGTAAAAGCAACGCGCCTTTTTTATTTTTTTTTATTTTTTTTTCGTTTTTTATGTTTAGCCACATACTTTTATTTTATAAAGCAATTTTTTTTTCTTGAAACTTAAAAACTCTTAAAAAGAGTAAAATTATTTGTCTAATCTATCATTGATTAAAAATGGTAACAATATCCACCTTTAATTTAATATTTTATATATTTTTTAATCCTCAAATTTTATAATTTTTCGTTTATAACCCACAAACTATTTTCTCATAATAACAATAAATTAAAATCATAAGTGTTGCATCAATTGTCACACTAGAACCACAAATCACAAGCATAATTATTAGAGCACAAGGTATGACGAGCTTTTAAAATGCCAAATGTTCATTTTTCATGCAATTGTGAGCCAAACCATACCACTACTTGGTGTCATTGGTGAGCCAAAGGTATTTGAGCCATTCCATAGGCTCAAGCCATTTGTGATGTTTGGTAGTTTTTATTTTATTTTATTTTATTTTTATTTTATTTTTGTATTGTGAGTGAGAGGGTATTTTTCGTGGGGTATTTTGTGAGACTCAATAACATGTTGGTGATGTGTTATGAGGGAGGTGTTTTAATTATTGATGAGTTATTGAGATGTGTATGATTTGGCGTTGAGATGACATACTAATAACGTGTTATTGGCATCCACGATACCTTGTGCTCTCAGCCGTTATACACCGTCACTTTACACTAATATTTTTATAATATTAGTATACTTTACATTTGTTGGGATTTCTTAGCTACAGTGTTTAAATACGTGGTTGTTTTTACCAGGCCTTTTGGGTGGAGGCCCATTTTGTTAACCCGCCCATTCTATTCATCCTTACTCACATTTCCCCTTTTCATGTTAATTCCGCCTGGGTATATCTCCGTGGGAAAAACCCGGCGTGCCTTGATCCAGGGAAACACTTTTGCGTGTTGGTACACCGGTTGGTGAGAGGGGTACAGTGATCTGTACCATGGAAACATATTTTTATCGGTTTTGTGGATCTGCGTTGGCCACATGGTTCTGGCTACAGTGGTAACTCTCTTTTGGTTCATATATTTTGTGTGTTTGGTAAATCTGCAGTAAAGTTACCAATTTCAATTACTGATTATCAAAAACCCTAACTGCATATTTGTTGATTTTGGAGAAACGACTAAAGGTTTTATTTTTTTTCTTTCTTTAGGGTTTATTTTCCTTGGTCTTTATGGTGGTTATGGTATGTTGTGTTTAGATTCGGTTGTGGGTTATTTTAGGTTCATTTATTGTGTCTTTCTTATATTTAGGTGTTACAGTAGTTGCATGTTGCTTATGCTGGTTGAAATGCTACTTATGGTTAGATGTTGGGTTCAGTAAATGAGTTTCATAGTTTGGTTTGGGGTTTACTGTTAAAGGCAGATGCAATTAGAGTAGTTAGATGTTGCTTATGGCCGTTGAAATGTTACTTATGGTTAGGTGTTGGGGTGAGTAAATGAGTTTCATAGTTTGGTTTGGGGTTTACTGTTAGAGCCATATGCAATTGAATGTTCCCCTTATTAAATGTTGTGCACTATTTGTTTGTTTTTTTTGGGTTTTCTTGGTTTATATTTTCCTTTTTTTTTCCTTTTTTTTGAGATCATGGTCACTGACTTCTTTTGATTTTTTGTTTGCCTTTTTTTCCCCATCTTCTCTGTTTGCAAACCCTCAATTGATAATGCTTTTGTTGCTCGCATTTACTGATTCGAATACGTTAGTCGTTTTACTTTGTCTGCTGTTTATTGATTTGATAATTGGACTGTCTATTATTTTTTATAATTATGACTTCAAAACCGATAACTGGCTCGAAAAGTATTCACAACCACTCACTTCAAAACCTGATACAAAACAATGTTCCAAATATACATGGTGGTCCTGGGTGCGAAATGTGTAACACCATAACGGCAGGCGTGCTTGCCTGTCAACCATATGTGTCACCGTCGTTTGCTGCATCAGAGACTCATGATGCTACATGTTAGTTGCTCTTTTTTTGTTGCTCATTTTTCCTATGGCCACACTTATTGTCTTTTTTTACCGTTGAAACATGTTCGTGCTAATGTTGGATTTTTTTGGTAGATTTTGTTGGAAAGGAGAGTGTGCACATTACAGGGCACCAAACTGATCCAGACAATAGTGTGCCTATTCTTCATCAGCAATCTGCTGCCTGCACACAGAAAGGTGCTTTGATGCCTTTTGTTTTTGCAGAACACTTTGGGGTTACTGAATAACATATTCATGGTTTCTTTTTTTTAATTGGAACAGGCTCGACTATGTATAATGTTGCGTGTTCGCAGCAGCTTGGAAAAAGAGGGGGGTCCGAGAAAGCAGGCACCCAACAACCCGCTGCACGTGTGTCAGCCATCTGATTCTGTGCACACCATCGGTCAGCCAATGGCTCCTGATATGATGAAAGGTGAGCTACGCTATTCTATTTTCAGTTGTGGTTTGTTAAATTTTGTTGCTTTGTTTTTGTATGCCTCTTTGTCATCGCTAAATCACATTCTCATGGTATTTTTTTTAAATTGGAAAAGGATTGCGTTTGGATCATAGTCCACCTCCTCGGCAGTGTAGAAAAAGAGGGAGGCCGAGAAAACAGACGCCCAACAACCCGTCTGACCCATATGATTATGTGCACACCGTCCATCAGCCAATGGTTCCTAATGTGATGGAAGGTGAGTGTCGCTCTTCTCTTTTCAGATACGGTTTGTTAAATTTCTTGGGTTTGTTTTCATATTCCAATTTGTCATCGGTAAATCACATTGACATGGTATCTTTTTTTATTGGAATAGGATTACGTCTGGATGATACCCCATCTTCGCACGACCCTATAAAAAGAGGCACGCCATCTAAATGGGATCCCCGGAGCCCAGCTAACCTGTGTCAGTCATCTGGTTATGTGCACGTTGGTGGTCAGCCAATGACTCCTAATACAATGGAAGGTGGCTTTACCTATTCTCTCTTTAGATGCAGCGTGTCAAGTTTTATTGTTTGTTATACAATACTGAATTAGTCTTTCGCGCTATTCTTTATTATCAATAGGATTTCCTGCACGCAATGCCGCTACTTCAAAACAAAGCAGAAAAAGAAAAGAAATGGCCGGTGATGTCGTTAGACCCCGTGTGCAGAGCCCTGACACATATGATGCTGTGCAGGAAGGTGCTGGCCAGCTACCTTTGCATGTGCGCGAAGGTCAGTGCTGTTATTTTCTTTTGCGCCAATTTTTTTTTAAACAGACCTGTTTGCATGCAATATTCATTTTGAATTTCATGAATTTGTTTTCCAGCACCAGGAACCGATGTTGATGGTAATGTTGGCAGTGATGTTGCATATGATGGTTTTAATTTGCGAAACACTGATCGAAGAAAAAGGCGACCATGTCAGGCCTCCACAGCATCTATGCATCAATCGAATTCAGAGAACCATGCTCACACCGCTGGTGAACCATCTACTCCTAATGCAACTGAAAGTAAGGGGTTTTTTTTTTTTTTTTTTTTACATTTTTAAACACATGGTGTGCATCCAACATTGCCTTTAATTTTGTGATGCTTTCTTTTGTTACCAGCAGCCAGGGGTACATGCTGATGGTCAGCCAGGTGTTACGGAAAATGTTGGCAATCAATCACAGCGCCGGAAAAGAGATAGGCGTGCGGGACAGCCTCATAGAAGGACTGTGCGGCGGCGTACTCTCATTAGCAGTCTCCGTTCTGGATCATATAATAGTGCATGCGGCATTGATGAAGAGTCATCTTCTTCTACGATGCAAGGTAGCTAACGCCTTTTTTTTCCTTTTTCTGTGCCTCATCTTTTTCCCAAACATATATTGTCAGGTCTTTAAGATGATGATGGTTTCTCAATCAATGTAGGCTTAGCGCCTGAGTATGATGATCTAGGAGACTGTACTGAGCGATGTTGTCATTGTAATGCTGCTTTTTGGCGTACGGAGCAGCTTGCAGGCCATCGTCTTGTAGATGCTTCATCTAAATACCATTCATGTTGCGAAGGTGGTAAAGTTTTTATGCAGCCTGACGTAGACCCGCCTCAGTATATCAAAGACTTGCTTGGACAACGTCCCTTTAT
Source organism: Chrysanthemum makinoi (assembly GCA_910596185.1). Lineage (NCBI taxonomy): Eukaryota > Viridiplantae > Streptophyta > Magnoliopsida > Asterales > Asteraceae > Chrysanthemum > Chrysanthemum makinoi. The sequence goes on along the minus strand of OU343219.1, from coordinate 92,321,760 downwards.
GGAAAATATCCGAACATACAATCAGATGTTTGCAATGACGTCGTTCGGTGCCACAGTGGACAACGCAATCAACAATGGTGGAGGGCCACATGTTTTTAAAGTCTCTGGCCAAATATACCATCGGATAGGCTCACTTTTCCAGGTTAATGATGATCCAAAGTTTTTACAGCTCTACATCTATGACACGCAGGATGAAGTTCAACATAGGTTGAGCCATTTTTCAACCTCAGATGGGCCTGATTTGGATCCAGATATAGTGCAAGGACTCATTCACTTCCTAGATGCCCACAATGAACTGGTCCAAATATTCAGGACTGTGCGTGATAAATGTGGCCAGCATGATGTCCCAGAATTTAAGGTGAAGCGTTACAGCGGTGAAGCTCCACGCGGTTATGAAGCTCCATTATTAAATACCCTTGGGGCTATTATCTTTGACTGTGGGCCTGAAAGTGAATCAAATTATGATATTATACTGGAGTACAGAAATGGCCCGCTAAAAAGAATCAGCAAGATCCATAAGTCATACATGTCGTTGCAGTTTCCGCTGATATTCATCTATGGTCAACCAGGGTATCATACAAAGCTGAAGTTAAGAACAGCGGATCCAAACATCGAGCCAAAACAGGTATCGATGAACGCATTTTACGCATACCAGTTACACCTGAGGCATGATAGTTATAACCTGCTGTTTCACACTGCAAGGCTTTTTCTATAGTACGTTGTTGGCGTATACTGTTGCATAGAACATAATAGGATGATTTTTATGGAACACACTAGAGCGATATTCGAGGAGATTTTTGTTAGGCCTTTATGATGAAATTTCAAGGGGAGATCATGATGGGTAGCAGGCGGGTTCTCGTATTATATTGCCTTCGTCGTTTACTGAAGGTCTGAGGTATATGTACAACCATTATTTGGATGCATTGGCGATTTGCAGGGTGCTTGGTAATCCACGGTTTTTTATAACATTCACATGCAATGTAAAGTGGCCTGAGATACAAAGATACATGGCTCAGTTTCCTCATTTGACAACAACGGATAGGGCGGATATAGTATGCAGAGTGTTTGCGCAAAAAGTCAAATCATTTGTCAAGTTTATGTAGGGAAGACAGACATTTGGTTGTGTGACAGGAGGTATGACTATTTTTTTTAGAAATAAAGCTTCGTGTTTTATCTTTCAATCTCATTTTTCAATTGATGTCTGCATAATGTGGTATGCCAACGTGTTATTCTAATTTTATTTGTTCAAATTTGTTTGCCTGTAGTGTTGTACACTATCGAGTTTCAGAAGCGTGGCCTGCCACATTGTCACATACTCCTTTGGATTTCTTCATCAACCAAAATAGAAAATGCTCAAGATGTCGACCAATACATTTCTGCAGAGTTACCTGATCCTCAGGTTGATCCGCGCACTTATAAAATTGTTTCAGAAATGATGATGCATGGGCCGTGTGGCAAGGCCAACCCAAATGCACCATGTATGAAAGGCGATCTGTGCGCCAAAAAATTCCCAAAGCAATACAATAATGAAACTTTCTTTCATGACAAAGGTTATCCACATTATCGAAGAAGGCAAGGAAATACTGTAGCAGCAAAAGGCCAGATAAAGCTTGATAATGGGTATGTCATGCCGTATAACAGTGATTTGTGCCTGGCATTTGAAGCTCATATCAATGTGGAATACTGTGGGTGGAGCATGCTGATAAAATATCTGTTTAAGTATATATCAAAAGGAACCGACATAATCTTTGCCACAGTAACAATATCTATTGGTGAAGCATCTACTTCGTCAGTGCAGCCGCAGCAATCGATTGATGAAATACATAATTACCTTGATGGCCGGTTCATATGTCCTCATGAAGCATGTTGGAGAATCTTCAAATTTGAAATACATATCAGAGAGCCAGCAGTTCAGATCCTTTCAGTCCATTTGGAGAACATGCAGCACATAACTTTTAGAGACGGTGATAACTTAGAGGCGGTGGTCAATCGTCGTGATCGTAAGTTGACATCGCTCACAGAATGGTTTACTTACAATATTGAAAACGAAGATGGGCGGCATTTGACTTACTTGCAGTTTCTATCAGAGTTTGTATGGTATGGAGATCGGAAATGTTGGTCATGCAGAAAGACTAACAAATCTTCTATTGGACGGCTTGCATATATACACCCAACTTCGGGTGAGCTTTTCTACTTAAGGATGTTATTATGTCATCAAAAAGGATGTAGAGACTTCGCAGAGCTCAGGTCAGTCAACAAAATTTTCTATCCAACATATCGTGCTGCATGTGATGCGCTTGGCTTGCTTGGTGACGACAAAGAATGGGACACAATTCTTGAAGAAGCTCGCGGGTCAGCTTCATCTGCGGAACTAAGGTTCCTTTTTGCAAGGGTACTTATTCATTGTGAAGTTGCAAACCCTTTGTACTTATGGGATAACTATTGGCGAGAAATGGGCCATGATATTCCATCAATTGTCTCAGAACAAGTACGTATACCCAACTACCATGTGAATGATGCAGAATTGGAAGGGTACATATTATACGAATTGGAAATAATACTAAGCAGTTGTGGAAAATCAGTCCAGAATTATGGTTTGGAGCCACCTCCCAAACAGCTTCTGGATCAATTAAACAACCGCCTATTAATGGAAGAAAAGAATTACAACAGGGAGATGCTGGCGCAAGAAAGAGATGAATCGATTACAAGGCTGAAGACTAAAAAAAAAACATATATGACGTTGTTATAAACGATTTTAAAACAGGTAAGCAAGAATTAATATTCATATATGGTCATGGAGGAACTGGTAAAACTTTTCTTTGGAAAACAATAATTAGCACTATACGAGCTGAAGGTAAGATTGTGCTAGCGGTTGCTTCTTCTGGTATTGATTCTCTCCTTCATCCAGCAGGCTGAACCGCACATTCAAGATTCAAACTTCCACTCGGGCTCACGGATGAGTCCCTCTGTTGCGTTAAAAAAACACTCTTATTGGAATCTTTTAATAGAAACTGATCTCATTATCTAGGATGAGGCACCAATGAATGACCGCCGATGCTTTGAAACATTAGATAGGACTCTGAGAGACATATTGGATGCACCATATGTTTTGTTTGGTGGGAAAACAGTGGTTTTAGGCGGTGATTTTCGGCAAACACTGCCAATCAAAAAAGGCACACCCAAAATGGAGATAGTAGCATCGTCGATTGCAGAATCACACCTCTGGCCTTATTTTCATGTCATGACACTTAAAGAAAACATGAGGCTGTTCCGCTCAGATTTGACTCTAGAAGAGCAGAGCACAACACACTCCTTTGCATCATGGCTTTTCGATATTGGAGATGGTAAGATTGGTAAACCTGATGAAGAAGACGCTAGAGATTCAACATTGGTTGAGATTCCTTCTAGATATTGCATACAAGATGATGAACAGGGCCTCTCGAATATCATAGATTTTATCTATGATCAGCCTACACTTCAAACCCCTTCAGCAATCACTCTACAAGAAAAGGCAATCGTGTGTCCAAAGAATGAAACAGCGGATACTATTAATTCAAGAGTTTTGGAGATGGTCGATGGCGAAATTACAACTTATGCAAGCTATGATATAGCCACACCGGTGGGGAATAGTGGGGCTGAAACAGAGATGTTATACCCTCACAGTATATAAACACATTTAAGCTGCCAGGTTTCCCACCGCATGAACTACAGCTCAAGGTTGGATCACCAGTGATGCTTTTAAGGAATGTTAACTTGGCAGGTGGTTTATGCAATGGAACACCCATGATAGTGACACAACTGATGTCAAAGCTTATTGAAGTGCAAATCATCACAGGCACAAGAGTCGGTGAGAAAGTTTTCATTCATAGGATACTGCTGATTCATAAAGATCCAAACCTTCCTTTTGTTTTCAAACGAAATCAATTCCCAATAAAGCTCTGTTACGCTATGACAATCAATAAAAGCCAAGGCCAATCTTTAAACAAAATTGGTGTTTACCTTCCCGAGCCAGTATTTGGTCATGGGCAGTTGTATGTGGCTCTCTCTAGAGCTACATCTGCTCATGGATTAAGAGTCCTTATCAAACAACAGGAAAACCAAAAGCCAAATGTAAAAAAAAAATATATATCGTTTATAAATATTTTTTAAAAAAATTAAAAGAGACAGCTTTTGTTTTGCCAGCACATATATAGCGATTAGTATTTGCCTTTTTTTTATTGCAAGCTTCTTTCTTCGTTTGTTATACGTTAAGCCATGGTGTATATTCATAAAAAAAATGCAAATTCTTTTGCCCATAAGCATTCTATACACAATGCCATCATAATTGCATGTTACTATCTTTTGATTTTATAAAAGTATCGTGAAAGGCTCTGCCCACAGGTAGATTTGCTGCCCACCAATTTTATATGTTGTGTCTCATGATTTTAATGCTCAGATTGCTATTCCCTATATCATTGTTCATTTTCATTTCTTTATCTGTATCTAACTTTCTTTTTTATCACTTAGCAGCACAATGGAAGAAACTACAGATGCTATGGTACAACATACCTCTGAAGAGAAAAGGCTTGAAATCAGCTTCACGAGAAATTGTAACGATCCGACAGTTACAGCCAACATCTCACAGTAAAGTGCTCGAAGCCAGGGTGTACAGAAAATGTACTTCAGTGACTTATGGCAAAATAGATGCAGCTGGAGTTTCTGGGGAAAAAAAGATACAGGGTTTTGCTGTATCTTGATAGATCAAGAGGTATGTATTAATTCAGGCAACACGCATAAAACGTACTACCATTTCATATTTGTCTAATAACAGATAATTATCAACAGGGCAATTTTATACAGGGTAACATGAATATTAGAGAATTCGAATATTTCAACCCAAAAATCAAGCTTGGGGAGGTTTACAGGATTTTGAAGTTCATGTGTGAACCAACCAATCCTTACCAACAAACGATTGACAACAAAAAAAGCCTGAAATTTGGAAAAGCCACAAAGTTTGATGCTATAAAAGCATCAAACATCCCTCAACACTACTTTGATTTTGTTTCGTATAACCAACTTCAATACAGGGTTCCCACAGAAGATGCAATGGGCAGAATGCAGTACCCAATTCTGACAGGTGAACTTTCTACTCTAAATTTTTTTGCAACAAACACAACAGTGGCATACTAACACTTGACTGGTAATAGATTACATAGGATGTTCGCGGTTGGTGGGAGAGGTTGTACGCAAAACAAGTACCACCCAAGAAGAAACTCTTTACGGAAAAGTCGATATCGAAAATTTGAGGTACATTGATTTATGCTAAAAAACATTTTGCTAAAAAATAAACTACCAAGGTTTATCACATCTCCGATGACTTGGTAATCTTTTCAGTGGTAATGTTGTTGAGTTCACTATGTGGGACGACATGGCTGTCAAATTTGAAGAGGCTCAGCTTCAAGCAACGCAACAGCCGGTTATAATTGCTGTAAGCTCTTGCCGAGTTGCAAAATTCAGAGGTATTGCATAAACAGATTATAAAAACTTAAACGCCAAATTTTTACCAGATTGTCAAACAATGCCATCACAGATTACCAGCTAACGACGACGGGTGCAACACGCTACTACTTGAATCCACAAATACCTGAAGCTGATGAGGCACGAGCAAGGTAAAATCTTTGATTCAAAAATTTTAAGGTCACACCATGGTCACATAAAAATGTGGTAATTCTAATTTTGCAACACAAAACATGCACAAAGAAAAGCAACAGAAAACACCACCCCTCCGTATTACAAAGACTCCATATGAAGCTGTTGAAAAAGAAAAGTACCGGAATAGATTTCCCTTGAAGACACTGCTAAACCAAGATCCTGAAACCTATTCGGTAAGTTTTGTGTAACACAATATTTAACAAACCAACATTCAATTACACCCCCGAAAGAAAGTTTAATGCCAAAAAATATGCCGCTTAACTGTTTGCACAAACATTTACAGGGGGTGCATTTCATAACTGAGGCAACAATCACCAGCATCAACATCAAGAGAGATTGGTACTACATGTCTTGCAGCGAATGTGCTTCCAAAGTGAAAGAAGTGGGAGGAATGTATCGCTGTCTGAACCATGGGAAACAAGCAAAACCATCTTATAAGTACATAATTTTCTACCTCAACTTCATATAATATAAAAAAACAGAATATGGCACCAAAATGAAACCCTCATCGTTTCACTTGATGAAACACGCAAGTTTAATTTCAAAGCTTTCATCACAGACCCATCTGCAACAGTTCAGGTCACTTTCTTCAGCCCGACAGCGGAAGATGTTACAGGGTATTCATGCACAGAACTGCTGGCAAAGCATAAAGCAGAAGACCCGCAAGAAATACCTCCAGAGATTTTTGCCATTGAAGGGCAGAAAAATGTTTTTCAGCTCCATTTCAGCACGTCAGGTAGGCCAGGAGATTTTATTGTTGGTAAAGTTTTTAACAAAAACAAAATCCAGGAGGGAACCATGAAGATGATAGAAGCATCCCCATGCAGCACCATTTAAATCAACAAATTATCTTAGTTAGAACAAACACTCCTAGCTACAAATATTTAATGTTTGGTTGTGTATGCATAGGAACACCAGCAACAACTCTGACACCAACAAACCAACAATGTCTCGACCAACAACAAGATGGGCAAAGTGCCATTGCAGAAACAAAGGAACGCGAAGGTGACTGCTACAAATTTAATACATCATTTTATTAAATAAAAGATGTCATGCCTATGTCATTTGCAAATACAAATACTGAATATTGGTTTACGATTCACTAGAAACACCAACAACACCTGTGACGATAACAGGCGTGGAGGATCTGGAGGAGCAAAAACATAAACCAACCAACTCAAAAAGTGTAAAAAGAGCATTGTTTCAGGATGAGCATGAAGATACGAAAAAACAAAAAGGTTAGACCTGCAAATTTAACAACCCATTTTATTCAATGCAATATCTTACAATCAATTTTCATGGGTCACACACAAACAATACAACAACACTCATAATAAGATCACTGGCACACAAAACTGCAAACACAACCGACAACAGAAAGCACACTTAGTTGGCACACACTTAGAGATCCATCAAGCCTCTAAGCTTCTGGATAAAGATGTCATTGTTACGAGCATTTAGCTCCAGTTCCCGTTCCAAAATGCGCATCTGCATGATCTTTTGATCATCTTTACCTTGAACCCCCCTCAAATATTCTGCTGTTTTTTGAGCATGCGTGTTCCCAACAGTCTCTAATTCTTGAATGAAGCTGAGCCTTTCTTGATTGATTCCAGCCAATCTTCCCGCAAGTGCATTCATTTGTTGTGCCATCCCAATATCTTCACCAGAAGCTTGGTAGCAATAGAACACTAGCATATCAGGCCAATTGTTAGAATTGGCATCAGCTCTAAGCTTATCACACCTAAGATATCTATTAAGCTTATCACATGATATTATTAGTGCTTGCATTCCACATTTACAAAATTTGGCCTTATCATTCAGCCTTTGCAATGATGCATGCATGGTCTTTTGTCATTGAGTAGCACCATCACAATATTGCAAATTTCTTTACTATTTATGCAGCTACTTTAAAGTCCAGCCACAGATTGGCACTCAATTTTTTTTCACTTACACATGCTCACAAGATTTAATATTTCTGAACACACATTCAAAACAAGACAACCAATTACTAATTTTGCATACCACTTTGCTCTTCTCACATTCTGCACACCTATCAAAGCCTAACATGGCAGTTATTTATACAGCCACTTTATCTTGGAACCACAAAACAGCACTGAACCATAGACAATGCTATTTACCTTGAACCAACCACACACTCAAAACAACAGAAATCAAAATTATTGTGCATGTCCTTTCACACTTCTTAAATTCTTTACATTTATTAACCTTTAATATAAAACATAAATAAGCATTCATACAAAAAAAACAACGTTTTATTCATAACAGAATTGAAATACTTAGCTGAAGAAAATACATTAAAATACAGGAAACTTCAAATTCACGCGGCCTTGCTACCAATATAGTCACTAACACCAGTCACCAAACCAACCAGCACTAACCCTTTAGATCCATCAAACCTATATGACGTTGCTTTTCAGTCCTCCCTTCAAGAGCTAAATCCAAAACACCAACCAACGCAGCTAAGATATCTCGGTCTCTCTGCTACGTCTCCAACATACACTCAACTGCATCAGGAGCAACATCATCAAATGGACCAAAAGACTGGCCCTTTTCAATTAGTTGATCTCTTCTCTCAATGTTAGTCTCAAGATCAGAACATTTCTGCCCAATGTACATGATCATACTGTCATTCTCTCTCCATTCTTGCACAAACAGATATTTAAAGCAATGCTGGAGCTTATTAGAACAACACCACTCCTTTAAATGGCCAATGTTTGGTCTTGCACCCATGGTGGTTAGATGTGAGGTAAATGCAAAATGGCTCAGCAAAGTCATCCTTATATAGCCAACAAAAACAAACTGGCTATAAAACAATTAATTTAAAAAATAAAATGGTACAAAAAAAAATAAAAAAATAAAAACAGATTCATGCTACTTAATTCATACACAAACTGCTGAGGTTTATTGATACAAACAATATCTTACAACATGAAATACAAACATGACCTCACCATAACATTGCTTCTACTCATAAACAAGCCAACACCTAAAACCACAGAAAGCCTCGCTAATCATATTGCTCTATAGTGAGCACGTGACGACGCTTCTCACTACATGCTTCATGCGCTACATCAACAAGAACAACCATTGCAGCCAACAACTGATAGTCTTTGTTTTGTGCTTCCAGCAAACAAGCAAGGCCATTAACAGCTACAGGATAAGTTGAACTGAAACCTTCACCATCTCTCAGCAGCTCCCTTTTTTCACAATTCTTGCACGCACATCATCACATTTTTCATTCAATACCATAATCAGGCATTCGATATCACACTCTTCATGCAAAAACAGCAAACGGAAAGCACGGTGCAGCTTATCAGAACCACATGCTTCTTTCAGTTCATCAAAATTAGGAGTCGTTCCCATTTTTTCTCGCACAATTGTTACCAAATGGTTACAAAGGTGTAACCCCCAATGACACACACATGTCCACTACTTATATAGACAAGATGTGTACCGATGTAACTGTAAACAGTTCACCTAACCAAACTAAAACAGTAACATTTTCATTGCATTTAGTTTTAATAGTTTATACCTAACCATCACAATGACAATTTGTTTCTGCTTACACTGTATTTTCATGTGTTTCTGAGAAATAATAGTTAACTTCATCTATTTTCTTTTACCTTCTCTCACTAATGCTATTATTTTGATTATGTTTATGCGGTGACGGTGGATCCTGCAGCTGGAGAGAAAAGGAAGACAAGGAACACTGAAAAAAAGAAGGACATGTAACCATTAACTTACCAATGTGGATATTTAAAGTGGCAACCTTAAAACTTGATATGTTTTGAAACATATTCTTGCTCTAGCTGCAGAAATATGTCCCGAAACATTGTATTCTTTTGTGTCAAACTTAGACAAAAGTCATGGCATGTTTGCATGCCAAGATACTCCTATTTTGTGCCACGCTTACAACATCGCAACAAAAGTATGCAATAGCGTACGAAACTGCTACTCTTATGTCACAATCTTGCACTATAACTGTAAAACTATGCAAAAGCTGGATGTAACATATTTTGCGCACCATTCCAGCAATTAGTACATATGAATCTAATGTGTGTTTTAAAAGGTTTGCCAAGTTTTGTATGCTGCACATTCTTGCAGCAGCTACCCCTTGCAATCTTATGATTTTCTAGCTGCAGAAATATGTGCTGAAAGATTTTATTCTTTTGTGTCAAACCTAGACAAAAGGTATGACATGTTTGCATGCCAAGATACTCCTATTTTGTGCTATGCAAGATTGCACTATAGCTGCAGCAGTCAATTGCAATAGCTATCCTTGCAATCTTATGACTTTTACCATTGCTATCTTCGACAAATTGGTTGCTACATATTTAACAAAAACACTCACGGCAACGCGCGGGCTCGAAATCTCATATAAAAAGACTAGCAAAAAAAATCAGATTCATACTTCAAATATTACAAAAAGGACCTGGACCTTCATATATGGTCATTGCATACGTCCATCCGGGCCCCTAAAGTTTCATTTAATATACAAAATGATAACAAGAGTTAAATTAAAATTTTAAAAAGTTGATACCTACTTAATGTGAATACATAAAAAATATTAGCATCTTATGCATGGAACGAATTATGCATCATCTTAGGTCATCTAACCAAACCTCGAGACCTTACGTTGTTTATTTATTTTTATGTTTATTCTTTTAGGATTTGGAAGTAACAAGATAACACTGCATCTTTTTACGCACTCAATTATTTAGAGTCCAACCAACAAACCATAGAAGGGACTGTGTCATATGTGTAAACGTATGTACAATCACTACAAAAAAACATGCTATTTTACACGGTTTATTGGGTAAATCTTCACACCTTAAAGTGTGTACAATTTCCTTCTCCACACTTTCCTTTTGTATGGGGATTTTCGGTGTTACAAAATTATTGTAAATTGTCACACTTATTTTTGTGAATATGTAATAGACTATTCACACAAGTTAGTGTGGATAAATGACATTTTTTTCACATAGTTAGTTAAGAACATGAGTAAAGAAGCTTCACATTTTAAATTGTAGACAAGAATTGAAAAGTCCACATCTGAAAGTGTGAACAAATAAATAAATGAAAAGTCCACACTTGAAAGTGTGAACAAAAACAAGAAAGAGGCACGTGCAGTTATATAAACTTATCACTTGACAGTGTGAACAAACCAACCAAATTCACACTTGAAAGTGTGAACAAACCAACCAAAGCCAACTAAAAAAAACTAGAAAAGTTCACAAATTATATCCAATAATGCAGTCAATTAACAAGCTGCAATTCTGCAATTACAATATATCCAGATTTTTACAAACTAGAAAAGTTTACAAACTAGAACTCAGATTTTTACAATTCTGCAATTACAATATATCCAGATTTTTACAATTCTGCAATTACAAATTTAAATCTTCAATATCAATGACTCGATTCAACTTTTTGAGTTCTAACATTCTACAATAGATTGGGTAAAGTTTTTGAGTTCTAACATTTTTACAATTCTACAATAGATCTGAGTTCTAGTTTGTAAACTTTTCTACAATAGATCTCAGATTTGAGTTCTAACTTTTTGAGTTCTAACATTCTACAATAGATTCAACTTTTTGAGTTCTAACATTTTTACAATTCTGCAATTAACAAGCTGCAAAAGCTTCACATAATTGAGTTCTTGTATCTGTTCGTTAAAAGTAATTGCAGTTTTGTATGAAAACGTATATAAACAGAAGCTGTTGATGAGAGAAGCTAAATCATGGATGAATCTATTGATAAAAAGACACTTCAATTTTGATTGGGTAAAGTTTCATTCTCAGAAACATTTTACTTTACAACTATATATTCCTCACAATGTTTCCTAATAATGCAGGTTCTATAGCAGGCACCTTATGTAACCAAGATGAAACCGTTCTTGGGAATCACATGTATCATAATGCTGTATATTGTATATAGAACCACAAATTATCAGTATCTGCAAACAGAGGTAGACACTCCAATTTATTGAATTAGTATAGACACTGTAAAGAATATGAATTCTTGCACCTTCTAATTCACAATGATAATATTTTGAAGTTTCGCTTATATACATAAATCTATCTAGCAGAGCATATCGATTTCTAAATGGAACACAAATCCTATTTCTAATAGGACTTCTACCAAACAAAATGCCTTAAATCAGTATAAAACAACTAGGCAGTCATCAATAAATTAGAATAGGTTTAACCAAAAAAAAGCTGAGAAAAACAAGCATACCTACAGCAAAAAAAGCTGGAAGCGCGGTTTTGAGCTGTCCAATAAACTTGTTCATGTTTTCTTCCATCGTCTTCATTTGTCTACTTTGTTCCTCTATTTGTTTACTTTGAGCAACAACTTTGTTCAACAGAAATCGATTTTCACTTGATACACTTTGATGTCTCATTCTTCTCAATTCATAACTGAATTTTGTTACTTGAGATTTGGCCACTCCAACCCCATGGCCACAAGGTCTTCCCTTCTTATTAGGTCTAAGTTCTTTCATTACCTCCCTTGCAATTTCCAACCTTTTCTCTGGATCAACAGGTTCTGAATTTCCGACCTCAAATAACTTGTTTGCAAAATCTGCTTTTGCTTTACTCTAGAACATTAAACAATCATTCAAGTTCATCTAAGTTTACATTTATATCTATTTATAACATAATAAAAGTAGTAAAATTATTTACGTACCGCGAACACTCTTGATCTATCATCAACGTATAACCCTTTCTTTGTTACATGCATCATATCAAACACTTCAATGTCATCAGGTTCTCGTTTATGTTCCACAATCTGTAGATTAACGTATAACCATCAAAAGTAGATAATTATAAAAAGTAAAAATAGGTTTAATTTATTTTAAAAGAAGACTTACATATGCATCCTTTTTCCGAGGAATACTAACAGCACCACAGGTGTGAATATGGACTTAGCTACCTCTTGCTTTCTTCCCATTTGCTGAGAATTTCTATTACTCGGTTAATTGAAAACACATGTTAGTAATTTGTGAAAGAAATGAAACAGTACCAAATTTTGGAGAAACACATGTAAAAAAAACAGGTCCGGATGCAAGGTTCAGTAATCAGTAAGCTAAATGGCATTTCTTTGTAGCGTACCTTTGTTTTAGGTGCTCTGAGATAACCCTTGTAAGATTCCCATTGGTGATCAACAAAGTATGGTGGTGGTTCTACTAAGTCGAGTGCTTGCAAAAGTTCCTCATCCGTATATTGAACATCTTCATCAACGTTATTAGCTTCTTGTAGTCTTTTGGCTGCTAATGCTAACAAACTCTTTTTCATCCTATGTTTTACAGTCCTAAACTTTTCATTTAAATGAGAAAGGATAACCTCGTCCACATCTTTACTTTGAGGAAACTCAAATCTTCGCTGCAAATATCAAAGTACTACACATGTATGCAAGCAATATTATGCAAACAAAAACAGATCCAAACAGGAAATCTCTAGATACAACATTAGCTGTTTCCAATGTCAGTCTTAAGGTTTTATGTCCGTTTATAATATAAAATACTTTAAAACAAATGCATTGCAGACAATATTAATGAACATCTAAACAACTTTTTTTGGCAAGTGGGAACATAAAAGCAAACTGCTACTTAACAAAAGACTGTGAAATACGGCTTAGATAAGAAGCAAACTCTTGCCAGAACTACATTACTAGTTACTCCTCACAAAATTAGTAACAACATTACATTTGTGAGCAAGCAGAACTTGGCGAGAACTCAAAGGGCTTCCGGTCCCGATGCTCACCAAGATACTAGATGAAATGCAAGGGAAAACTATAACAGCAAACACGCAGAAAGTCCCTAGCTAAATTTGCATTAAAAAAAGGTTCCACACCGTTAAAAAAGGTTTTTGAGCAGATAAGAAGTTTTGAATTCCTTTTGTTAATGCTTAACTTTACCCAAATATGCAGTTTGGAGTGTCTGGATAACCCAAACCCGCTTATTTTGGGGTAACATAAGCAGTTTTCATGGATATTTGTTTAAACTTATATCCCCGGCTGATGAGCTTATGTCTTATTTAAGTCCATAAGGTCAAGTTGATAAGCTTATAAGCCCAAAGAAAGAGCTTATTAAAAGTTAAAAAAGCTCATAAGAAACACAAAACAAACACCCCTTCAAAAACATACAACATTTAGTTATATCAAAGTGGTTAATTTTGATAAAATTAAAACACAGTTTCTTAACCAAGTTAAGTGGTTATATCAATGATTAATTTTGGGACTTGGGGTATCACAGGCACACTTTTTCAATCGTTGATGACACCTTTTGAGTGCTTTTATTTATCTCTTAGTATATGGTCATGAAATAAGGTATATGACGCTCCCTGCCTTTGGAAAAATAGTGAAATCTAGAATGATGTAGGGTGCAATAAGTTTGTATATTGTGAATGATCTGTTCTTAATGCATGGCCTAGCAGCTGATTAGTTATTTAAAATTTTCGTTTATTTGCTTTACCTAGTGCCTTATGCTTTCTTCTTGGTATTGTATGTGAACCAGTAATTGCATGTGCGCTGTGCGATCTTTGATCCTTCTCATGTTTAATTATTGTTTTCAGCCCTGAGGTTGTTATAAGGCATTTTGAGCATAGGCAGTATGCATTAGACAGTAAAGGAGTTGCAGAATATATACGAGCTCTGGTAGCTACTAATGCCATTCTTGAATATCTACCGACGGCGATCGGCAAACATACGGCCTACCTGCACTAGTAAGTAGATTTTATTGAAGCCTTTTAGTCTAATGATATTATAATCTTATGCGCTTTTTCTAATAATTTGTGTGATACAATCTACTTTCAGCTACAAGAACTGCAGCAACCGGCATCAGGGAATTTGGATGATTCCTTTTTAAATCCTGGCATATCTGAGAGGCAACCATTGCATGTGATGAGTTTATGTTCGTTTGTTTATGCACAGGAGCTCATCTCAACGATCTTATTTACTGTTGCTATTGGGTTAATGTGGTATGAGTTTATGTTCGTTTGTTTATGCTATTTTTAAGGGTCTCCTTAAACTTTTAGAAGGACTAATGAAGAGTGAGCAGACATTTTAGACCTCCTCTAAGTCAGATGGCACGTCTAGCTTAATTGGGCAATTTCAACCTATTTATGTATAATACAGCTCAATTTTTTGCTATATTAGCTATAGCAGGTCAAACAGGTAAAAATTAAATAAATAAAGTACCCAAAAGGAACTTAGTTAAGAATATTGAACTCTTTAACGTCCCCCAAACTAGTTGATGCAGGTTTTACTGACCAGGTCTTAATATTTATAGTGTCTCGCTATACCTATGGTCTACCCTAATGCACTAATGGGCAGTGTACCCGGTCGTGTGTAGTGTAGTAAATGGTAAAGCCGAGATCGTCCCAAGAGCTATGTGTGTCGGATAATTACTAAGTCTAATTGTCACATAATATAAATGGTTTGATAGGGTTTTAATTAATTAAACTACTAATGCAGAATATGAAAGCAAATAAATGGTGGAAGGGAAATCAATAGAGGAATAGTGGTTCTAACCTAGTTAATCCTCCTAACTAGTAATGTTTAGGTCTACCTACTTCCAATTACTTCAGGTGGGGTCCAATTCGAGAGGACAGCATTTGGTCAATTCGCCCTAACCTATCAGCAAAGATGCCACCACAGGAGAAATCAAGCACACCGTCATAAGTCCTGTTGTTCCTGGTCCCCTAAGCCGAGTCATTAAGTACCGCTACATGCTAGATTCTAAATAGTGAGTGCCCGGCCGTTAGGAACTTAGACACTTCACCCCCCAATTCTTAAGTTCATCTAAACGATAGGTGATCAGTTGGTCAAATCGCACAAGTAGAAAGGGTTGTCAGTTGGTCATATCTTACCCTTCCCGTCTCAGTCCGCTCACCTAGGGTCAGTTGGTCATATCTCCTACGCAATTGGCCTCTACCGCCATTTAAAACTACCGAACCAGGGGTGACTACCAAAGAACTATGCATGCATACACTTAGAAATAATTGTACGGAAGTAAAGGTAAACGCAAACAAAACAATTAAGGAATCATAACTAGGCTAACACCAAAGGGTGCTTCGCTGCTCATATTAATCATGCACATCAATTCAATATTCAAAGGTACGAAATACACGAATTGAAAGTAAAAGAAATAATAAACGCTAAAGCTTATCGTAATGGTGTGACTTCTCCCTTGGAAACAGCTCCGTATGCTTCCCTAGACCTTCCTGGAGCTTTTTACCACGTTCTCGAGTGTTGTGTATGGAATGGGATGATTAGAAATCTTTGGAATTAGGTGGGGTATTTATAGGCAGTGCGGGTTACGGCGTAACCAAAAGATGAGTTACGTCGTAACCTTCTATTTCTCCTTAAATGCACTAGATCGCTAGTTACGGGTAACCTTATAAGTGGTTACGCCGTAGTCTTCAATAAACATGGTTACGTCGTAAGTGATGCAGTAGTTACGGCGTAAGTGTCAGCGGCGTGGAACCTCTTTTGACCTAATGGAGTTACGTCGTAATCTTTGGAAGGAGTTACGCCGTAACCTCTTGATGAGTTGGACTTCAGGGTCACGCAATAGTTACGGCGTAATGTGAGAGCGAGTTACGCCGTAACCTCTTCAAAATAAGCATACTGTGATAAATTCTTAGTAACCTTTCCATTTCCGCGTATCTTTAGCTCCAATGCTCGCAATTTACCCGAAAGTGTAAAACAATGGAAAACAAGCGTAAATCCATATAAATGATATAAATAACGAGCATTAACGGCGGAAATTGACACTTAATATTCAGGACTATTTGATGTTATCAAATATCCCCACTTGAACTCTACTTGCCCTCAAGTAGACCTTATTAGATAGATTCCTAAAAAGATATCTTCCAAAACCTGGAAAATATGAGTTTACAAATCCTTTATGCTAGAATAAAACAAAGCCGAACACCTCGCGAAAGGGGAACAAACACTCAAATCTCTCAACTATTCTAAGTGTCAATTTCGGGGTGATCACTCAATCGCACAGTCATAGCATGTATTCTATCATAAGCTTGGCGGTTACACAAATCTCCACCACTGGAGTTAAGAGCTAAACAATTCTCGAAGGCAATATGGGTAGACACGAAAAAGGTTAAGGGGTGACTTGTCATTACTAACATCTCACGACGAAGTGGACAAAATCAATGATACATGACCAAATCCATGGCCAAGACACCAAAGATTGCTCGCTGCATCACCTAGACATGCTTCATGACAAAAGGGTAGCATAAGACATGGGATGTATAATTGGTGTAAAATGAAAAACAAGCAGGTAGTCTATATCTATAACTAAGTCATCAGCACTTACCGTCCGCCCAAAGTTCAAGCTTAGAAGTCTAGAGATCGGATCATGAAATGCAAGGTAGATGTGTCATTAGAGGACGTCGTGATGGGCACACTACCTTTTCTTCTTCAGTTGGTATAACTCTAACTCCAATATTCAAATGTGACCGAGGTGGCCTCCTTGATACTAAACAATAAAGCTCATACTATAGTGCTTATAACATCACACTTTACAAAATCATACTAAATCAATTTTTTTTTGAACAAAACATGATAACATAACATCCCCCCACTTGAGATGAACAATGGGAATTTGGGGGTTCTTCAATGATCTTCATAATTGTTGTCGATGAAAGCGTGATTTCCAAACCTTTCCACTCGAACCTTGAACTTAGGCAAATGATGACTTCTCAATTACCAATAAAGACTACAGGGTAGGCTAAAGTGTAAGGGTGTAATGAAACAATATATTGACGTGACAAAATGAAAGGAATGGCTCAGAAGGGTGTATCTTGCACTAAAGGGGAGTGCAACAAAAGGGTTTCACATGGGGGTCGAAAAGTCGAGGTGACTAATCGATAGACTCACAATGGTAGGCTGTTTGGGTGATAATCCTATAATACTGCCTTCTAAAACTGAAAAGTCCAAATACATCGAGCTAACTCAACATACCTCGTCTATGGTCTCGAAATGATGCAAAGGCCAAGTTCTAAAGTTTACAAGCTACCGGCACACTCATAATTTGGTGGATTTGGGGTAAAATATAGGAAACGGATAAGGCTAATCTCACCATGTAATATCAAGGGTTGTATGTGCTCGGCTAAGGTCTAATCTAGTTAGGTTCGGAAAAACATGTCAAAATATAAAAAATGGCATAATTTTTCAAAATAAACTAGAAAAATGAGGGCGAAATAATGTTCAAGAGATAATTCTACTCCGTCCCCCCACTTGAATTTTACAAAGTCCCTTTTGTACTAGGCATTAAAATAAAGGTGAAGAGAAAGGTAGAATTAGAGCGAGAACTTCCCTAAAATTTGCTCCAAAAATAAGAAGGCCCACGAGAAAGGATCGTGCCTTCGTTAAAGCGTCATGAACAAACTTCAATCCCTAAAATCACAATACCGACAAGCATAATTCTAAAAAGAAAAAATAAAATGAAAAATAAACCTAACTCACTTTCGTAGGAATCACGGTTGCATTTAGCGAATGCAACTAGCCTTTTAAACCACTTGGTGTCCCAAGTGGACGAGTGAAGGTTACTGTGTTTTAAAATGAAAGAATTAAAGCAGAGGAGAGTTACGTCGTAACTCCAATAAGAGAGTTACGCCGTAACTTGCAAAACCTGGTATGAGCTGAGAAGCGAATAGTTACGGTGTAACCACTGAGATGGTATTACGCCGTAATTGGTAAAGCGTCAAGAATTCTGCTGCTAAAATGATGGTTACGGCGTAATCACCAAGATGAGTTACGCCGTAACTCTGTTCAGATCAGCAACTTCATCAGTAATTACTTCATTGTCTCCTGCAAAAATGGTTAGAAAACACAAAACCCAACAGAAAGGAAATAAAAACAAAAGAAAGGGATAATTCAAGTTGTCTCCCGAAAGAGCACTTTTCTTTATTAACGAGTCTTTAAGTTAGACTCAGAGCCGCGGGGCTCCTATGGGGGTCTTTGAGCTTGCCCCACTTCTTCAATATCCTTCATCAAATTGTGCCTCATCCATGCAACATTAGAGGCAGTTCGGAGGTATTCAATGGTTTCGATCTTTCAGACTTTACAGAATTTCTCCTCCGGACCTAGGTGGTAATGAGTGAATTCGTATTTTTCTACTATAATAGGGGGTGGTCTTTTGTAGGGTATCCCCAGGATCTTGCACATTCTTTTCTTGTAAGCTTCGTCATCGGGATCAGTGAACTCTTCATTTCCTTGCAACTCAAGGTAATCTAGCATCCCTTCGATATCATTGTCATCAGAATCAGTACCCTTGAACCATTCTTCATCGAGCAAATTCTCCACTAGAACGCGCTTGCATTCTTCTTTATCATTACTCACCCGCTCTATGTCCACGTCAATTGTTATTTTACTCGTATTTTTGATACTTTTGTCGTTATAATTTTCTTGATCCATGTATTCCTTCCAAATCTTATCTTTTGTTAATGCGTCCACATGCCCATACTTAATTTTTACCCAACTATCAAACCCCAGGTTGTCTATCCAAGGTAAACTCGTTCTCTCCTTGTCATTGGTTGAGGACCAAAAGAATTCATCTTTTCCTAATCTTCCAGAGTTGCTTCCACCATCACACATATAGTCATACGGGTTGCATGATGCCCAGAAAATTTCCCCAGGGGATTTTACTTTTTCGCACCAGTGACTGCGTAGTTCTATGTTGTCAGTTTCATTTAAATGCTCTTCCGTGCATAGTATATCTTTATTAGTCTCATCCTTTCGAATGTGCTTCGCGTAATCAACTTTTAGCTTCATAAGAAGATTTGGATTGATCTTGGCATTCCCAAATTGAATTGCGTACCAATCTTTAAAGGCCAAATTACCGAATTTTATCCCATGTCTTTCACGCTCATGAGGGCATGTCCATTCTTCCATTCTTTCATTGTCTCCTCCATTGCAATACTCGTGGAAGGGGCTGCATGTAGGCCATGCCCTTGTGGTTTCTTCATCAGTAATGGCGACAGGAGTACACCAGTGAGTGATAAGTGGCTCTTCTTCATCATCAAGGGAGAGTTCCTCGAGTTTTTCTGATCTGTCCAAGTCGAGGAATTTTTCTGCCCATGTATCCCAGTTACGCCATAACTGAGATTCTTGGTTACGGCGTAATTCATTAGAGTCGTATTCCTCAGTATTCATCACAACTCCATTGTCGCTGTCAAACACGAGGTTATGCCGTAACTCATTAGGTATGTTACGGCGTAACTCAGATCTGTTGACGAAATCGTCCCCTAAACTCGTATCACTGGCATGAACCTTCGAGTTATCATCCGAGAAAATTACCTTACATTCCATAGCTGGTTTAGATCCTTCAGGTTTATCGTTACTCCTTCTTACTTTTTCGCTGAGCTTTATCACCATGGATTCAAGGTTTTTAAGAGTGGAGTCGTGTTTGGAAATGTTTCTTTCAGTTTTTTCCTAGAATTCCATCAACCATTCATCTTGCTCCTTTTGTTTTTGGGCTGAATTTTCCAGAAATTTATTAATTGTTTCTTCAAGACTGTTCTTTCTTTCTCCATAAGGCCCGCGGTTGTAATTACCACGATACCCATTTCGATTGTCACCGTAAAATGGTCGATTTTCTCCATACTTAGCTTCTTCGATATCCACTTCGTCCATATGAGGACAATTTTTCGTAAGATGTCCTCCTCCACAGCTTTCACACCCCACTTGAATAGCATGAACGGTTTCTCTGACTTTCAGCATATCTCGACTGAGGCTTTCAATTTTACTAGCGATTGCTGCAATTCCGTCGAAACTTCCACCTTGGTTTCTTTTACTTCCACCGTCGTGCCATTTTTGAGAATGGTCCGCCATTTTTTTAATGGCTTCTATTGCAGTAGTAGGAGTCATATTCGGGATAGGTCCTTGATAATCCAGCATCTGTCTCGTAGTTACATTTATTCCTTTGTTGAAAATATTGACCTTCTGCTGGTTATTAAGATCATTGGTAGGACACTTATAAAGAAGATCGTTGTATCTGTCCCAAGCTTGATACAGAGTTTCGTCGTCTTCTTGTTTGAAATTGTGGATCTCCAAGAGTTGATTAGAAATCTTTGATGGTGGGCAATATCATTGGATAAAGTGTTTCTTAAGTAGCGCCAAGTATTAATCCGGCGGGCAATCTTTCGATCCATGTTCTGCTGCTCCAGGTTAGAGTCATAGGGAAGACCCGAGCATAACAAAGCATCATGAGACACGCCGGAATGTTGAAAAGGCTAGCGATGTATAGGATATTTTCAACGTGCTCATATGCGTCTTCGATCCCTGTTTCTGAAAAGGGTTAGCGCGAAGCTCCTTCATAAATTGGTCTTTAATCTCGAAACGAACATCCGCTCCGATTGCCGGTCTTACGAGACCCGACCCTTGATCTGCTCTAGTTAATGCCAAGTATTCCTCAAGAGTGAGGTCATCGATGTTAACAACTTCCATGGTACCTGAAAACTTGAAATATGATCGTGAGAAATGTTTAAAAAAATGAAATGAAAGACTTAATATTAATCCTAATATAACTCCCCGGCAGCGGCGCCAAAAACTTGATGCAGGTTTTACTGACCAGGTCTTAATATTTATAGTGTCTCGCTATACCTTGGTCTACCCTAATGCACTAATGGGCAGTGTACCCGGTCGTGTGTAGTGTAGTAAATGGTAAAGCCGAGGTCGTCCCAAGAGCTATGTGTGTCGGATAATTACTAAGTCTAATTGTCATAGAAAATAAATGGTTTGATAGGGTTTTAATTAATTAAACTACTAATGTAGAATATGAAAGAAAATAAATGGTGGAAGGGAAATCAATAGAGGAATAGTGGTTCTAACCTAGTTAATCCTCCTAACTAGTAATGTTTACGTCTACCTACTTCTAATTACTTCAGGTGGGGTCAAATTCGAGTGGACAACATTTGGTCAATTCGCCCTAACCTATCAGCAAAGATGCCACCACAGGAGAAATCAGGCTCACCGTCATAAGTCTTGTTGTTCCTGGTCCCCTAAGCCGAGTCATTAAGTACCGCTACATGCTAGATTCTAAATAGTGAGTGCCCGGCCGTTAGGAACTTAGACACTACACCCCCTAATTCTTAAGTTCATCCAAACGATAGGTGATCAGTTGGTCAAATCGCACAAGTAGAAAGGGTCGTCAGTTGGTCATATCTTACCCTTCCCATCTCAGTCCGCTCACCTAGGGTCAGTTGGTCATATCTCCTAGGCAATTGGCCTCTACCGCCATTTAAAACTACCGAACCAGGGGTGACTACCAAAGAACTATGCATGCATACACTTAGAAATAATTGTACGAAAGTAAAGGTAAACGCAAACAGAACAATTAAGGAATCATAACTAGGCTAGCACCAAAGGGTGCTTGGCTGCTCATATTAATCATGCACATCAATTCAATATTCAAAGGTACGAAATACATGAATTGAAAGTAAAAGAAATAATAAACGCTAAAGCTTATCATAATGGTGTGACTTCTCCCTTGGAAACAACTCCGTATGCTTCCCTAGACCTTCCTTGAGCTTTTTGCCACGTTCTCAGAGTGTTGTGTGTGGAATGGGATGATTAGAAATGCTGGAATTCGTGGGGTATTTATAGGTCAGGTCTGGGTTACGGCGTAACCAAAAGATGAGTTACGCCGTAACCTTCTATTTATCCGTAAATGCACTAGATCTGCTAGTTACGGCGTAACCTTATAAGTGGTTACGCCGTAGTCTTTAATAAACATGGTTACGTCATAAGTGATGCAGTAGTTACGGTGTATGTATCAGCGGCGTGGAACCTCTTTTGACCTAATGGAGTTACGTCGTAATCTATGGAAGGAGTTACGCCGTAACCTCTTGATGAGTTGGACTTCAGGGTCACGCAATAGTTACGGCGTAATGTGAGAGACGAGTTACGCCGTAACCTCTTCAAAATAAGCATATTGTGATAAATCCTTAGTAACATTTCCATTTCCGCGTCTCTTTAGCTCCAATGCTCGCAATTTACCTGAAAGTGTAAAACAATGGAAAACAAGCGTAAATCCATATAAATGATATAAATAACGAGCATTAACGGGGGAAATTGACACTTAATATTCAGGACTATTTGATGTTATCACTAGTGTACCCTCCTAAATTGCGCAAAAATATTGGATAATCTTAAAAATAAGCAGGTTTGTAATCAAGGCTTACTTTAAGTTACATATGAACTTAACTTGTGATCAAATTAATTTTGATAAAATCAACAATGATCAACCATTTATTTTACCAATACACTTAACTTGTGACCTTCAACATCCCAAAAGTAATCATTGATACATACATATCTAGACTATCTAGCAAGCCATTCAGTTTCACAATTCCAAGATTTAATCCATTTATTTCCTACTTTAGGCTCTACGCTAATGTCCTGTGTAGAGCATTCTCTTGCATACTTTATCTTCTCCCCTGTTAATGTTATGTTTTGTAAATTCTATTTGTAATGAAAATCCTCAAAGGACACTAAACATACACATAAACATACATCATTGACACATACATATGCCCATACTACTACGTTTTAGTATTCTACATCAACTTATAAATTCCTAAAAATAAAAAAAATCAACAATCCACTTATCCAACTGGACTCAACTACCAAACAGCTCGACTGCTCGAGTAATATTTAACATTATCTGCTCTTAATATGTGTCAGAACTCATAAGTGCTTAGACACCGCATACGCTAAGTGAATATATTCTATGCATATTTTCTTGTTTTTGACTTCAATTTAAAATGAAAAAGTTAAAGTAAAATGAAAGCTCAAAAGAACAAAAAAATGATAATCAAAGTAATTACCTGTAGTTCCATTCGAAGCCTAATACCACAACGTTGTTTACATTCTTTCCAGTCCTTCGCATCGAGGGGGCATAAGTTGGGTTCCTTCACAAGTAGGGTCATGAATCGTGTAAATAAACTTCCTACAGATTTGATGGGTTGATTGCTGTCATTGAAAGGAACCACAATTATTTCACCCACTTCTAGCTTATACACTTCTTTTGTGGTCATTGTTTGTGTCCTAAGAAAGTTTCCATCACCATCTATAAGATAATTATGCATTGGTAGAATATAATATACACTACAGAAATATGATAAGCACAATGACTCGTGCAAAGTTTACCTATTATCTCAACCTCGCTCAACAACGTCTTCTCATAATCCTCATCCATTTCATCTTGCTTATCCAAAAGAGGTGCTGTGGAAGACGAAGGCTGTTGCAAAGTTGACTCATATGCACTTGTTTCAGATTGTAAGGATTGAGAATAGGTGGATGTTGATGAAGAAGAATTATTATTTTGGCAAATAGTAGAAAAAAGGGGAGGTTTGAGAGGTGTGGGGGGGGGGGAAGATGATGATTGGTGGGAGTAGTCAAGAGATTGAACATTTACTTGAGTACCTGATTGTTGAAAT
This sequence comes from Chrysanthemum makinoi, assembly GCA_910596185.1. Lineage (NCBI taxonomy): Eukaryota > Viridiplantae > Streptophyta > Magnoliopsida > Asterales > Asteraceae > Chrysanthemum > Chrysanthemum makinoi. Next base: position 92,297,587 of record OU343219.1, on the reverse strand, counting down.
GTCTGCATTCGTGACTTACCAAGGACCATATCTGATTTTCTAAGTTTCTGCATATGTGGTTGTCTACAAGTATCTATATGTGACTGACCACATGTTTGCGTATATGATTGTATGAGGTTCTGCATATGTGGTTGTTCAAGAGTCTCCATATGTGACTTACCAACACTTTGCTCAGAATATCGTCCATGGGTATCAATACGCAACTGACCTGTGATTTGCTTATTTGATTGTATGAGGTTCTCCATAGGTGGCTGTTCAAGAATCTCCATAAGTGACTTACCAATGGTTTGCTCAGATTCTATAAGTGTCTGCATACGTGGTTGTCCAAGAGTCTCTATATGTGACTGGAACTGGGAGGGGGAAAGTGACTGTTGTGTTTGATTGTCACGGTAGAATCTTGGATGAGTCGCTGCATAAGAATGTAAAGAATAATTTTCACTATGCTGGCTTGTAGGATTCTTCATTGTTGTTTGAGATTTCAACATTTTCCTGCTTAAGAAACTTTAGTATATGCACAAACTTTAATCAGATCGACTGATGATTTGACTTCTGGTCCAAAGATCTTGATTCTTAAAAAAGACAAAATTTTGCAACAAGACTACTATTGAAACATGAAAATCCAGTTAGGCCTTGACCTTTAATGCAATGCTACATCATTGTATCGTTTGTTTACATAACTAGAATCATTTATCTAGGTGACAGGGCATGGGTCAATCTAGTTAATTTGATTCTTATTAATAAGCTGAACTGATGCTGATAAAACTGTGACAGAAAACAGATTTGAGGTGCTTTATGACTTAAGGAAATCTAGTCAATTCGATTCTTATTAATAAGCTAAATCCTAATATCACATGTTCAATTTATTACTCGATTTGATTCTTGTTAATAAGCTAAATCCTAACCTCCAATTTGGAGTACATCATTAACCGAGATAATGTACTGTTAGAATTCATGACCACACCAGTATGTCTTTCTTATGAATTGGTTATTAAGTAGTATGACAAATACAAAGGGTCTACTTATAACTGGAACCTCTAGCAAAATTATCCAGACAGGCCAAGCCTGTAATCCAAGATCCCAAGTTTTCCATCCTGAGGAGTGAATACAAGTTATTGTCTACTTATAATGTACTGTTAGAATTCACACAATCCATAAAAGTCCCATTCTACCTTAAGATCATACCGTCTTACCTGCCAGTCTAACTGGACAAGGTGATCACACAATCCATTCACACTCACTTGTTTTCCACCATTGTAGTCCAAAGAAAATTCTAACTAAAAATTAAGTACATTAATATGATTCAAATAGTCATACAAAGTACCTTAATGCCAAAATAAAAAACTAGAAGTTGATACCTCAAAATGCATTAGTAGTGGTGCTAAATTTGTATAAAGGAATGAACAATACCTGAAAATTTTTGGAGGAACTCGAAAGTACAACTTGTGACCTTGTTATATATCTAACCGGATTGCCTTCCTTCTTCTTCCCCTACAAAAACGATCAAATAAAATCATATCAATTCCACATAGAATACTTAGAAAAGAAAAGAAAAGAAAGTTTCCCATAGTAATTTCCTCCTTCGACTTCCACAATAACTCCTGAATTTTGGGTCTTTTTAAACTCTTCACGTCTTCTAGTAAGAAATCTATAACCATTTGTGATGATGCCATTATATCGTTTAGCAATAGTTCTAGGGCCACTTGCAATGGACACAACTTCTTGATCAAACTTAATCTTTTCTAAGGATGGAACCTATAGTTTTAAATACACTTGTTAGTTTATGCACACTAAAGATGAAAGAACTAATATACTAGCTACAAATTTGGTAACCTGCTCTTGAAGCCAACGTGGAAAAACTTCAACCATCAATTTCGTTTTTGTCTTTAGGTCCATGGGTTTATCCTCAAGAGCTTGTTGTTTAGCCAAACAATGACTACAAAAAATATACCATAACTTTATATACTTTATATAGCATTAATTTAAAGTAAAATGTAAGAATATGTATACAAATATACTTACTCGCGAAATGGCTGAATTTTACTATGATTTAGTAGAACATAGCGGTGTGCTTGAGCTAATGAATTGTAATCAAGCTCAATAATCTCAACCTTTGCTAGCTTACGACCACCCGAATTAAGAATATACATCTCTTTTTCAAGAATGTGTTCATCATTCCTAGGTGGGCGATTAAAGATAGTCTCGACACCTTCGAAATATCTTGAACAAAAAGTAAGACATTCATATTTAATATATCCTTGGGCGATTGACCCCTCCGGTTGAGCCTTATTACGAACATATGACTTCAACCGCATCAAATACCTTTCAACTGGATACATCCATCTATAATGAACGGGTCCACCAAGCTTGGCCTCCAATATTAAGTGGATATTCAAATGGACCATAACTGTGAAAAAACTAGGTGGAAATAATTTCTCCATCTCGCATAATGTAAGTGCTATTTGAGACTCCATTTTGTCTAATTCATCAAGATCAAGAACTTTCGCACACAACCCTTCGAAAAAGAAGCAAAAATCATAAACCACTTTAACTACTCGAGATTGTGCTCGTGAAAGCATGGAAACCCTAAGAGCTATCGGTAAAATGTCTTGCATTAAAATGTGGCCATCATGACTCTTAAGGTTGGTAATATTACGATCTTTCATGCTCACACCCCTTGAAATAATAGATGAATATTCGTTTGGAACTTTAAGACTTTTTAAAACTTGTAAGAAGTTGGCCTTCTCCACACTAGACATGGTATAACATGTTGGGGGCATGCATGGCTTTTTGTTAGGACGATTTATAAGGTGGAGTTCATGCCTTATTCCCATTTCCATAAGATCCTTGCGAGAGTTTTCGTTATCTTTAGTCTTCCCGTCTAAATTTAATAGGGTTCCGAGCAAATTATCACACACATTCTTCTCAATATGCATCACATCCAAATTATGCCTAATCAAATTATACTTCCAATACGGCAAATCAAAAAACACGCTCTTTTTCTTCCATAACTGGTGCTCAGCAGTTTCTTCTTCCATAAAATTCTCTATATCCTCAAATGCACTTGATTCGTTGTTCCCTTCATCATGAGCATTTGTTGAACAACTAACACCGTCCCTTGTTCTCTTATTACTGGATTTATCAGACTTCTCATACATAAAACTTGCACCTCTCAGCTGTTCCAAAATATCACATCCTGTCAATAGGGTAGGTGGGCCCTCTTTCTCAATTGTACCATCAAATTGGTCATTTTGAAACCGGTATTTATGATTTTGCTCTAACCATCTACGATGTCCCATGTAGCAAAATTTTCTTCCATATTTTAACCACCTTGAATGAGTAGAATCCGCACAAACTGGGCATGCCACACGGCTCTTTGTGCTCCACCCAGATAAATTAGCATAGGCAGGAAAATCATTCACAGTCCACATCAGTGAAGCTCTTAACTTGAATTGTTGTTTTGAAAAAGCATCATAAGCGTCCACAACTTTCCATAATAATTGCAGCTCATGTATTAAAGGTTGTAGATAAACGTCTATATCATTGCCGAGAGCTTTCTCTCCTGGAATAACTGATGAAAGAATAAAAGATTGTCGTTTCATACATATCCACGGAGGTAAATTATAAGGAATCAACAACACTGGCCAAGTGCTATGTGTTGTACTCATTGTTCGAAAAGAATTAACCCCATCACTAGCAAGGCCAAGCCTGACACTGCGCGGATCCGAGGCAAATTGTGAATATCGGGCATCAAAATTCTTCCAAGCATGACCATCTGCCGGGTGCCTTAACTTTCCATCCATTTTTCGACCCATGTTATGCCACCTCATATCCTTTGCTGTTTTCTCAGACATGTATAGCCTGTTTAGTCTTGGAATTAAGGGGAAATATCGCAAAACTTTTGCCGCCTTATTTGACTTTGTTGACTTTGAACTTTCACCCACGTCATCACCCGTATCATTTTTATATCGTGAAGCTTTACAAATATGACAAGATTTTTGACCTTTCCTTGCACCCAAATAAATCATGCAATCATTAGGACAAGCATCGATTTTCTCGTAACCAAGCCCCATATATTTAGTTAGTTTTTTTGCTTCACTAAACGAGGATGGTAATGATGTAAGATAAGGAAAAGCATCCCTTATTAGCTCTAGAATCATACCCAAAGTCTCGTTAGATACACCACCGATACACTTGACATGATACAAGTGTAACGTGAAAGACAAGTTGGAATACTTGCAACCGGGGTAAAGTTCTTTATCACATTCTTCTAAGAACTTCTTATATGTAGCATCTGCAGCACTATAATCTAAACTTCGAGAAGATTCGCCGACATTCTCATCCTCAACCCTACGATGAGAACTTTGAGAAGATTCACCAACATTCTCATCCTCAACCCTACGATGAGAACTTTGAGAAGATTCACCAACATTGTCTTCAACCATTGAATCATGTGCTAGTGGTCTATTTGAAGGTAAATAACCGAAAGCATCATGGACCAAACTTCTTACCTCATCTTCACAAAAAGGAGTTTTTTGAACAAAATTAGGTTTAGATGGTTGTGAAGGTACATAATTCTCCCCATGAACCACTAGTGGGCTATTTGAAGGTTAATGACCTAAAGCATCACGGACCAAACTTCTTTTCTCATCTTCACCAAAAGTAGTATTCTGAGCAAAACTAGGTCGAGATGGTTGTAAAGGTTCAGAAGTCTCCCCATGAACCGACCAATTTGTATACCCCGGTAAAAATCCATAACGCAATATGTGGCCATGACAAGTTTTTACATCCCAATGATCAACGTTACAACATCTAAGGCATGGACAAGCAATTACCCCTCTTATACTTCTAGCACGAGCAAATTCAATAAAAGACTTGACTCCTTCTTTAAAAGTATTACTTGTTATATGAGCTTTAATCCAACTTTTATCCATTTATGCCGCTTACTTAAACATGTCTATACAATTTTAAAAATAATAATAATAAAAATAAAATAAATAAAATAAAAAATACACATGTAGATGATCCTAGTTTCACTTACAACTACATTTTCAGTTTTAAACATGTTAACATCAATCTATAACTTGATTTCATCTTCAAACCAACAATATCACATATTATATTGTAACTGACGTAAACAGAACTGTGAACATAGTCATCATGAAATCCATTTATTGTTCCATACACTTATATCATATTGTAACTATGTCATATGGAACAAAAATTGTTTACGTTTTAACAACAAAAACTAGCGTTTTATATATCATACTTTAACACACTATGTCAAAATTTAATCATGAAAAATAACAGATGACGAATAACACCATTACTCGAAATATCACTCGTAATTACTTAAGTATAAGACTCACGTACTTAGAGATGAAATCAATTTGGCATACTTTAACACACTAAATCATAGAGATGAAAAACGCTAATTTCTTTATCACACTTTAATAGAGATGAAAAACGCGTTTTACATCTGCCACTATATCATACGTTAACACACTTTATCATAATACGTTAACATACTATATCAATTTGGCATACTTTAACACACTATATTTCGAGATGAAATCAATTTGCCACTATATTTCAAGATGACTCACTACATAAACTAGCGCTATGATACTTTAACACACTATATCACGTATCATATTGTAACTAACGAACAATATCATGTATCAAACGAACAATATCACTTATCATATTGTAACAATATCACTTATCAAAATTTAATTATGAAAAATAACAGAAATCGTACCAGATTCAAGCCGTAAATGAAGATAACGAGATTTAACCCTAATTAAGCATCAAAACCCTAAGCATCAAAACCGTAAGTATTGAAACCCAAACGAACAGCCCTATGTTAAGCCTCCAAACCCTAATTAAGCATCGAAACCCAAACGAACAGCCCTATATTAAGCCTCGAAATTGAAACCCAAATGAATAGCCATATGTTAAGCCTTGAAACCCTAATTAAGCATTGAAATCCAAACAAACAGCCATATGTGAATCTAATTGGGGATTGTTTAACCCAAACGAACAGCCATATGCTCAAACATGATATATGAATCGAATTGGGGATATATGAATCAGTTGTGAATCGAATTGGGGATATATGAATCGAATTAGGTTTTTTGTGTGTGAATCGAATTGGGGATATATATATATGAATCAGTTGTGAATCGAATTGGGGATATATGAATCGAATTAGGTTTTTTGTGTGTGAATCGAATTAAGAAGAGTGAATACGGGATTTTTTTGTTTTTTTTGTTTTTTTTAATTTAATATTCAGACAAAAAGAAGAGATGGGTGTATATGTGTGACACATGGTTGTTTAGAAAAGTTCACACCTCCATGTGTTACAAAATTATACAAAAGTTCACACTTCCATGTGTTACAAAATTATACAATGGTTTTAATAATTTTTTACACTTAAGTGTGTTACAAAATTATATATATATATTTTACACATCTTTATGTGTTAAGAAAACATAATATTTATTCACACTTCTAATCGTGAATGTTATTTAATCACATTTTTAGATGTATAATTTTTTCTCTACTATTGTAAGTGTGAATTTTTGAATATTATAAGTGTCTATAATATGTACACATTTACAAGTGTGAACAACATGTTACAATTGTTCACATCTTCATAAGTGTGAAAAAAAAAGTGTGTACTATTGCCACTTTTTTGTAGTGAATCAGTTATAAGCTATCGGAATAAAAGGACCCTTAAAAGAGTGGATAGAAACACCAATATTCGACCATTAGTGTCAGTTAATTTAACAAAAACAATACTTTAGAACACAAGAGACCTTAGAAATGCGAAGACAAATGGTGCATAGAAACACCAATATTTGACCATTAGTGTCTACGTTGGATCTTAACCAGACATATAATTGGACTCCAACGTTCAGCCTAATTGGTCCCTTGGATAATGGTAGTTTTATATACGCTTTATAACGATTTAATCCTTTAATTCTTAGTCATCCTAAAGTTTAGGGCAAATTGTCTTAAAAGGCATCGAACTTGCCACTTTTTCTTTTTGTGGGCATCGAACTTTTTTTTCTTCCTAAAGTAGCCCTAAACTTGCCTAATTTTCCTTTTGTAGCCTCTAATAAAAAATTAATTACATGAATTTACATAAATCATCCTTGTGGCTCTAAACAATTACACCGTTCATCCTTCCTTGTGTAACTTTATACTATCATAAAATCTTTCTTGATTCATATCTTTTCAACCCACCATTTTTTTCAGCCCCACTTAAAAACATTAAAGACCCAAATATCAAACATGGGATCCGAATCGCTAGCAGTTTTCTCACTGCAGGACTTGCTGTCGCTGCAAAGATCAAGAATGCAAATCAGCAAAGAATTACCACACCAGAAGATTCATTTCTTGCGTTGGCTGGGTGGTCTCTGTGTTTATATGTGAACCCGATGGATCATATTTGTTCCGAGTATATAGGGTATTTTGAACACCGAAAAAAGATGGACGAGATAGGAGCAGGTGGGATTGAACGTTTGGCGACTCAGCATTCTATTTCTGGTGTTTTCTTAAATGCAATCGGGAAAGAGTCTCATGAAGCATTGCATCTTCTTCCTTCAACGAATTTGACTATTAATTTGAGTCCTGCTATTGATTTTAAAGATGCGCATGGGATTCATCAATGGTGGAGATGCGATCAGAAATGGAGACCGAGAGTCTACAGTTGAATCTTATCTACAATCATGGTATCTAACTATTTATGTTGACCTTTTAGTTTTTATGAGGTCAAAGTATTAGCTTTTGTTATTAGATATATAATTGTTTGTTGTTTGATAATTATTATTCTTGTCTAATTGATTGACTATGTTTCAAGATTTGAACCACATCTCTGTGTGCAAGATTTGTTATTTGATGTTAGGAATTATATTTGAGTTGATTATGACAAAATATGAAAGATGAAGGACTTATGAAGACAATTGATGAAGAAGGAAAGACAAGGGACTTACTTGTTAAAGAAGACTTTATTATTTAGTCCCTAGTAGTTAATTGTAACCCTAGACTCTCTAGTATATAAAGAGAGGCAGGAAATTAGGTTTTTTGTGTGTCAAGATGTGAACACCAAAGGTGTGTGTGTGTTTAGCCTAGGTGTAGGGGAGAACGCCTAGGGTGATGGTTAGTTAGTTAGTTCCTAGGCGTACGTTCATGTAAACGCCTAGGTTAGTGTTTAGTGGTAGAGATGATGACGAAGAACTTTGTTAATAATAACAAACGATGTTTTCTTATTCCGCTGTGCATTATATAATCGTTGTTATTGTTATCCCCTAGAGCTCATAAACGATCTTATCAATTGGTATCAGAGCGGGGAGCTCGTGATTTAGGATCTACAAGGTTTTTCGAAGAAAAGGTGAAAATTGAGTTTGGAAAAAATTTCGTAAGGTTTCTGCAGGGCTGTTTTCAATCAGCGATAACTTTTTTGTTAGCCGTTGGATCGGGACGAAATTTTAGGTGGACGTTCTCTATATACTAATCTAACTTTCCACTGAAGGGATCATTAATTGGAGGTTTCAGTAAAAAGATATACTATGTCGAATTCTGCTGCTGAAGGGTTTTTCAGAAAATCGATTTTAAGGTTTTGTTCTTAATAAAAAGATATACTTGATGCTGATTCTTAAAAGTCGATTGATTTGCGACAAAGGTAATTATACTAATACATCAAATTCCATTATTGGTGGTTTCATGTTATATAAACAATGGTCAGATGTAGGCCTCAATTGATAAACGATCACTTCTTATTTGTGGAATCATTATATCGTTTGTCCTATTATGTCAATTTTATCAATTACACAAACCAGTACTTGACAAATTGATAGATTGATATAATAATTGATTGAGGGTTGTCTTCTTTTGCATGAGATATAGTTAACATTGTTTTTATTAACCTTGTACGATAATGGGTCGATGATTATATGATATAAATCATCATCGTGGGTCAGCAGTATTGGTTGGAGCTTGATCAATTTGACCTTCGTTCATATGTGTTTGATATATGTTATGGTTCTAACGTACATGGATATTATTGGAGCATGTTGTGACTATTGAGAGAGTGGACAACAGTGGTGAGGTCAGTATGCGTTTTTCATTGGATGGGCTTTCTAATTTGTTCGTCACATGGTACTAAGGTGAATATTATTATTGTTTTATGCAAAGTACTACTTATGTTTTCAAAGTACTGCACCTTATGATTGAAAGTACTGCTCCTTGAAAGTACTGTTCGGGATTGAACAAAGTACTGCTTACGTTTCCAAAGTACTGATGGTCCCAAAAACAAGGGACTGCTGCATCATAACTTTGGTATTGCTGTGATATTTTTGATTTGATGAGCGTGGTGATTTGAAAAAGACGATGGTACAATAAGGAAGTTGTGATTAATAGCATTCAGTAGCAAGATTGAGTAGCACTTTATTGGTCCTTTAAATTTAATAATCTTCTACTGATTGAGTAAACATGGGACCATGGCATAGATCATTATTGCAATGAATTGGTGTGATTTATTGATCATGCCGGTGATAGTATATTATATTTGCTACTGTTTGAGCTTTGCTCGATATCGGTCAACAAAGGGATTTGGTTTTTGGATTGGGTTAGTTGGACACACACACTAAAGATTTGGTTTTTGAGGTTAAAAGTTGGATTTTTAGAGGTAGTTGATTGGTCATATTGGTCATGTACAAGCATGATATTTGTTATAGATTTTTGGCGACACACACATGAGAGTTAGTTCTTGTCCAAGTTATGGTGATTTAGGACAGAAGATTACACACAGGTTTTGGTGATTGAATATTGGATAGAATATGGTTATTGATTTGAGGGGAAGTCGACATACATACTTTGACACATTTGGATTTTTATTTGTCGGACGACACACGTATTATGTTTTGGATTTTGAGTTTTTGGTTGTGACCTGATGTTCATGAATCAGGTTCAAGATAAAGAACTATTCTTCATATTACTACTACTTGGTTTCAAATGCGATTGTAGTCATCTTTATTAGTATTTGGGGTGGTACTATGTTCTTCATGGCTAGAACTACAACGTATTTGTGATCATGGTGGTTAGTTATTCGACAAGTTCTTATGGTTATTTACATGCATCATTCAAGGGGAAGATTTTTACTACTACTTGTTGGTATTTATACTCCTGGTTTGGATTTCTTTTGCCTTAATTTCATTTTTAGTTGCGGAAAACTTCATGGAGGGTATCTTGAGGCCTTGGAAAGATGGATTAGTCATATGATATTGGTTTGTGGTGGTTGAAATCAAAGTTGCTTCTACTTAGCGTTTTCTTGTGGATTATGACAAAAAGGGGAAGAAGGCATGGCATTACATAGAAGATTTGTAACTTGAAGATCCTTGGTGATATTGCATGTTTAAGGGGAAGTTCTTATCTTTCATGAAATCTTAACTTCAGGGGAAGTTAGTGCTTATTTGGTTTTGTCATTATCAACTAGGGAAAGATTGTTAGGAATTATATTTGAGTTGATTATGACAAAATATGAAAGATGAAGGACTTATGAAGACAATTGATGAAGAAAGAAACACAAGGGACTTACTTGTTAAAGAAGACTTTATTATTTAGTCCCTAGTAGTCAATTGTAACCCTAGACTCTCTAGTATATAAAGAGAGGCAGGGAATTAGGTTTTGTGTGTGTCAAGATGTGAACACCAAAGGTGTGTGTATGTTTAGCCTAGGCGTTAGGGGAGAACGCCTAGGGTGATGGTTAGTTAGTTAGTTCCTAGGCGTATGTTCATGTAAACTTCTAGGTTAGTGTTTAATGGTAGAGATGATAACGAAGAACTTTGTTAATAATAACAAACGATGTTTTCTTATTCAATGTGCATTATAATCGTTGTTATAGTTATCCCCTAGAGCTCATAAACGATCTTATCATTTGATTTATTAATAAAAATGTTCACAACTTCCAGTAATCAAACTAGAAATGGGGAAGTTATAGTTTAGGCTTATTTTCAAATGTTATGTGCTAGTGAAGATTAGTTAGCATGATGAAAGGGTAATCAGCTATGTGAGAATGGGTCAAATCAGATGTGACAAAATGGTTCAAATAATAGGGTAAAAAAAGGAGTAGAATCGTCTTTGGTTTTGTGGTTTTATTGCCATTGTGATTGAACTCATGACCTTTGATAATTTAGTAGGTTCTAAAGACCATCCCGGATTATGAACTTGCGTTGTGATAGTCTCATTGTGGCGGAAGAAAATTCATAAAAATGAGATTAAACAAAAAGACTTGTAATGTGATTGTATCAAATTATTGTGAATGAAGTCTTGGGCTTCCACTTATTCTGAGCTGTCTAGGTCATAGAGGGTCCGTTGACGATATGTTACAAGGTGTCAATTATTCATCTGCTGGTGCCGGGATCATCTTCTCTAGTGGATCAGAATTGGTAATATCTTTGTTTCATATGGGTAATAAAGTTTACTGTAACACGGTTGATAGAACTTTATTAGACTGAAAGTATATCAAGATATCCCAAGGCAGTTTAGATGGGAGATTGTGCTAAAAACCTTGGACTTGCCACAAATATCAAGATATCCCAAGGCAGTTTGGATGGGAGATTGTGCTAAACACCTTTGACTTGCCACAAATATCTCCATATCCATTTTGTGTTAAGACACTTAAGTTAACTTCGGTTAATTATTCGAGTTGTAAACTGATTTCGTCTTTGCTTAATAAGCTTAGGTACGTTGAGAGTTTGATCATTGAAAAATCTATTGGATTGAGGTCTTTGACTGTTAAAGGTGTTGCTAAGCTTGTGATCTTAAGTGTCATAGAGTGTGATGATCTTAAGTCGGTGAATGTGGAGGCACTGGAGCTTGAATCACTTCGATTTTGCGGGATTATGTTGGTTTTCTTTGTAGAATGTAATGTACTTGGAAGATGTAAGGTTGGATTTTGTGGGTCCGGGGTTTAACCACTTGAACCATGGGCTCTTTAATCCGCTCTTGAGAGCAATTCGTGATGTGAAAGTGCTTACACTTCACGGATGGATGTATAAGGTATGTTTTTATTTGGATTTTGAGCATAAAGAGTTACATCGTTAACATATTGAATTACTTAAATGCTCTGTTTTTATAATTCTTGTAGGATGTTTTTGGACCATTGTTGTTAACAAAGCATAACGAGCTACATTTTAGATTCAGTAAACTTCAAGAATTGTGGTGGATCGATAGCAGTATGGAAGATGATAACATCAATTCGTTGTTTTGTTTCTTGAAGTTTTGCACTTCTCTCAAGCGGTTGTTCGTAACAGTAAGTTCCCTTCTTGTCTCTACATTTTTAAGCCTTTTGTTAGCTGTACATTGTTCTCGGAGGAAGGTAAATTTATTTCGTAGCAAGAATCCCTTTTGTTACAAGTGTCGTGTCTTGGATCATATAAATGTATCTTTCTTGTCTTAGAAGTTTATATATAGAATTCTAGTAAATTAGGTATCTATAAACATAACAATAGGTAATTAGTATATACTCTAGCAAATTGCTTAACAATGCAAACATTTTGTCTATACTAATAGTCAAGAGTTTAGGAGAAACTATAGTCAAAAGACTGTTTTTCATGTTCAAAATTCCCTCCACGAGTAACCTGGCCGGGTTAGGAGAAATCTCATATGTTTACCTGTTTATAATGTCACTACAAATTCATCTAGTGAATTGCAAGTAGCCAAGTACCAATGATAACATTTTGATGCAAGTATCAATATTTCTGTTGCATATCGAGATATATTGTGCATGTTATACTTTGGCCACCAAGTATAAGTTAGTTGATGGTGATTATTTGAAGATTTATCACACCGAAACTCACCACAAAGAGACCCACGACAGGGAGCACACAAGTTTTGGATGGTGGCGGATGGTGGCTGCCTGGATTAGTTTAAGTTTATAGCTACAAGGACTAAATGTGTAAATTATTAGTGCCACAGGGACCTTTTATGTAATTGACTCAAGGATGAACGGTGTAATTGTTTAGAGCCACAGGGATGATTTATGTAAATTTATGTAATTAATTTTTGATTAGAGGCTACAAAAGGAAAATTAGGCAAGTTTAGGGCTACTTTAGGAAAAAAAAAAGTACGATGCCCACAAAAGGAAAATGTGGCAAGTTCGATGCCTTTTCAGATAATTTGCCCTAAAGTTTAATCACTTAACTTTTTTTGACAAATATTTTATCCTTAACTTTAGTTGACTATTTGATTTAATCCTTAGACTTTGTTTGACGGTGTTCTTTCCCTCAACTCTAAATTTTTTGTTTGGATAAACCCCTTAGAGCAGTTACATTAATAACGGCATAACGCCGTTAAATTGGAAAATAACACCGCTTTTGGCGTTAAACCGTTGGAGGATCTGCGTTAATGCACCGTTAGTCCCTGCACGTTATCCCCATAACGCCCGTTAGTGGTAATTAAAAAAAAATAAAAAATAAAAAAATCAAAAAATTTTCAAAAACACCCCCTCAACGGCTAGTAGCCGTTAGATTTAAAAAAAAAATTACATAAAACCCCCTAACGGCTAGTTTTTACAAAAAAAAAAATCAAAAACATTTTTTACCACTATAAATACCCAACTAAAACACCATTTCTTTCACACTTCCATAATTCAAATTCATAATTTATATACTTCCTCTCACACTTTCATAATTCAAGAATCAAGTTCGTTCACAATGAATCCAAATCAATTTGGTGAAATTCCTCTGCATTGGTCAGACGTTGATGACGAAGAGGACTTCCAATTTATGGCGTCAGTGTAATGCAGTATCACCTTCAGTTGGAACAAGAAGAAGCATCTGAACATCCTACTCGTGCTCGTAGCTATATATATCGTGAACGTGAGATTGCAGAAGAACGTATGCGCAACGATTATTTCGTTGAAGGTTGTAAGTATTCAAACCAGAATTTTCGCAGAAGATTTCGTATGAGCCGGAAACTATTCCTGCAAATAGTTGAAGGTATTGAGTCTTAAACTTCCGATAATATTCCAGATCATTTTACTTACTTTAGGCAAACACCCGATTGTACGGGTCGAATGAGTTTAAGTGCTCTAATGACGTATAGGTCTGCCATACGCCAATTGGCGTACGGCACCTCACCCGATGCATTTGATGAATACTTGCAAATGGGTGCAAGTTGTCACACCCCCAAATTACCTGTTTTGCAGCGGAATGGAATTCCTGGGGATTGACTGTCATAGCATCACAATCACAGTTATATTGAACGACCTAAAGTGTCGTTTGGAAAATACATCGTTTGATTTAATAAAATAATCAGAGTTACAAAGTATAGGTCCCAAATGAAAGTTACTATGTGCGGAAAGATAAGTTTGTTACAATTCAAACGATGTTTTAAAGTACGTAAAACCCAAGTGAGACGCGTCGTCAACACGACCCCATGATGTGTCCAAATGCATGCCATGAAGTAAATGCCTTAGATACCTGAGATAAAACATGCTAAAAAGTGTCAACACAAAGGTTGAGTGAGTTCATAGAGTTTGAGTTGAAATGTAAAGCCTTTAAAAATCGTTTATGCAGCAAAGGCATTGTAAATCGTTGAAATGTAAAGACTTTCAAAATCGTTTATGCAGCAAAGGCATTGTAAATCCACTCAGTTCCAAGTTCCGCCCATACAAAACTTGCAACCTGTGTGTTCACAACCCACTGCCAAAATATGTAGAGTTAATGTTCAAACACATGATGTCAAATGAATTCACAAAATAGTGCATGGCTCAATGTATCGAAATCGTTTATTTAATATAAAATTTACGCGTTAAAGGTGAAATGCAATGTCATGAATGAACTAACGTGATGCAAATGATGTTAATGAAATGTAGACTGATCTTAGTCCATATGAAATGTTCGTGATGATATGATCATGAATTCGCCGCTAAACCATTAAGGTTACGCGAATTTGGAACACGTAAACCTAGTTTACGATAAATGTTGAAATTGTAAGGCATGAATTGTTTTGAGAAATGACCAAAAATTGAGAATTGTGACACAAGTACTTCAAAATTATGTCTTGATAATTTTAACAAATGCATTATTGATTTGTTTATGTCGGAGTATTTAAGAAAACCAACATGGGCCGACATTCAAAAACTTTGTCAACAACATGAAGAAAAACATGGTTTTCCGGGAATGCTTGGTAGCATTGATTTGTATGCTCGGAATGGAAAAATTGTCAGTGGCTTGGCAAGGGCATTTTGCTAGGGGTGATAAAAAATACCCAACAATTATGCTTGAAGTTGTTGCTTCTCAAGATTTATGGATCTGACATGCATCTTTTGGGATGGCGGGGCGAGAATAACGATATTAATATTTTAGACCGGTCTCGTTGTTCGACGACATTCTTAATGACATTGCCACAAGAGCACCTTATATGGTCAATGGAACTAGGTATGAACAGGGTATTACTTGGTGATGGAATTTATCCACAGTGGGCAACTTTCGTCACAAATCCTTCACGGCAACAACTCTACGAAAACATACGTACTTTAAAAGGAGACAAGAAAGTGCCCGAAAGGATATTGAACGTGCTTTTGGTGTTCTTCAAGGCCGTTGGGGTATACTACAACAACCGGCACGTCAATGGGAAATTGCCACGATACGTAGAATCATGTATTCTTGCATTATTTTGCATAACATGATTATAAAAGATCAAAAATTTGCATTACGTGACTGGGTGGATCCTTCAGCAAATTTGAGGAAACGAAGATGGGTTGAAAGATGTGATACTCACAGTCGTAAGGCAAAAGAAATACACGGCCGACAAACGCATACCCAACTCCAACAGGACCTTATGGAGCATGTTTGGCAGAAGAATCTTGAACGACATGGATAACAACAAGAGAGCGACGATGAATAAGTATTTGCTATTTTTTGTTATTTTTTTTCGGTGTGTTTTTTTATTTCGTTGTAAATTTTTTTTCGATGTATTTTTATAATTTCGTATTGTAATATGTTTTCAAATTTAATGTTATGTTTAGTTTAATAAATGAAGTGTTTGTTTTAGTTTAGGGGTTGAAATTGAAAATATGAAATGCTAAAGTTTAACTTGAGATGTTATTGATGTGCGTGTTTTTTGAGGATGTTAAGGTGAAATGTTAAAGCTGATGTGGCGCTGACGTGGCTGGTGTTATTTCATAACTTGAGTTATTAATGTGTATGCTCTTAACTCTAAATATCCGTTCTCTTAAAACATTTAATTTTAAATAACCTTTTATTTAAAATCTTTAACCTTCAATAAAAACTTGTGAATACTTTTTACAATGTTTTATTACTAACCCACAAAATATAGTTAAAGTATCGACTGCTAACTATGCATATTACAGATTCGGTTTCGGATAAAGAAAAATTAGCTGTAACTAGGGTATTCAAAAAATCGAAATAACAGATCCGCTTAGTCTGAACTAGAAAGATGATAATAACTAAAGAACCGAAAAAAAAGAGTGGATCATGAGGCGTGCTAGTTCGGGTAGCGAGAAAAGTAGATGATAGCTTCACATGGCCATTGCCTTACTTCACGACTAAGTCGGCTATGTTCTTTATGTATGGTTCAAGTACTTGTCGCCTTTAGGTAGGGTTCGGGTTGTTAAACATGATACCTTCCCTGTGAAAATGGTTATTAATCTTCTAACTACATGAATCTATTTGAAACAGCAAACACTCGTGATCGTAATGATAAAAATCAAGGTTATAAATAGCGTGAGGCGTGGCATGGCGGCATGACCAAGCCTCACGCCTTTGCGGCTAAGGCGAAGCTTTTGCGTTTATAAGGCGTGGCATAAGGCGTCAAAAAGTATGAAAATATTTATATATTTATATTATAACTCATAAATATCGAGTTTACAAAAACATGTGCCATAAGGCGGCGTGGCGGCATGACGTGGCTGCATGACCAAGCCTCACGCCTTTGCGAGGCTTTTGCGGAGCCTTTGCGAGCCTTTTAGAACAGTATTAAAAATAATAGGTTGTTTAAGGTTAGAGATAGAAAAAGGTAGCTAAAATAGTTAAGTGTCTTAACTCAGCGGTTCAATTAAATTGTAAAACAAAGTTAAGTGGTTTAATTAAATGGTCAAACAATGTTAATGATAAAAATATTGCAATAACAGTTAAATGGTTTTTTTAAATAAAGGGTTTGCCCGATAAATGTATTACTTAAAAAAAACGTTTAATTATGTAAGTGAAATCTCACATCTCAACCTATTTACATAGGCGGAAAAAAACTCACTGTATGTGCTTAAAACCATACTTATCACAAAAATGTCACCCAAACTTACGAACCTACTAAAAACGACTATTAACTACAAAATTACATTTGATTGCTTGTTAGAATAGTGGGCTTCAGATTCTTTTATTTTATATATGCTTGTTGTTTCTTTGCAATAATTGGTCTTTAAAAAAAAAAGGTAAGCTGACAAACTACATGCATTAAAAAGACTTCACAACAAGCTAAAAAGAACAATATTACTTTGCATAGTGGTTCAATGATTTTAAAAGTAGTAATTTAATTTCTATATCTTAAATAAATGATTCAATTAAATAGTTTCAAATAATTGAGTTATAATATTTTTAAGGAAGAAACAAATCTTAATTTGTCTATATATGCCAGCTAGAGAATACGTAAGTGTTCAGTGTAGGAGATATGGGTTCGAAGACTCCGCTTAAACTCCCTTGTATACATTTTTCGAATTTAGACAAACACACAAACAAATTCGAATGGGATTCGACGAAATCCCAAGTCCATCAAGCTCTTCAGGAGTTTGGTTGCTTCGAAGCAACCTTCCACAACATCACACCCGAGCTCCGAACGTCCATATTTGAATCCTTGCAGCTACTTTTTGATCTTCCTTTACAAACAAAACAAAAAAATCAATACTCAAAACCCTTTCATGGCTACGTTGGTCAATACCCAATGGTGCCACTCTATGAAAGCATAGGAATTGAGGACGCACCCATTCCAGAGAAGACTGAAAGCTTCACCAAAATGTTGTGGCCCGAAGGAAACCCAATATTCTGGTATCTAATCTTGTTTCTTAGTTGCATGTCTAATATATATCTTCTATTGTAGAAATTATAACAACACCAAGATAGTATCCAACCAACCACCCCTTGATTCAAATTAGATAGTATCAGTTTACAATACGTGTGAGATATAACAAGATTGTCACCAGGTGTGAGCAATCAACCAAACTATGATCTAGGCTTGATCAAGATGATAGATCAGCCTAACTATACAATGAGTAAGGATCAGAGAAGAGGTCAGGAGAGTCGTATTGGAGAAGACGACTTGAGTGAGTGAGAATGCAGTGGAGGAGGGGAGTATTTATAGGCAGCAAGTTTGCTCTTGACCATCTTTGGCCCCTGCACAAATATAAAGAGACAAACACAGCACAAACTAAATATGTTAGAGTTAGAAAGGTTTTGTGAGTGACAGAACAAGTCCCTGTACATATAGAGGGAAGGTTTGACCAGGTTATTCAACACCCTCCCTCAAACCTTCAACCTGAAACATGTCCATCATACCAAGCTTATCACAAAGCCACTTATGTTGCTTAATATCCAAGGCTATAGTCAGGATATCAGCAATTTGCTGAGAAGTGTGAATTTTCTCAGTTCTAATAACCCCAGCAGAAACTTTTTCTCTAACCAAGTGAACATCAATTTCAAAGTGCTTAGTTTTCTCATGGAAAACTGGATTACCAGCAATCTGCAGAGCAGAGCTATTGTCACAATGCAAAACCACAGGGTAAAGGTTTTAACACCCATGTCACCAAGCACATTAGCAAGCCAAATAATTTCACAAGTAGCAGAAGCCATGCATCTATACTCAGCTTCAGAGGATGATCTAGACAAGGTAGATTGTTTTTTACTTTTCCAAGTCACCAAAGAATCACCCAAAAACACACAATAACCAGAAATAGATTTTCTAGTGACTGGACATCTAGCCCAATCAGAATCAGCATAAGCTGTGAGCTTAAGATTCCCATTTGCATTAATCTGAATGCCATTACCAGGAGATCCTTTTAAGTATCTCAAAACTCTAAGGGCAGCATTCAAGTGAGATTGTAAGGGAGCATGCATAAATTGGCTTAAACAGTGAACAGTGTAGGCAATATCAGGTCTTGTATTAGTTAGATAGATTAATTTCCCAACAAGCTTATGATAATTACCTATATTAGATAAAGCTTTATCATCATCAGATTCAATATGATTTAGAGTGGTGTTCTCAGGCAAAGGGGAATCAACAGGTTTGGCAGCAAGTAAGCCATATTCATGCAAAAGCTCAAGACAGTACTTCCTTTGACTGAGACACACACCATTATCATTTTCTAAAACTTCAATTCCAAGAAAGTATTTCATCTTTCCTAGATCTTTGATTTGAAATTTGGTTTTTAAGAACACTTTAAACTTCTCAATTTCACTAACATCATTTCCAGTGATGATAATGTCATCAACATACACAAGC
Source organism: Chrysanthemum makinoi (assembly GCA_910596185.1). Lineage (NCBI taxonomy): Eukaryota > Viridiplantae > Streptophyta > Magnoliopsida > Asterales > Asteraceae > Chrysanthemum > Chrysanthemum makinoi. The sequence continues at coordinate 92,278,069 of OU343219.1, read as the reverse complement.
ATAATCAAACACACATTACCAAACCTCTTAGTGAATAGAGAGTAATCAAATTTAGACTGCACAAACCCATTTTCACTCAGAATTAAAGTAAGTTTGGCATTCCATTGTCTAGGAGCCTGTTTAAGGCCATATAGAGATTTATTGAGCTTCACAATTTTAGACTTATGATCATCAAAGCCAGGAGGAAGAGTCATATAGACCTCCTCAGCTAAATCACCATATAAAAATGCATTATTAACATCTAATTGAAAAATACTCCAATTATGACAAACAGCAATATTAAGCATACATCTCACAGTGGACATTTTAACAACATGGATGAAAGTTTCTCTACAATCAAATCCCTCCCTCTGGCTAAAGCCTCTGGCAACAACCCTTGCTTTATATTTGTCAATTTCACCTGAGGATTTGTATTTTATTTTCCATAACCACTTACTATTGACAGTTTTCCTTCCTTTAGGAAGTTCACACTCAGTCCAAGTGTTATTTCTTTTAAAGCAGTTATCTCATTATTCATAGCCTGAACCCAATTAATATCTTTAGCAGCCTCCTCATAAGAGGAAGGCTCAACAGATTTGTTTAAAGTGGTTGAGAAACAATAATTTGCAGAATTTAGATTAGAGTAACATACATATTTTTGAAGCCCATACTTTACATTACTACTCACAACATAATCATTAAACTTAGCAGGCATTCTAGAGTCCCTACTAGACCTTCTAAGAACAGGCTGCTCATGACTAATGTTCTGAGTAGGGATAGATTGAGTGGTGTTCTCATTAGTGGGGGCACTTCCCTCAGGGAGATTATTGTCATCTATAGATGTTGCCATACCAGTATTCTCACCATCATTAGAAGTATGTGTACTTCTAGGGCATGAATAGGCACAACCATCATCATTGGATGTATTAGAACCTCTCCTTTCATCATTGGGATTTAGATCAATGTGTTTCTCATTGAAAAAGTTTAGATCATTGAGTGTAGTTTCAGAAGCCTTATCAGTTTATAGTTGAGTGTTCATTTTAAATGGAAAGACAGTTTCATAAAATTGAACATCTCTAGAGTAAGAAATCAGTTTAGACTCAAGACTGTAAACCTTATAAGCCTTTTTTTGTTGTAGAAAACCAATGAGGATACATTTTTCAGATTTAGAAGCAAATTTATCAGAATTGTTAAGAATAGAAGAGAAATGAGACAACCAAAACATCTCGGATGAGAAAGTTTTGGTTTTTGACCATATACCAAAGACAAAAAGGAGACTTTCCACTCAGAACTGAAGATGGTAACCTGTTAATTAGATAGGCAGCAGTTAAAATGCATTCAGGCCACATACTTAAAGGAATACCACTTTGAAACAACAAGCTTCTAGCAACATTTAATAAGTGCCTGTGCTTTCTCTCAGCAATCCCATTTTGCTGAGGAGTATAAGCACAAGTAGTTTGATGAGTAATACCCAGACTGCTGAACAAATTACTCATTTTATTGTTAATAAATTCAGTACCATTGTCTGATCTCACAGTTTTAATACCACACTTAAATTGATTTAGAATTAGATTAACATAGCTAACAAATAAGTTATAAACCTCATCTTTAGATTTTATAAGATAGATCCAAACAGACCTGGTAAAATCATCAACAATGGTCATAAAGTATCTAAATCCTTCTCTACTAGTGACCTTGTAAGGACCCCAAAGGTCTATATGCACAAGATCACCAATAGAGGAACTCTTATGATCACTAATAGGAAAGGATTCCCTGGTCTGTTTGGCTTTGTGACAGATGTCACAAGGAGACACATGAGAATCTTTAGTGAACTTAAGATCAGATTGAAGCATGTTCACAGCTTGGTCAGATGGATGACCAAGTCTGTTATGCCATAAGGATTTAGAAACATAACAAGTAACAGACATATTACCTATTGTTTGATGTTTAGAAGAAATAGGAGAGGGAGTATCAAACAGATAGAGACCACCATTTTCACTACCAGTCCCCATGATTTTGTTTTGAGTCAAATCCTGAATGTAACATTTAGATTCATCAAATCCAACAAACATTCTATTGTCTTTAATTAGTTTATGCACAGATAATAGACTAACACAATATTCAGGAACTACCAACACATCATATAAAGTAATTTTATCAGAGAGTTTTAAGTTACCAATATGCTTGATTTTGGCAAGAGTACCATTGGGATGTCCCACAGTAAGGTTTAATTCAGAAATATCAACAATGCTAAACATATTAAAAGTATTAATAGTCATGTGTTGGTTTGCCCCTGAATCAATAATCCACCCAATACTATCTTTACACAAAGAAGTATTGTGGTTATAAAATTTATGAAAATTTATGTTAAAGAAAACATTATTGTTCATAAAGTTGGGTATACCTGCCATATTGGCTTGCATACTGCTAGAAGGCATGTCTTTGATAAGATTCATTAATTTCATCATCTGTTCATTAGTGATAGACATAGAGGAACCATTTTCCATAGATGAACCATTAGCATTATGAGAAGTTTTGAAGTTAGTTTGTTTTTTACCAGGATTTTTATTATACCCAGGAGGAAATCCAATTATTTCAAAACATCTATCAACAGTGTGACCAATTTTACCACAATTAGTACAAAGTAAGTTTGGATTAGGACCCCTATTATTGTTATTATTCCCAGTATTAACAAACTTTTTATTATCATTAACAAAACTCTTCTTATTTTCAAATCTCTTATTTCCATTATTAGTCCAATTTGTTTTTGAAACAAATCCAGCAATTTAAGATTTAGAATCAGAACCAGTAGAAGAAGAGGCAATGCCTCTATGAGACTCTTCTCTGGAAATAGTAACAAAAGCATCCTTAACATCAGGAAGAGTCTCTCTAGAGAGAATACTGCTTCTGATAGGCTGATAAATTTCATTAAGAACCATAAGAAATTGCATAAGTTTCATAAGTTGATTATGTTTTAACACATCTTCTCTAGCAGCACAAGTACACATAGGCAATTTGGTCATAATATCAAATTCTCTCCATAATGAGTTAAGCTTATGATAATATTCAGACACAGTTAATTCTCCTTGTCTAAAATTATTAATTTTTTGCATAAGACTCAAAATAATAGAACCATCAAGTTTATCATAAGTCTCTTTAAGTTCAGCCCAGACCTCAGCAGCATTTTCAGAAAAGATTTGACCAAGATATAAATCTTCAGACACAGAATTCAAGATCCAAGACAACACAATAGAATTGCATCTCTCCCATTGATTAGAGAGAACATCACTAGAAGCATAAGTAGCCTTAACACATTTACCATTAATAAAACCAGCTTTATTCCTAGTATTAATAGCCAATTTCATAGCTGTAGACCAAACTCTATAATTTTCAGTACCAGTAAGTTTAATAGACACAATAGATGATGTACTAATATCATTAGAATGAAGATGCAAAGGATTACCCAAGTCAAGATTACTAATCAGATCAACATCACTAGTACCAGGAGCCATAATAAAAACTAGATAAGCAACTATCAGATAAAACAGAAAAGAACCAGCAGAGTAATAATACTGACAAATAACTTTGCAAGAAGATAAAACTCACACCCAAAAATTACAAAGTCCATCCAAGGAGACTGCGTGTGACCAGAGCAGGTATTCACACCTCTCAAGGAGGCAGATCAAGGAGTTAATCACACCGTTTGCACCCCCTTAACTAAAACTAAGTAATTTTTAAGAGAGAAGATAATACTTACAGAGCTATAATGAGAAGAACCAGCGGAAAGAAATCACAACACTCTTATTAAGAGATATTGTGAAAGAATAAGGTCCCAATAATCACCAGAAAACACCAGTAACAAGAACCCCCAAATCAGAAAAATTAGGGTTTTCAAATTCAAACCCTAATTTACCAGAAATCACCACAACCAGCAATTAACTCAACACGAATGTTGAATTAACCAAGAATCGATCAGATCTCAACCCAATTTCAAGAACCCCCAAAAATTGGATGAAACCCTAGACAACGAAATCACCAATCAATCAGAGCCAAAGCTCTGATACCATGTAGAAATTATAACAACACCAAGATAGAATCCAACCAACCACCCCTTGATTCAAATTAGATAGTATCAGTTTACAATACGTGTGAGATATAACAAGATTGTCACCAGGTGTGAGCAATCACCCAAACTATGATCTAGGCTTGATCAAGATGATAGATCAGCCTAACTATACAATGAGTAAGGATCAGAGAAGAGGTCAGGAGAGTCGTATTGGAGAAGACGACTTGAGTGAGTAAGTATGCAGTGGAGGAGGGGAGTATTTATAGGCAGCAAGTTTGCTCTTGACCATCTTTGGCCCCTGCACAAATATAAAGAGACAAACACAGCACAAACTAAATATGTTAGAGTTAGAAAGGTTTTGTGAGTGACAGAACAAGTCCCTGTACATATAGAGGGAAGGTTTGACCAGGTTATTCAACATCTATAAACTCTATTTGTCCTGTGAAGTACTTTCAAGCTTGAATACTGCTTTGTAGCAAAACTATACAAGAATTCTCAGAGAAACTATCAAAACTCGATCAAATGGTTAGGATGATGGTGCTGGAGAGTTTGGGATTGGAAAAATACATGGATGAACATATGGATTCAACATATTATTTGCTTCGGGTCATGAAATATAAAGGACCCAAAACAAATGAGTCCAAACTCGGACTCAAATCTCACACAGACAAGAGCTTAGTCTCAATTTTACATCAAAATCAAGTTAACGGATTGGAGGTGCAAACTAAATCAGGAGACTGGATCAAGATTCAACCTTCGCCCGACTAGTTCATTGTTATGACTGGAGATGCCTTATACATAAGTTTTATATATAAATTGTTATGATTATATATTGTTAGTTGTTAGCGGCCTCTTTTTCGGGTATATTTTGACTCATCTTTGAAAACTTACAATTATAGGTATGGACAAATGGACGCTTGCATTCGCCTTACCATCGAGTGATTATGAGTGTGGAGATCTTAAGGCGAGGTATTCTCTTGGATTATTTTCGACGCCAAAGGCTGGATATGTGATTAGAGCCCCAATAGAAGTTGTGGATGAAAAGGATCCGTTACTCTTCAAACCGTTTGATCATGTTGAGTTTCTTCAGTTTTTATACACTATGGACGACCGCCAAACTCAGTCTGGTCTAAAGACTTATTGTGGTGTCTAATAAACCAACATGATGAGTCGTGTTTGTCTTGACATGTTTTTTTATATGTTAAACCTGTGTCTTGCTTGTGTTTGATCATGTTGTTGCGTATTCTACATGTACATGGTATTTTAAAAATAAATAATGAACACGACAGTTTGAAGAGATGGTTTTCTCTTAATCCAAATGCATGTATTTTGATGCGATCAGACATATGTATCTATTCAAATTAAGGATCAATATACGCATATCTTATCAAATTTTGCGAAAATGTTCGCTTAATTTATTTTTATTCATCAAAGTTAGTAAAGTTTTCGAATTTTTCATCTAAGTTACCAAACGTTTAAAAATTGTTCATTCCTACTCCGAAAATTGCTTACCAGGTGTTAACCGGTTGACGAATGCCACATCATTAGATAAAAGGTGTTAATATACAAATATATTACAAACTTTGTAAAAATGTTCAGCTAAGTTACTAAGTTTGCATTTTGTTCATCCAACGTACTGAACGTTGAACTCCAGTTGTTGTCGGGATGATGTTAGAGTAAGTGAACAAGTTCGTTGTATATGTTTTTAGTCTTGAATGAGCATATATAGCTATTCTGAACAGTTGAAAATGATTTTTATTGCAAAACTGTAACTAAGAGGTTTAGAATCTTATCATATTTTTATGGGTGTTGATACTCACACCATTTTATTTGATAGTTACATCATTTTATACAAGTAGTATAGCACATCATACAACACTGTATTGCACAGATTGTAGTGAAAGTATAAAAAGTGATGGTGTGACAACTGGCAATTTAGGGAGTTTATTTTAGGTAACTGCATTACGTTAAACTAAACCGAGCTTTCCCTTTATCACTATTTTTATAGACCATGACTTGATGTTATATCGTCTATTGGTTTTTACGGATTATTTCACTATTGAATGAGGTATCGTATGAGTTTTAACTCTATTTGGTAGGCACTATTCGATTCGGCACTAGAAAAGCCTAAAACGAGAAATATTGTAACTTTTAGACCGTAACTCGAAAATTGACAAATAAATAGTCAAAACTCGTGGGAAAACGTAAATAACGATGTTAGAAAATCGAATGAACGTTGTGAGACACTCGGGGGACAATATATGAGCTCAGGAATGGGTAACGGGATAGTTTACGAAAAATGACGCCTTCGGCCGCTCCCCTTTTCCCCTAGCCGGCCACCCCTCCCCCCCATTCTATTTATTTATTAGTCCCTAACACTAAATATATATACCCCATCACAACCTCATTACTACTCTTTGTTTCTCTCACTAAAACACACACACAACACTCTTTCTCTCTCTACACTCTCTCTCTAAAAACCCTAAACACAAACCCTAGCCGCCACCTTTTGGCCGCCGGCCACTGTTCTGGCCGAAATCCGGCACACCGCCGCGCGTGACCCCTACCTCCACCACCATCTTGAAGCTCTCTTTCTCCTCTTTCCAACCATATATAATACTCTCACTAAAACCTTCATTAACACCTTCAAATTTAAAGATTAAGATTCGGATTTTTAGGGTTTCAAGTGGGTTTTGCAATTGGTGCTTGAATAAGGTAAATGGAACATGGTTAGAGCTTGTTTAAGCTATAAAAATCCACGTATGGGCTTATTAGGGTTTCGAACCTATGGTATAATTTAGGGCTTTTGGGTGAAACATGAAATTAAGTCTAATTAACACCTAAATAAACAAGTAATTAGTGTTTGGTAAGTGTGTGTTGTATCAATTTGATGGGTTTATGCATTTTAAGTTTAGTTTCATACTTTTTGTTAGAATAGATGATGGGTTTTGTGTTTGGTTGATGATTGGAGCTTGAATGATTGGATTTGGATGTTGTGGAAGTGATTTGGTTGTGTTTGAAGGTGAGTGATGAGGCGTACGAGCCACTAGGGACTCGTACGTGGCTCATGGTTTGTGTACAAGACCCAAATGGACCACGGGTCCGGGTCGGGTCGTTTTGGTAGCTTGTTGGTTGATGTAGTTGATGTTTGGATGAGACGCGTGGAGCCGAAAAGCTTCTAGAGCTTGTTTGGTTCACGTGGTGACCATTAGGGTCATAACATTGGTTTCGGGTATATTTGGTTGATTGATTGGTTGGCGAGATTGTTTTGAGTTGGTTTGGGATTGAATTGCGCAATTATGAATTTTAAATTTGGACTTGATATATATATTGTTGACTTTGAGCTACGTCGGCGTTACTTTGAATTTTTAGTCAATAGTTGACTCCGACAAAGCCGTAACATGGACTTTAGTATAATTTGGACTATTGATTGATTAAAAGCCGAGAAGTCATGACTCGTGCTTGTGGACTCGAAACGAATAACGATATGAGGTTAATATTGGAATTTGACGAAATATATATATAAACATGAAAATGCTAATAGACTATGAAATATAAATAATAAATGGGCTTTTGTACCAAAAATATCGATAACAAGTCTTATCTTGTTATTTACTGTTTTTAAATGGAAACTAACGACTAAATTTGGAAATGTTTTATAATAAATAAGTAATTAATGTTTCGAGTACACGTTAATCAATAAATGTCAATTGTGGACATTTAATACTAGTTTAAGTATTTATTTACTTATGTTGTGTGCATGGGTTACGGATAACCTAACGTTAACAGTGTGGATCCACGTGGGTAGCGGACTTATTAGGTTGACGAATCTAATAAGAGCCCGCTAGGTACGTTGGGTAACCTTATTAATGGGGGAATTATCCTTATGACTCTTTAGGATACGATTGATTTATGGGATAATAAGCGACACGAGTAAATAAATGAGTTTATCGAGTTGACGAATTCGATAAGGTCTACTATTTATTCTGAAACTTATTGAACTATGGAGCTTATCGTTTAGAGGTCTCATTGTGACGCGTTGAGTTATGTATTGGTTGCTTGAGTGCATTTATAACATCATATTGAGTCGATACACCCACATGAGGAATACCAAACACTAGGATTAAATGGTGAAACGAGACATTTTTGGAAATAACGAAATGGAATACATTGGGGTAGATAACGTTGATTTCGAGGAATATATATATTAAGTTTGGTTTACATTAATAGGTTGTGCCGAGTCGATAGTTGTTGTGCCGTGATTTGAAAGTTTCTAGGTTTAGCAGGCTATTATAGGAGATTCATTGAGGGTTTCTCCAAGATAGCTAAGTCGCTGACCAAACTAACACAGAAGGATGTTAAGTATGAATCGGGAGAAAAGGAAGAAGAAGCATTCCAACTTATGAAGGAGAAGTTGTGTAGTGCGAGACCCACATGGACCACGGGTCCGGGTCGGGTCGTTTTGGTAGCTTGTTGGTTGATGTAGTTGATGTTTCGATGAGACGCGTGGAGCCAAAAAGCTTCTAGAGCTTGTTTGGTTCACGTGGTCTTAACCGCGACCATGTCATGACCATTAGGGTCATAACATTGGTTTCGGGTATATTTGGTTGATTGATTGGTTGGCGAGATTGTTTTGAGTTATATCGCATTGAGTTATATATTGGTTGCTTGAGTGCATTCATAGCATCATATTGAGTCGATACACCCACATGAGGAATACCAAACACTAGGATTATATGGTGAAACGAGACATTTTTGGAAATAACGAAATGGAATACATTGGGGTAGATAACATTGATTTCGAGGAATATATATATTAAGTTTGGTCTACATTAATATGTAATAATTAGCTTAATATGGCCTTTATGTTAGTAATTAGCCTTAGGCTTATGTAGAAGGCCCATAAGCCTAGGCCTAGTCCAATAAGAAAAAGGAAGGGACTAGGAGTGTTGCCCTAGCTCCCTCTCCTATAAATACTATGTAATAACCCTGACTTGAGGGTTGGTTGTTCAATTCATTTCACTTTCATACTCCTACGCGTAACCTTTCCATATCATACGTGTGTGTTTGTGTGTGTTATTGTTCATCCTTCATCTCTTTCTTATTTCTACATATTGATGCTTGTGTTACATATATGGTGACCTAACAGTGGTATCAATCGCCAAATAGTTGGGGGAATCGGTTTGTTTTTGAAGTGGGTTTCGGTCCTACGCGTAACTACCGGTTTACAAACTTTGGTTAAGCAAAACACATTTTTACACTCTTTAATCCAAGATTCTTGTACTTTCAACGCTTTAAGGTGTTAAAATAACCTGCTTTGGCAAAAGTTACAACCTTTACGTGTGGATCATTGTTTTGAGCTAGCTTTTTCGTGGTAGATGCTCTTGCCAGAACAGTTTTAGACACTTTGGATCATCAAGTTTCACACTTTTGTGTTCTTTTGGTGATATTGAAGCTATCTCATCACAAAAATCTGGTTTAGAAACATCTTTGGGCAAAAGTCATTTTACGAGTAGTTCTATGCGTATCAATACCCTAAAACTACGCGTAACTCATTCCTTGGTTTGATCTTCTTTTTGGTTTTACTCCGTGTTTTCTTGCTTGGATAAGCCTGAAAATACGTCGACTTTTGGATATCTTTTGCCGCGGATAGTGTAAAAGACCACTTGGGCAAAACCCTAAAATTACGCTAAGCATAAGCTTACGCGTAGCATTTTACGCATAAGATTTATCTTATGCTAAGCTTTGTTCACGCATAGTTAATCCTACGCCTAAATTTTCTACGCCTAACTTACTGTTTACGCATAACTTTAGTGCTTTTCTCATTACTTACGCGTAAGCTAAACCTACGCGTAACTTTTGCTGTTACGCTTAACTTTGGTGTTTTTACGCATAAGTGCTACTTGGATTTATTGTGATTTCTACGCCTAAGGATACTTCATCAACAAAGGTTCATTCGACTACAAAGATCCATTTAACAACACAAGTTTTCAACATGTCACAACCACCATACTCTAGCTATTTTCCTTACACTTATAATCAACAACAACAACAACAACTAAGTCCACAACATCAACAATTTAATCATCAACAAATTTATCAACAACAATTTAATCAACAACATACTCTCACAACTTGTAAAGAACTCCACAACCTCTAATGGTTCAACCACCACCAAGTCTTCAAGTACAACCTTACACAAACTTCTACAATCAACATCCATCCAGGAATATTATGAAGGAACCGGCATGGTTTGGCAAGATGTGTGAAGCTTTAAGTAGCCAACAATCAATTCATGAAGGTGGCTCACTTGATAGACCTCCAATGCTCACTCCAGGGAATTATGATCAATGGGTGATTAGGTTCTTTAGGTTTTGTGATCTAAAGAAGCCTCATGGAAAGTTCTTAAAGAATGTCATTATGGAAGGTCCATTTCAGATGCCTACTCTCTGTCACACCCGAGATCCGGATGCCAATCCACCAAGAGATGCGCCACCAACATTGCTACTATTGTAGACCTCACGGGTGATCAACTTCTACACTTTGAAGCCAATTTAACTTGCAATGCAATACATCCTTTTAGGACTACCAAATCCAATCCTCTGAAGTGTTGATGCTCAAAAGATCGCAAAAGCGATGTTGGAACATATTCATCTTTTTATGGAAGGCACAACACTCAATCAGAAGACATGGAATCCAAAATCTACTTGGCTTATGAACACTTCATGATTGAACCAGAGAGACATTAGAGTCATATCATCATCGCCGAGACATCATTAATGATTTGGACAAACACAATATCATCATGCCACGAAATTGTCAACACAAAGTTCCTAAGTAGTCTTGGTCCAGAATGGGAAAAGTATGTCATTTTTCTCCGTCAAGTGAGGAATATGCATCATGCTACCTACGGATTGTTGTACGATTATTCAAGCCTCATAAAAGAAGTTGATAAGGAAAGGATTATCCGTGGCCAAACCTTTTTCACCTTCACTGAAAATCAACAACTTGCTTTGTGGGCTCAAACAAATATTCCTCTCAACAAGCCCTCAACCCGCTCCTCAACCAACTGCAACTATCACACCTTATGATCCGTCATTGAAACAACTCAACAAAATCAATTGGTTCCTTACAACAACAACACTACTCAAGCTCTTTACGTTGAAGGCGATGAGGACTCCGGTGCCTTCGATGAATTGCAACAAGGATTTGTTATGATTGCTAAAGCATTTGGTCGTTATACAAACAAATCCAACAATCGCATTCGTTCCTCATCTAATACAAGGAATCGTACATTTGTGAACAATAGACACGTTGAAGTTCAAAACTGTGGTTATGGTCGCCAGATGGGAGGAGGTCAAGGGTTAAATGCTATGGGAAGGAATCACATGGGTGCTTCGCAACAAAGAAGGGCTCAAATGGTTGAAGGGAAATGCTCAAATGGGGTTAATGGTCTTCGATGCTATAACGTTATGAGAAGGGTCATCCGGCTAATGCATGTCCTAAACCGACAAGAGGCGTGCTTATTTCAAAGAGGCTTTGCTCTTGGCTCTAAGGATGGCTGGTGGAACTCTTACCAACAAGGAACGAGCTTTATGGCGGCGTATGCATTCGATGATGATATGGAGGACTTGGCGCAGCTAATGCATCGTGATGTTCATGGCACAAATGCAAGCTCTACACATGAGTGACGAGCCCAGTGTATGACACTGACGGCTTGTCTCAGGTACCTGAACAAACAATTATCATTAATGAACTGATATCTCCGCCAACATCTGCATCTGACATTGTAGGACCTTAGATATATCAACCTTATCACAAACCCACCACGTTATGCGTAGAACACGAACAACACAAACACAAACTATGCGTGAAGATGAAAGAAATAAAGATAAGAAGAGATGGTGACTTGATGTTATGCGTATGAACAAGATAGAGAGATGAACATGATAAGTTGTATTGCTTCAAAGAAAACACACACACATACACACTCAAGCACACCCCTCAAATGAGACTTTGAGGGGTTTATATAGTACATTACATAGACACCCTAATGGGCTTTGGCTTGGGCCTCCTGGACTTGGATTGGATAACACATGATGAAAGGCTAGCTTAACTTAACTTAAAGCCAATTAACTTAGCCCAATCCACTAGCCCGTTGACTATTCTATCACGATATCTAACACACGTTACAAAGTTAATAAATGTGAATGACCTTCACTTCTAATAAAAACTATTAAGGCTAACAATCTCCCCCTAAGGGGTGGTCATTCAAAATGATGCTCCACTTGATTAGGTCTTTACTTTTCTCGAGCTTGAACTTTGTGTGTATATATCGAATAGTCTCGAATCTTTGTTCCTTCATGCTTTGTGATCAATTAATGTGGTTTTCTGCCGTTGTCAACTTCGTTGGTTAGGTGTCTCCACGTCTTTCTCCACCATGCTCACACTTCTATTTGTCTTTTGGTTACCAATGATGTAGTTCTCGAGTCTTTAAACTTTGTAGATTCTTTGACATTGACGAAGAATCATCTTTAACTTTGTGTTGCCTTTGATTTAGATGAGAACTTTCATGTGTTGTTGGTATGAGCATGTGGAGAGTCTGCACGATCAATCCGCTCCGGAGCTTCCATAAGAAGAAAACATAAAACATGTTAGAAATAAGCGGATTCCGCACTTACAGTTTGAATTTCGAGGGAGTTAACAAAGATAGTGTGAAAACACGTCTCTAATTCTCACAAAGGCCGCCTCAAGCTGAGTCCCACAAGTGAGATAATGCGATGTACGTAGTGCACCTACGGTTCGGATGAGTCGCTGAAGTACACGAAGCATCACTCCACGACTGAGACCGTTTGAGACACACTAAGCGTAATCCACGGGAGTTACCAAGTGACCGGCTGTCGTGGCCGCTTGATGTTGACCCGGCAGAGTTTCCACTCAATCATTGAAGATCACAGATGTGAAACTTCTCATAAATGTTCTCGGCATTGCTAAGATCTGCGTAGGACTCTAGAATATATCACTTGTGTCCTTATTGATGAACAACAAGCGATGTCATGTCATGTGTTCCTATGAGATCTTTTGATGAATCTCGTGGCTCTAGACTCAGTTATTGCATTTTGGTTTTCCCGAAGGAGACTAGGGAGAGGGTCTCCTTCTTCAATACCAACAATCTCTAAGAGAGAGTTAATAGATTATGTAGGGTTCCCAGTGAGAATGAAACAAATCCCTTTTGAGAGGAATTGAGTGGTTAGAAGGTTTAGTGCGCGTAATCACTCGGGTCCATGACTTCTTTGTCTTCAATACCAGTGTCAACTTAGTGACAACCAAGAGTGCATGAATTGAACCCGGTTTCTGCCCTAAGGTTGAATATGGAGGGCTATTTCTTTTCACCCTTTCTCATTACATTTCTTTTAATTCTTCAACCCCTTCTTTCCCCTTTCTCACATTACTCCTTTTTTCAATCATTCCTAAGGACTTCTAATACTAACTAATTGTGATGTCCTTGGGTAGATCCCTCCGGCTCTGGCGGATCATAGGACGGATTTACCTATCCTTAGTCACCTTATAACTCCATGACTGTCCTATTGTTGCCATAAAACCATTTTTCTTGAAAATCTCTCTGAGTGTTTATGATAGAAAACATGTTTGGAACACTCTGAGAGTTTTATACTTTCAGAAACACTCCCCCTTCACATGTGCTTATAAGTTTTGACAGAAATCTGCACACAGAGGGTAGAGTTCGCACTTTTTGAATTGATCGGCTCATGATAGACAATTTCCCACGACACGTTACGTTGCCTAGTTAAAGAGTTCCATTGTCAGCTTTTAGGTGACAACTAGCTCTAATAACTAACTTGAAGTTGTAAACACTCCTTGAAAAGGAGGTTAGACCCATGAAAGTGCATATCTATCACAAGTTTCTCGAGATGGTACATTTACTAACATTGATTCCCGTCAATTCGTTGTTCCGTCTGAGTCGAGCTCATTTTGAGATTCAAACAACGATCCTTAAACTTTTTGATCACATTTTAATCACGCTTCCTCCCCTCAAAAATAGCATATTCGGGATATTTTTGATATCAACGGATTAAACAACATTTTAGAATCTTTTGGGGAGACAAACGGATTTGATTTAAGCATGAATTTGGAACATTTTAGTTTTATACTCCCCCTTTAATAAAGCATAATCAATTAAAGGGTTTTAGAGGGAGTTATCTTGAGCACAAAATATTTTGTAAGATTTTGAAAATCTTTTTGAACAATCTTGAAAAGGTGCTCAAGATGATGATGATTTCTCACCACTTTAAATGTAGTGCACTGAAGCGTACACTAGTGATTTTCATTAAAAACACGAGTTTTGATTTGAAAATAATAAAAAGTCATCATTTTGGTCGGGTTTGCATCAAGTATACGAAAGCCATTATTTGAAGAAATTTTGAGAAACGACATGTTTTGAAAACATTAAAGAACTCTCGCTCAAGCATCTGTACATACCCGTATCATTGTTGAATGACATTTCTAGAAAAGTACAGAATATCGATTATAATGAGAGACATGTCCGAGAAGAATATTTTTGGATTTTGAATTTAAATTGTTTTGAAATTTTTGAAAGTTTTATATTTTTATATTTTGCTTTTGTTGATTTTTCAAATTTTGTATTTTGTTTTTCAAAAATATTTACAGCGAAGCTTTTGGAAAATCATTTTCAAGAAGATTCGAGAAGACGCTCTAACTCCTCAGGGTTAGGCTGCGATTCCAATTCGTCGAACTAAATCGTTAAACCTTTCTTTTGGAAAGGCTTTAGTAAATAGATCGGCGAAGTTGGTAATCGCCTTCACTAAGAATAATTCAACAAGCACTATTTTCGACGACTTCTTTGATGAAGTGATAGAGAGACACATGTGCTTAGTCTTTGAGTGATGAATAGGATTGCATGATATGGCTATGGCACTTTTCGAGTCACAATACATAGGTATTTTATCGAAAGTAAAGCCATAATACGTGAGTTGTGTTCTCATCCATAGAACTTGAGCACAACACGCAGATAGAGACACATACTCGGCTTTAGCGGTTGAAAGTGCAAGGCAATCTTGTTTCTTTGAAGACTAGCTTACTAACTTTTCACCCAAAAATTGTGCTCCTCCGGATGTACTTTTGGCTGTAACTTGATCACCCCGTGGTCCGCATCTAAAAGGCAATTAGATCAAAACCGGATTCCTTCGGATACCAAAGTCCCATGTGAATGGATGTCTTCAGGTATCGAAAGATCCTTTTAACCTCTTTGAGGTGAAGTTCGGTAGGCTTTGCCCTAAACCGCTAATAAGCAAACCGCAAAATGAATATCTGGTCGACTAGCAGTGAGGTACATGAGAGAACCAATCATGCTTCGATATTTCTTTGGATCAATAGGTTTCCCAAACAAATCGGCTCCAATTTTAGGTGAAGTTACCATTGGTGTTCGACGAATCACAATCATCCATACTATGATTTTTCAAAATCTCAACAGTGTATATTTAGCTTGATTTATAAAAATTCCACGTGGGGATTGATGAATTTGTAAACCAAGAAAGAATTTTAGTTCCCCATCATGGACATTTCAAATTTGCTTTTCATGAGATTTTCAAAATGTTTTGAAAGATTCGGATTAGTGGACCCAAAGATGATGTCGCCCACGTAAATCTGAACAATCAAAATGTCCTTTTTGCATTTTTGTGTAAACAAGGTAGGATCAACTGTTCCTTTGGTGAAATTGTTTAGTATAAGGAAAGAGGACGTTCGCCATACCCACGCCTCTGAGCTTGTTTCAATCCATAGATTGCCTTTTTGAGTTTGTAGACGTAGTATGGATGATTCATGTCTATGAAGCCTTCTCGGCTAACTCACGCTATTAATTTCCTTCTTTCGTGAGTTCCATTCAAGAACGTGGTCTTAATATCCATCCGATAAACCGTGATGTTTTTGTGAGTCGCATAGGCTAAGAAAATCCTCGACTTCTAGTCTAGCTACCGCCGCAAATGACTCTTCAAAGTCTATCCCTTCCTCTTGTATGTATCCTTTGGCCACAAGACGAGCTTTGTCATGGCACGACGCCTTCTCTCATCCCTTGTTCTTCCATAACCATTTAAGATCAAAGACAAGAACGTCAATGGGTCTTGGAACCATTTCCCAAGAGTCATGTACGGTATGGAGAAGTTCCTCCTCAGACGCTTCTATCCATGCGGTTCTCGCTATTGCCTCACTAATGTTCTTTGGCTCTATATTGCTAATTGAGCAAAGGTAAATGCATAAGTCGCCATCGGTGGCAAGTTGACGCCTCGTCAATTGGCCTTGAAGGTTCACCAATAACTTGTTCAATTGTGGTCTTTTGTCCACTTCGTAGTGGGATATCGCTGGTTAAATGTATGGTTAGATGGTTCTCGTAAGCATGAAGATGATTCACTGATTCGTAGCAAACGGATTTTCAAATAAGTCTTCATCTAACGCTGCATCGTTCGTTTTGGTTTTGCTCACCAACCGCCGGTAGAACGGGTGCAAACCATAGTGATGTAGATGGAGTTGGTGCATTGGTTTCGACCGCTGTAGATGCATCTTCGTTGGTGGTGGTGGATGATTTTGAGTGGTGCAGGAATGACGGTTTGATGCATTTGTCGCAGTTCCACCATAGTATTCATCGAACATTAACTCAAAGAAATTCTCCCATTCTTGTTCTCTAGGATTGTCAAACGAAGTTGATTAAGCTCTTTGAGGTAATGAGTCCCGAACTGATGTGTCCGTAAGTTCGTTGGTTTAGTGCGGTTCTAGAGCGAAGTCTCCCGAAGCCATTTGTCTCATCAAATTTCACATTCATCGTCTCCATGATCCTCCTAGTTCTCGTTATACACCTAATGCCCTCGAGTTATCAATATCCAATGAAGATTCCAATATCACCTTCGATTTCGTTTTCCAAGATCTTCTCTGTCATTCAGGATAGCATAAAGCGCCAAACACGAAAGTAAGAGATATCGTTTATCGTTGTTCACAAGCTCATACCGGGTTTTATTGAATCTTGGATGGATTAGGATCGGCTTCGAGTGAAACAAGCAAGGCAACAAGATCACCATAGAAATAAGGTGCACTAGATATATTAGCATCGGCGAGCTTCCAAGTGAGTTCTTCTTTCAACTACCCCATTCTCACCGTGGAGTTCTAAATAACCGATGTCCGATGTGTAATTCCAACATCTTCAAAATAAGATCTTAACTCTTGATTTGTGAATTCGAAGGCTTTGTTTGTTCTTACAACCACCCATGGAGTTTGAAGTACTTGAATATGTTTGAAAGGTGATGATGATGCATGGTGCTTCGTCTTTTGATCTCAGAAACTTAACCCATGTATATCTCGAATAATCATCGACGATAACAAGAATATACTTTTTCCCATTAATGCTTTCAACTCTCATAGGGCCACATAAGTCCATGTACAACATATGCAACTTTGCTTCCGAACTAGGTACGGTTTTGGACTAGTAAATAGATAACGTCACCTACGTGAATAAAGATCTTCATCTACGTGATTAGATAACGGTTTTGGAGTTGATTGTTAGCCTCTCTTTTTATAAAGATAACGTCACCTACGTGAATTGGACTAGATGTGTAGTATGCTTTGCCCATAGGGACTAGTATCGTTTAAGTGGCAAAGTTAGAGCCTATATATACCCCTCATGACGCTCCATGAGGGGTGAGGTGAAGCATTTGGTTAAGTGTAGTGTGTGTTTTATTTATAAAAGTTATCCTTATCTTCTCCTCCCTCTCTCTACTTCCTCTCTCTAAAAAGATGAAGATCTTCATCTTCTTCCACCAACCCCGACCTCCAAACCACATAAATCTTTATGTTAATCGATCCTAACAAGTGGTATAACGAGCCAAGGTTGTTGTTTGTTGATTTATGTTGGTTTTGTACAATGTTTTAAACTGTTTTGAGCTATTTTTGTGGGTCAAAATTTTTTTTTCCGATTTGTGGGTTAACAGTTTTCAAATTTGTTTGGTATCCTTATGTTTGTTCAAAAAAAAGTCCTGGTCTCATTTGTCAATATCTGTTTTGGGTATATCTTATCCAAACAGGTTACTTTATGCTTTTTGTACCAAATATCGTGAAATAAATGTGGTCAACCGTCATCTTAGTGGTCAACCGCAAAAAGTAAGGTGTTTATGCTTTTCCGGGTATTTTATGAAGATGGTCCGATTTTTCGTCGGAAAACTCGGCTTGGTACAAGGGTCAAACCCTAAACTTACGCGATAAGGAACATCACTGAGTGGTTACTGTAGATGTGAAGTTACGCTGCATGAAATGTTACGCGTATGCTTACGCTAAGCCTAGGCTTTCACCTAAGTTCCGCTTACGATAAGCGAGGCTTACGCTTAACATGCTTTACGCATAAGAATGAGTGCTTACGCATAAAGGAAAAAAGTTACGTGTAAGATTTTTTTCAAAAAACCTTATGCGTAAAAATGACAAGAAGAAGCAGTTATGCATAAAGATAACTTTGACCCAACCACAAACTAATACCAATTAACACATCTCGACCTCAAGTCAACATCATCATCGGTCCAAAACGAGAAGCTGTAACATCACATATCCAATCCGAAACTACCCTAACCTTAACTAGACTCAACCCAAAGGACCCTCACAAATCTCTCTTCAACTCCATTCATTCAAACACAAAATATTTCATCGATCTCGGTTTTGATTGTTTTTAATCTCCTCAAGATTATTTAAAATGAATCAATTTCTTCATCGATCTTATTGTGATATTATTCGAAGACAAAGAAAGAGTATAATAAATATGTTATCTCGTTTCTTTAATTTCCAAAAAGAAAAGAAAACTAACATCACTCAAAAATTATATTAATACCTACCCGAGACCCCTTTGTGAGATCTTGAAGCCAAGTCGAGTTGCAAACTGAATACAATTTGTGAATCTGTTGTGGTAATATTAATCTTGGTACACAATTGTTGTTTGATGGTCTCATCTATTTGATGAGTAAGAGCTGAGATTCGTTTGTTGAGATCAGACTTGTTGAGAAATGGTTGTTTGGAGAGAATCTTATAAAGTGGTAGGCGTGGTTTTTATCAGAAATGATATTTACGTTTAGGTCAAATGAATGGAACGTTTAGGAGTAATTGGTATTTTATATCCAGTTAGATGTATATTGTTGGGAATTACGGTATTCTTGGATCACCGAGTAATGGCCAAAGCCGAAGAAGAACGCACTTACAAGCTATACTTCACCGAAGTGATAATGCGGTCGTGATTTGGCAAAGTGCTTATCCACGGGAGAGATAAGCATGATAGGCCATGTAGGAAAAGTCACCGTATGTATAGGTCAGTTTATTATATAGAGCTTACTCAGAATAAACAATATGATGAGTAAAACAATATGATTAGTTGCATGCTTTTCTAAGATGCATGCGTTTGTGTTTTTGTATTAGGAGCATACGTTAAAATGTCATGAGTGATTAGATGGTTTTCTTGCCTATAAAAGGAACCATAAGAGTATGTAAAAGAAAAGTTTTTCTTAAGTCTTTCAAGTCTTGTAAAACATCTGAAACATAGAGTTTCAATAAAAAAAGATCCATAGAGGATCAAAGAGTTCTTAGTTATTATAACTTGTATTTACTTTCCGCTATAAAATACGAGTTGTAGAGATCTTCTATTAGTTTGCTTGTGATTACATAGGCAACACTAACGATCTCCGAGTGCTTAAGATCTATCAAGAGGTCTTTGTGTTTAACATATATGTTATGGATCGGGCATTACAGTTGTCTAATTGGGCCTCTAACCGGATCACGCAACATTCATTGGGTTTGTGGAGTTACATTTCTTTAACATTAGATTGAATATGTTGACATGGCCTGCGTTGGATTTGACTTATACGGCTTAAGACAAAAAATGAGAAAAATTTGTTATCCAAATGTTGTGTTACAATATTTTGGATACAAGTTTTTATTTTTCTTTGGACTTCATGTGGTATTTTTGGTATGGTAAAATTTTCACGGACGGATACAAATTCACGGCTTGAACGAAGATGTAAAAAATGACTACGGAGTTTTTGTACGGTATTGCTTATGAGGAATTGAAGTGACATTTCACGGGTGGACTTCTTTATCTCTGAGACGATGGTTGGTTGGATGCATGTCTCAAGATAACTTGTTGGAGCACATTATGAATTTGACAAGGTTATAACCGGTAAGGAGTTGCGTTGTAGTGCTCACGGTGTGTAACCATCACTTTAAGGAGTTACGTTGTTTGCCTGTCACACGCATTGTGGATTGTTCAAAAATTTAGAACAAGCAGTAAGTCACAAAGTTGGGATGGTTGCTTCTTTTTCAAGTTAGTCGTATCGGGCTATCTCCATATGTGGTCATTACATTTAGCAGGTGAATTCAAAAGGAGGTTCAATAAAAGGTTGGTTTGAGAGAAGTTTATGAGAGTATTTACGCAACATATTCACGAATTTTGCTCTATCAAAGGTTTTAATATTGCATCAAAGAAGGCACAATGCATGCAACGTAAACATTATGATGATCCCGATAGCTCACAACCATCGGAGGGAGAAGTTGGTATTTCATCTCCGTGATTGGATTACTAAGGGATTTGTGCTTATAATTGAAGGAGAAGTAGTGTGGTGTACATAGGGGCTTTTTACCAACTTGGATGCAATACTAAGTGAGTTGTTATGATGTTCCTGATCCACAACCATATGCGTTCAAGAGTTTACTTTCCACTGTCTCAAGATTAAAGACGCGGTTGGAAGAGTGTTGTCGGTTGTGAGGGGAGAAAGAAGAAAAGGCTCACTAGTTAGGAGGGAGTAATAACCTAACTAGACCGTTTGAAGTTGGATCTACAAGAATTTAGCCGCTGCAAAGATAAAATGTCGGAGGTCATCTAAGAGAGACTTCAAGTTTGCCTCGTGATCTAGACTACGAGACTCGCTTCAAGAAAGTCAACATTGTTCATTACTATTGTAATTTACTTTGTTTTGTATTTATAGGTCTCATTGTAACCATTCACGTGTGACGCTATCTTGGAGGAGATTGTTAGCCTCGCTTTTTATAAAGATAACGCACCCACGTGAATTGGACTAGATGTGTAGTATACTTTGCCCATAGGGACTAGTATCGTTTAAGTGGCAAAGTTAGAGCCTATATATACCCCTCATGACTCTCCATGAGGGGTGAGGTGAAGCATTTGGTTAAGTGTAGTGTGTGTTTTATTTATAAAAGTTATCCTTATCTTCTCCTCCCTCTCTCTACTTCCTCTCTCTAAAAAGATGAAGATCTTCATCTTCTTCCACCAACCCCGACCTCCAAACCACATAAATCTTTATGTTAATCGATCCTAACAGACATAGATCAGAGTGTTCAACATGAGCCTTCTACATCTCATTCTGATGATCATCAACTAGACCCCGTAGTTATATTTGATGATCAAGATGACCTTATGGTTAACATTGATGATCAAGTGACTTCTGGTTATACTTGAGGATCTAAACAATGACCATGTTGACTCACGCTTGAACAAACCGGATTCTATGTTTGATCCGAATTTGATCTCTGACCTAGTTAAAGACCAACAATCCCAAGTGGAACATTACGATGATGTCAATACCAAATTAAAAGAGAAAAATGCACTTTTAACCAGGGATAATGAATGCTTAATTCGACAACTCAACTTTTTCAAAACTCAAGAAAACCGTGAAAAAGGTTTTGAAACCGCTTTTGCCAAATCACACCAAAATGAAAAATCTTTGGAACGACAGATTTGTGATCTAGCCGCTTTGAAGAATGCTTTGTTGTCTCAAATAGAACAAATGAAACATGAACATAAACAACAAATTAACGCTTACTTTGAAACTCAAAAGCCAAGAGTCGAAGTTGTTAACTTGTCAAAAACAGCTTCTCGAGTACAAAAAGCATTTAACAAAGCGAATAGATGACTATCTCGAGGAAATTGTCGAACTTACAAAACAAAATCAAAGAGTTTAAAAGCTTTGTTTATAAACATGGTGAATCAATCACAACGATTCAAAATTTTTATTTCAAACAAAATCCAAATGGATATGGACCGAATCTTGCTGATTATAAACCTAAGTTTTCAGACAGAGCATTCAAACCAAATCCTAAAGTTTACAAAGGAGAACATAGAATTGATGATTCAATTATGACTGTTGTGGAATATAATCGCATGGAGGAATTGGCGCATGACGAGAGTCGGTCAAAAATGGAAAATGTCGTTTATAACAAACCATTTAACTATTTAAAAGCCGTAACTTTTGTCAAACAACAAGATACTTCCAAACACCTTTGGTTGTCACACCGCTTCAAGTTAGTCCCCAACACAATGGTGCACAAATTAATGGTCCTTTACCTTCACTTAGTGTAGTAAAAACTAAAGCGAAATTTGTCGTTAGTTATCAAATATTTTGACACTTTCTTATCCGACATCAAACTTTTTGGAATTGAGATTGAATTTCAGTCCAAATAAAAGTTGAACATTTTCACCGCCATTGCACGAGAACAAAGAGACATTTTTCATAAAAGAATTTTACCCCATGTCAAAAATTTGAAAAATTGTGCACTATATTGGGAAAGGGATTTTCACAAAGAACTTGGTCTCATGAAACAGCTGAAACGAAACATTGATTTCAAATACTAAAGCGAAAAGAAACTTTTGAGAAAAGATGTTGATCGACTCTTGGAAGATGTTATTCCGCGATATTCTATAATGTTGTGTTATTGCATTCTTTGCCATATGCATCGATTCTATATCACGATACTATTGATTCTGTTAAAATTGTTGAAAATACGGATAATGCTTCAGGTTCTAGTCTTTAAAAATTGAAAATGAACGCATTGTCAAACGAAGCTTTCAACCGCAATATGTCGCCTTAATTGGTGTCAAAAGATATTCATGATCAACAACTTGTTTTTCAAAACAAAATCGCCGACTATGCGTAAAACTCCTAATCCAAAACTTGAGCAACTAGATGATCAAAACGTGTCTTTTAAGTTTCAAATCTCAAAATATGAACAAGAACTTGCAAAAGTTAAATAGGAATATCTTTGTCATATTTGATTTACTCAAATAGACTCGTGATGAAGCATTAAACGAACTTGATCATTATCTTGCACACACTAAAGAAGTCATGAATTTTGCGGAAATCTTCGCTCGAAAATCAAGATTTGGTGCACACTATCATTGCTACGGAAATGTTAGGAAAGTATGAACAAGTTCACCTAGCATCATTAAGAGAGTTGCACAGTAACACTTAGCAATCATGTCCCCGTATTACCCACCGACAAAACACAAATTACTAATGTGCTTCCCCACGGACTAGATTCTTTTCCAAACGCCCCCGACTTCACGCTTCTAGAGCAATACAAGGAAGAATAGGAAGTTGCGACCTAAGAAAAGACAATTAAAGAATGTTGAAGTAGAAAGAACAATCAGGACTTTGAATAAGACTCCATTGACCCACTTTAGATATCGTTTGGCAAATGTAATGGAAAAAGTGTTGTAAATCGATGTTGAACCTTTAAGTACTTTTGATATTCACGATGCATCTTGTGTTATTTGTCGTAGTATGCATTCGATTGTCATGATAAATGTGTTGCTAAGGCTATCTTGTCACATTTACGGAATCCCAAGATTCGGAATACCTCTAGGCCACTAATAAGTCTAAGTGCTTGGTAAACCGCTTCTTTAGATTCCGAGAAGCGAATTAATGTCCCTATAGTTCCAGATCACCTCCAAGGATTGTTGTACCACCTAGCACATATCACTACTGACTAAAGCTAAGACTAGTGGAGATGGCGTAAATGGATACATAATACAGTAGGATTTAAATGGATGCCTAAAGTCATTGATGTGTGTATTTCTATATAATCTGCTTGAACCCTCTAACACATCGGGTTCCACATCTACTTCTATTCCATCCGTGTCGCCCGGTCTAATGCGGTGATACAGATCATCCTTGGATTGTTGATATGATGTCCCGGACAATGACAAAGCAACCTTAAATGTTATCAAACTTTGTTTCAAAGTTCATTGGTAATTGCCGGTCGGGAATGATCACTGCACTATCATGGTCTACTGAGATTACATTAATGGCAACATCGAAATTAGCAGGGTTTATTATGTGGAAGGCCTCGGTACTACAATCTATTCTCGTTGGTCAATTTGTGATGGAGAATTGGAAGTAGCTTTCAGGAGAAAACTTGTTTCATTCGTGATCACAAGGAAATGATCTTATGTCCTGCGGCTAACGCCTCACCCAGTTCTACACTATCTCCATGAAAGACATGATTGCTTCATCTCCATATGTCTACTCAAAGGCTACATCTACAAAAATTGCTATGGCAATCGCTGTCTCTCACATCTAAACTTTCAAACCATAACCAACCTTGTTTCAGCACAAACTTGTTGAAGGTCTCCCCACATTCTATTCTAAAGATCATCTATGCTCGCCTTGAACAAGGGAAAAGCACTTGTGCTCATTTTCCTTCAAGGTGGAACACCTCTCAAAGATGTACGCATCTTCCTCACATGGATTTGTGTGGCCCGATGCGCGTGCAGACGATTAATGGCAAACGCTACATCTTGGTAATTGTTGATGACTACTCAAGATGGACTTGGGTTTATTTTCTTCGAAGTAAAGATCAAGCTCCACAGATGATCATCAACTTTCTCACGAAAATTCAAATTCAGCTCCGGAACACTGTTAGACAAATTCGAAAAGACAAAGGAACTGAATTTGTGAATCAAACTCTTCGGGAATATTATGAGAAAATGGGAATTGAGCA
The DNA here is from genome assembly GCA_910596185.1 of Chrysanthemum makinoi. NCBI lineage: Eukaryota > Viridiplantae > Streptophyta > Magnoliopsida > Asterales > Asteraceae > Chrysanthemum > Chrysanthemum makinoi. The sequence continues at coordinate 92,253,180 of OU343219.1, read as the reverse complement.
TCAAACATCTATTGCCCGCACACCAGAACAAAACGGAGTTGTTGAAAGACGGAACCGTACGTTAGTGGAAGCTGCCAGAACGATGTTAATCAATGCTAAACTTCCAGATTACTTGTGGGCTGAAGCTGTCTCAACTGCATGCTACACTCAGAATCGCTCAATGATTACAAAACGCCACAACAAAACACCATTTGAGCTTCTCCACAACCGGAAACCGAATCTTAAACACTTTCATGTATTTGGATCTCTTTGCTATCCGAATAATGATCGTGATGACTTTGGAAAGCTCAAAGCCAAAGCTGACATTGGAGTCTTCATTGGATACTGTGATAATTCTAAAGGTTACCGGATCTGGAATCGTCGTACAAAGCAGGTTATGGAAATGATTCATGCTATTTTTGATGAGCTTACTGAAATGGCTTCTGAGTATAACAGCTTGGAACTTGGTCACAACCGCTTAAACTTCCCCCAAACCCCATCATCAGCTGAAACAAGCCCTCAGCTTACTCGTCAACAAATGGAAAGACTATTTGCTCCTCTGTTCAGTGACGATATTGATGAACGTGCTCCAGGTATATCCATTTTTCCGCTGCTCAACCTGATAACACTCTATACCTGATACACCTGCTACAACAACTTCTGTTGAAGAAGCACCACCAGTTGACTCAACAACAACAGTTGAACAAACTGCTTCCAATGACGCAGAACCGGTGATGATGTTCTGAATGATGTAACCCCACCAGCAGATTTTGATCCAAATGCGTTCTTTAACCCGTTCGCCAATGACCTGCGCACCTGATGTTGCGGAATCATCTACAAGCCATTTGAATCCTCAAAATCTGCATAATGTATATCAACATCAACCTTCCACACATCGTTGGACAAAATACCATCCCCTTGAGAATATTATTGGCAACCCGAATCAACCAGTCGTAACGAGACAACGTCTTCACTCAGATGGTGAACATTGCATTTATGCACTCACTGTTTGCCAATCTGAGCCTAAAAACATTAAAGACGCAATGACAAAGGACAACTGGATTGAATCCATGCAGGAAGAACTCAATCAATTCAAACGTCTTAAAGTATGGGAACTGGTTGAAAGACCAACAGGGGTCTTCGTCATTGGTCTCAAATGGATTTGGAAAAACAAATTGGATGCTAAAGGAACCGTAATTAGAAACAAGTCACGTCTGGTGGCTAAGGGTTATAGACAGGAAGAGGGTATTGACTTTGAAGAATCATTTGCTCCAGTTGCTCGTCTTGAGGCTTTCGGATTTTTACGGCATTTGCGGCTCACATGAACATCACGGTCTTTCAAATGGATGTAAAAACTGCTTTTCTCAATGGAAAAACGAAAGAAACGGTCTATGTAAGCCAGCCAGAAGGATTCATTGATCGAGTTCCTAATCATGTCTACAAACTGAAGAAGGCTCTCTACGGTCTCAAACAAGCCCCTCGGGCGTGGTATGATAAGTTATCATCCTTCCCTATTGCCAATAAGTTTACCAAAGGTTCGGTCGACCCTACACTCTTTATACAATATCACGGGGATCACATCTTAATTGTTCAAATTTATGTGGATGATATCATTTTTGGTTCAACACATTTAAAATACTCAAATGCTTTTGCAAAACTTATGACAAAACATTTTGAAATGTCAATGATGGGTGAACTCACATTCTTCCTTGGAATGCAAGTCCATCAATCACCCTGTGGTATTTTCTTGAGTCAGTCCAAATATGCCCTTGAATTGTTACACAAATTTGGAATGAAAAACTGTGACACCTTGCCACACCAATGGCTCATACCAAGAAGCTAGACGCTGATTTACATGGGAAATTGGTGGACCCTACCAAATCCCGTAGTATCATTGGGTCTCTCATGTATCTAACAGCTAGCAGACCTGATATTGTTTTTGCCATCTATCTTTGCTCCCGTTATCAGTCGAGACCAACTGAAACCCACCTCTCTGAGGCTAAAAGAATCCTCCGATACATATAGGGAACCATTAATTTGGGGATCTGTATCGAAGGATTCGGTTTTGAACTAATCGTTTTTTCAGACGCTGATCACGCAGGATGCTTAGATTCACGTAAAAGTACTTCAGGAGCTTTTCAATTTCTTGGTGATAAACTGGTGTCATGGCAATCGAAGAAGCATGATTGCACATCACTATCCTCAATCGAAGCAGAATATGTTGCCATGTCGGCGTGTTGTGCTTAAGTCATTTGGATGAGAACACAACTCAAGGACTATGGTTACGTATTTGACAGAATCCCGATGTACTGCGACAATCAGAATGCTATTGCGATCTCGTGCAATTCAGTTCAACATTCGAAATCAAAGCACATCGATCTTCGATATCATTTCATCAAGGACCACGTGGAACATGGTACTGTTGAATTATATTTTGTGGGTACAGAATACCAACTGGCAGATCTTCTCACCAAAGCCTTAGCTCCTGCTAGGTTTAATGAGTTGGTCCACCGGATTGGTATGCGGTGTTTGACTCAAGAGGAACTGGATGAACTCTTAAAACATTCTTAAAAAACAGTCAAACACCAAAACCTCTTTTTAAATATTTTTTCAAAACAAAATAAAAAAATATAAAACCTTATAAAACAACAAAAATATTCTTCTATCTTATATTGCCTTTAAATGGGCAAGTACAAATCTTCGTCAACACCAATCTTTCATAATCATTACTTTTCCGATCAGTGTTGAGGGGGATCAAAGAAATTATTTAACTGTTTTCAAAATAACTGTGTACTTGCATTTACCGTTATCTCGGTTGACTCTTAACATGGTGTTCACATTCTGGTTTCTGACACTCCTCGACTAAATTAATAACCTTTATTATTTTTCTT
>OU343219.1:92212467-92250210 GCA_910596185.1 Chrysanthemum makinoi | reverse complement strand
TTACACTAGATTATTTAATTACATTGCTTCAACCTTCTATTTATTGATCTTTTCCACTATGTCGACACTCTGAGTAAATCCCACCACATCTTGACCATGGAATTGAGCCAGATAATCAGTTTTGACATTTGTCACTTTTGGCGCCATTATTCAATTGAGCAGGTTTTCTTCATTAATTGTGTTTGGTTTGATGTGGAGGTGGAGGGGGATGTAATCAAGTGTTAGGAGGTAGTGTGTAAAGGTGGAAGTGAGCAGGGAGATATGGATTTGATCATGTGTTCGGGGGAAGGGGATGAACAGTGTGCGCGCTTTATCTGTTTTTAAATTATTTGGGCCGGGTCAATGGATTGGATTGGATTTGGGCTAAGATTTAATATAGGATCCGTTTGGCTTATTTTAACAACAAGGACCATTTATGCAATTTGGCCAAAGTTGAAGGTTTGATCTTGAACATTTTCCAAAGCTCTCATAAGGACTAAAACTGCCAAATGTGATTAGTACAAGGACCTATATTGATAATTTCCATTTTTGTAAATCCAGGGACCAAAACTGTCAAGTTTGAAACTTGAGGGACCAAACATGTAAATTCTCAAAGTTTTTATCATAAACCCATTTTTTGTCATTTATAAATAGAACAAGGTTAAAAGTTGATAATTTTCACTATTTAATTTAACCAAGGACTATTTTTGACAATTTTCAAAGTTAAAAGACTAAAGTTGTCATTTTGTGATTTTTAAACTTTAAAGGGTTTGTTTTGACAACTTTTGAATCTTATGGACCTGAAATGATATTTTACAAGTTTTTGAATTACCAGGGACTAATTTTGACAACTTTTGTAACTTGGGGGACTAAAACTGCCAATTATGCAAACTTGATACGTTTTTCATCAGATTTTGATGTTTTTGCATTTAAAACATATGAAACACTTGTTTGTGATATTTTTATCATTTTGATGTGTTTCTGAGTGTTTTCAGATGTTTTTGGCATTCTAACAGTATAAAAATGATGAGTATTTAGACACTCATCAAGTTCCATTCGAAGCCTAATACCACAACGTTGTTTACATTCTTTCCAGTCCTTCGCATCGAGGGGGCATAAGTTGGGTTCCTTCACAAGTAGGGTCATGAATCGTGTAAATAAACTTCCTACAGATTTGATGGGTTGATTGCTGTCATTGAAAGGAACCACAATTATTTCACCCGCTTCTAGCTTATACACTTCTTTTGTGGTCATTGTTTGTGTCCTAAGAAAGTTTCCATCACCATCTATAAGATAATTATGCATTGGTAGAATATAATTATACCTACAGAAATATGATAAGCACAATGACTCGCTCAAAGTTTACCTATTATCTCAACCTCGCTCAACAACGTCTTCTCATAATCCTCATCCATTTCATCTTGCTTATCCAAAAGAGGTGCTGTGGAAGACGAAGGCTGTTGCAAAGTTGACTCATATGCACTTGTTTCAGATTGTAAGGATTGAGAATAGGTGGATGTTGATGAAGAAGAATTATTATTTTGGCAAATAGTAGAAAAAAGGGGAGGTTTGAGAGGTGTGGGGGGGGGGGGAAGATGAGATGATGGGGAGTAGTCAAGAGATTGAACATTTACTTGAGTACCTGATTGTTGAAATGTCTGCATTCGTGACTTACCAAGGACCATATCTGATTTTCTAAGTTTCTGCATATGTGGTTGTCTACAAGTATCTATATGTGACTGACCACATGTTTGCGTATATGATTGTATGAGGTTCTGCATATGTGGTTGTTCAAGAGTCTCCATATGTGACTTACCAACACTTTGCTCAGAATCTCGTCCATGGGTATCAATACGCAACTGACCTGTGATTTGCTTATTTGATTGTATGAGGTTCTCCATAGGTGGCTGTTCAAGAATCTCCATAAGTGACTTACCAATGGTTTGCTCAGATTCTATAAGTGTCTGCATATGTGGTTGTCCAAGAGTCTCTATATGTGACTGGACTGGAGGGGAAAGTACTGTTTGTTTGATTGTCACGGTAGAATCTTGGATGAGTCGCTGCATAAGAATGTAAAGAATAATTTTCACTATGCTGGCTTGTAGGATTCTTCATTGTTGTTTGAGATTTCAACATTTTCCTGCTTAAGAAACTTTAGTATATGCACAAACTTTAATCAGATCGACTGATGATTTGACTTCTGGTCCAAAGATCTTGATTCTTAAAAAAGACAAAATTTTGCAACAAGACTACTATTGAAACATGAAAATCCAGTTAGGCCTTGACCTTTAATGCAATGCTACATCATTGTATCGTTTGTTTACATAACTAGAATCATTTATCTAGGTGACAGGGCATGGGTCAATCTAGTTAATTTGATTCTAATTAATAAGCTGAACTGATGCTGATAAAACTGTGACAGAAAACAGATTTGAGGTGCTTTATGACTTAAGGAAATCTAGTCAATTTGATTCTTATTAATAAGCTAAATCCTAATATCACATGTTCAAACTATTACTCGATTGATTCTGGTTTATAACTAAATCCTAACCTCCAATTTGGAGTACATCATTAACCGAGATAATGTACTGTTAGAATTCATGACCACACCAGTATGTCTTTCTTATGAATTGGTTATTAAGTAGATGACAAACACAAAGGTTCTACTTATAACTGGAACCTCTAGCAAAATTATCCAGACAGGCCAAGCCTGTAATCCAAGATCCCAAGTTTTCCATCCTGAGGAGTGAATACAAGTTATTGTCTACTTATAATGTACTGTTAGAATTCACACAATCCATAAAAGTCCCATTCTACCTTAAGATCATACCGTCTTACCTGCCAGTCTAACTGGACAAGGTGATCACACAATCCATTCACACTCACTTGTTTTCCACCATTGTAGTCCAAAGAAAATTCTAACTAAAATTAAGTACATTAATATGATTCAAATAGTCATACAAAGTACCTTAATGCCAAAATAAAAAACTAGAAGTTGATACCTCAAAATGCATTAGTAGTGGTGCTAAATTTGTATAAAGGAATGAATAATACCTGAAAATTTTAGGAGGAACTCGAAAGTACAACTAGTGACCTTTTATATATCTAACCGGATTGCCTTCCTTCTTCTTCCCCTACAAAAACGATCAAATCAAATCATATCAATTCCACATAGAATACTTAGAAAAGAAAAGAAAAGAAAGTTTCCCATAGTAATTTCCTCCTTCGACTTCCACAATAACTCCTGAATTTTGGGTCTTTTTAAACTCTTCACGTCTTCTAGTAAGAAATCTATAACCATTTGTGATGATGCCATTATATCGTTTAGCAATAGTTCTAGGGCCACTTGCAATGGACACAACTTCTTGATCAAACTTAATCTTTTCTAAGGATGGAACCTATAGTTTTAAATACACTTGTTAGTTTATGCACACTAAAGATGAAAGAACTAATATACTAGCTACAAATTTGGTAACCTGCTCTTGAAGCCAACGTGGAAAAACTTCAACCATCAATTTCGTTTTTGTCTTTAGGTCCATGGGTTTATCCTCAAGAGCTTGTTGTTTAGCCAAACAATGACTACAAAAAATATACCATAACTTTATATACTTTATATAGCATTAATTTAAAGTAAAATGTAAGAATATGTATACAAATATACTTACTCGCGAAATGGCTGAATTTTACTATGATTTAGTAGAACATAGCGGTGTGCTTGAGCTAATGAATTGTAATCAAGCTCAATAATCTCAACCTTTGCTAGCTTACGACCACCCGAATTAAGAATATACATCTCTTTTTCAAGAATGTGTTCATCATTTCTAGGAGGGCGATTAAAGATAGTCTCGACACCTTCGAAATATCTTGAACAAAAAGTAAGACATTCATATTTAATATATCCTTGGGCGATTGACCCCTCCGGTTGAGCCTTATTACGAACATATGACTTCAACCGCATCAAATACCTTTCAACTGGATACATCCATCTATAATGAACGGGTCCACCAAGCTTGGCCTCCAATATCAAGTGAAATAGTCAAATGACCATAATTGTGAAAAAAACTAGGTGGAAATAATTTCTCCATCTCGCATAGTGTAAGTGCTATTTGAGACTCCATTTTGTCTAATTCATCAAGATCAAGAACTTTCGCACACAACACTTCGAAAAAGAAGCAAAAATCATAAACCACTTTAACTACTCGAGATTGTGCTCGTGAAAGCATGGAAACCCTAAGAGCTATCGGTAAAATGTCTGCATTAAATGTGGCCATCATGACTCTTAGGTTGGTAATATTACGATCTTTCATGCTCCACACCCCTTGAAATAATAGATGAAATTCTTTGGAACTTTAAGACTTTTTAAAACTTGTAAGAAGTTGGCCTTCTCCACACTAGACATGGTATAACATGTTGGGGGCATGCATGGCTTTTTGTTAGGACGTTTATAAGTGGAGTTCATGCCTTATTCCCATTTCCATAAGATCCTTGCGAGAGTTTTCGTTATCTTTAGTCTTCCCGTCTAAATTTAATAGGGTTCCGAGCAAATTATCACACACATTCTTCTCAATATGCATCACATCCAAATTATGCCTAATCAAATTATACTTCCAATACGGCAAATCAAAAAACACGCTCTTTTTCTTCCATAACTGGTGCTCAGCAGTTTCTTCTTCCATAAAATTCTCTATATCCTCAAATGCACTTGATTCGTTGTTCCCTTCATCATGAGCATTTGTTGAACAACTAACACCGTCCCTTGTTCTCTTATTACTGGATTTTTCAGACTTCTCATACATAAAACTTGCACCTCTCAGCTGTTCCAAAATATCACATCCTGTCAATAGGGTAGGTGGGCCCTCTTTCTCAATTGTACCATCAAATTGGTCATTTTGAAACCGGTATTTATGATTTTGCTCTAACCATCTACGATGTCCCATGTAGCAAAATTTTCTTCCATATTTTAACCACCTTGAACGAGTAGAATCCGCACAAACTGGGCATGCCACACGGCCCTTTGTGCTCCACCCAGATAAATTAGCATAGGCAGGAAAATCATTCACAGTCCACATCAGTGAAGCTCTTAACTTGAATTGTTGTTTTGAAAAAGCATCATAAGCATCCACAACTTTCCATAATAATTGCAGCTCATGTATTAAAGGTTGTAGATAAACGTCTATATCATTGCCGAGAGCTTTCTCTCCGGAATAACTGAGAAAGAATAAAAGATTGTCTTTCATACATATCCACGGAGGTAAATTATAATGAATCAACAACACTGGCCAAGTGCTATGTGTTGTACTCATTGTTCGAAAAGAATTAACCCCATCACTAGCAAGGCCAAGCCTGACACTGCGCGGATCCGAGGCAAATTGTGAATATCGGGCATCAAAATTCTTCCAAGCATGACCATCTGCCGGGTGCCTTAACTTTCCATCCATTTTTCGACCCATGTTATGCCACCTCATATCCTTTGCTGTTTTCTCAGACATGTATAGCCTGTTTAGTCTTGGAATTAAGGGGAAATATCGCAAAACTTTTGCCGCCTTATTTGACTTTGTTGACTTTGAACTTTCACCCACGTCATCACCCGTATCATTTTTATATCGTGAAGCTTTACAAATATGACAAGATTTTTGACCTTTCCTTGCACCCAAATAAATCATGCAATCATTAGGACAAGCATCGATTTTCTCGTAACCAAGCCCCAGATCTTTAGTTAGTTTTTTTGCTTCACTAACCGAGGATGGTAATGATGTAAGATAAGGAAAAGCATCCCTTATTAGCTCTAGAATCATACCCAAAGTCTCGTTAGATACACCACCGATACACTTGACATGATACAAGTGTAACGTGAAAGACAATTTGGAATACTTGCAACCGGGGTAAAGTTCTTTATCACATTCCTCTAAGAACTTCTTATATGTAGCATCTGCAGCACTATAATCTAAACTTCGAGAAGATTCGCCGACATTCTCATCCTCAACCCTACGATGAGAACTTTGAGAAGATTCACCAACATTCTCATCCTCAACCCTACGATGAGAACTTTGAGAAGATTCACCAACATTGTCTTCAACCATTGAATCATGTGCTAGTGGTCTATTTGAAGGTAAATAACCGAAAGCATCATGGACCAAACTTCTTACCTCATCTTCACAAAAGGAGTTTTTTTGAACAAAATTAGGTTTAGATGGTTGTGAAGGTACATAATTCTCCCCATGAACCACTAGTGGGCTATTTGAAGGTTAATGACCTAAAGCATCACTGACCAAACTTCTTTTCTCATCTTCACCAAAAGTAGTATTCTGAGCAAAACTAGGTCGAGATGGTTGTAAAGGTTCAGAAGTCTCCCCATGAACCGACCAATTTGTATACCCCGGTAAAAATCCATAACGCACATGTGGCCATGACAAGTTTTTACATCCCAATGATCAAAGTTACAACATCTAAGGCATGGACAAGCAATTACCCCTCTTATACTTCTAGCACGAGCAAATTCAATAAAAGACTTGACTCCTTCTTTAAAAGTATTACTTGTTATAAGCTTTAATCCACTTTTATCCATTTATGCCGCTTACTTAAACATGTCTATACAATTTTAAAATAATAATAATAAAATAAAATAAATAAAATAAAAATACATGTAGATGATCCTAGTTTCACTTACAACTACATTTTCAGTTTTAAACATGTTAACATCAATCTATAACTTGATTTCATCTTCAACAACAATATCACAATCATATTGTAACTGACGTAAACAGAACTGTGAACATAGTCATCATGAATCCATTTATTGTTCCATACACTTATATCATATTGTAACTATGTTATATGGAACAAAAATTGTTTACGTTTTAACAACAAAAACTAGCGTTTTATATATCATACTTTAACACACTATGTCAAAATTTAATCATGAAAAATAACAGATGACGAATAACACCATACCGAAATATCACTCGTAATTACTTAAGTATAAGACTCACTACTTAGAGAGAAATCAATTTGCATACTTTAACACACTAAATCATAGAGATGAAAAACGCTAATTTCTTTATCACACTTTAATAGAGATGAAAAACGCGTTTTACATCTGCCACTATATCATACGTTAACACACTTTATCATAATACGTTAACATACTATATCAATTTGGCATACTTTAACACACTATATTTCGAGATGAAATCAATTTGCCACTATATTTCAAGATGACTCACTACATAAACTATCGCTATGATACTTTAACACACTATATCACGTATCATATTGTAACTAACGAACAATATCATGTATCAAACGAACAATATCACTTATCATATTGTAACAATATCACTTATCAAAATTTATTATGAAAATAACATAAATCGTACCAATTCAAGCCGTAAATGATGATAACGAGATTTAACCCTAATTAAGCATCAAAACCCTAAGCATCAAAACCGTAAGTATTGAAACCCAAACGAACAGCCCTATGTTAAGCCTCCAAACCCTAATTAAGCATCGAAAATCAAACGACAGCCCTATATTAAGCCTTGAAATTGAAACCCAAACTAACAGCCATATGTTAAGCCTGAAACCCTAATTAAGCATTGAAATCCAAACAACAACATCCAATGTGAATCTAATTGGGGATTGTTTACCCCAACGACGCCAATGCCAACATATATATTCGAAACTAATCGAATTGGGGATATATATATGAATCAGTTGTGAATCGAATTGGGGATATATGAATCGAATTAGGTTTTTTGTGTGTGAATCGAATTGGGGATATATATATAATCATTTAATCGAATTGGGGATATATGAATCGAATTAGTTTTTTTTGTGTGTGAATCGAATTAAGAAGAGTGAATACGGATTTTTTTGTTTTTTTTTTACTTATTTAATATTCAGACAAAAAGAAGAGATGGGTGTATATGTGTGACACATGGTTGTTTAGAAAAGTTCACACCTCCATGTGTTACAAAATTATACAAAAGTTCACACTTCCATGTGTTACAAAATTATACAATGGTTTTAATAATTTTTTACACTTAATGTGTTCAAAATTATATATATATATTTTACACATCTTTATGTGTTTAAAAAACATAATATTTATTCACACTTCTAATCGTGAATGTATTTTAATCACATTTTTAGATGTATAATTTTTTCTCTACTATTGTAAGTGTGAATTTTTGAATATTATAAGTGTCTATAATATGTACACATTTACAGGTGTGAACAACATGTTACACTTGTTCCATCTTCATAAGTGTGAAAAAAAAAGTGTGTACTATTGCCACTTTTTTTGTAGTGAATCAGTTATAACTATCGAATAAAGGACCCTTAAAGAGTGTGGATAGAACACCAATATTCGAACCATTAGTGTCAGTTAATTTAACAAAAACAATACTTTAGAACACAAGAGACCTTAGAAATGCGAAGACAAATGGTGCATAGAAACACCAATATTTGACCATTAGTGTCTACGTTGGATCTTAACCAGACATATAATTGGACTCCAACGTTCAGCCTAATTGGTCCCTTGGATAATGGTAGTTTTATATACGCTTTATAACGATTTAATCCTTTAATTCTTAGTCATCCTAAAGTTTAGGGCAAATTGTCTTAAAAGGCATCGAACTTGCCACTTTTTCTTTTTGTGGGCATCGAACTTTTTTTTTCTTCCTAAAGTAGCCCTAAACTTGCCTAATTTTCCTTTTGTAGCCTCTAATAAAAAATTAATTACATGAATTTACATAAATCATCCTTGTGGCTCTAAACAATTACACCGTTCATCCTTCCTTGTGTAACTTATACTATCATAAAATCTTTCTTGATTCATATCTTTTCAACCCACCATTTTTTTCAGCCCCACTTGAAAACATTAAAGACCCAAATATCAAACATGGGATCCGAATCGCTAGCAGTTTTCTCACTGCAGGACTTGCTGTCGCTGCAAAGATCAAGAATGCAAATCAACAAAGAAATACCACACCAGAAGATTCATTTATTGCATTGGCTGGGTGGTCTCCGTGTTTATATGTGAACCTGATGGATCATATTTGTTCCGAGTATATAGGGTATTTTGAACACCGAAAAAAGATGGACGAGATAGGAGCAGGTGGGATTGAACGTTTGGCGACTCAGCATTCTATTTCTGGTGTTTTCTTAAATGCAATCGGGAAAGAGTCTCATGAAGCATTGCATCTTCTTCCTTCAACGAATTGACTACTAATTTTTAGTCCTGCTATTGATTTTAAAGATGCGCATGGGATTCATCAATGGTGGAGATGCGATCAGAAATTGGAGACCAGAGTCTACAGTTGAATCTTATCTACAATCATGGTATCTAACTATTTATGTTGACCTTTTAGTTTTTATGAGGTCAAAGTATTAGCTTTTTGATTAGATATATAATTGTTTGTTGTTTGATAATTATTATTCTTGTCTAATTGATTGACTATGTTTCAAGATTTGAACCACATCTCTGTGTGCAAGATTTGTTATTTGATGTTAGGAATTATATTTGAGTTGATTATGAAAAAATATGAAAGATGAAGGACTTATGGAACAATTGATGAAGAAAAAAAGACAAGGGACTTACTTGTTAAAGAAGACTTTATTATTTAGTCCCTAGTAGTTAATTGTAACCCTAGACTCTCTAGTATATAAAGAGAGGCAGGGAATTAGGTTTTTTGTGTGTCAAGATGTGAACACCAAAGGTGTGTGTGTGTTTAGCCTAGGTGTAGGGGAGAACGCCTAGGGTGATGGTTAGTTAGTTAGTTCCTAGGCGTACGTTCATGTAAACGCCTAGGTTAGTGTTTAGTGGTAGAGATGATGACGAAGAACTTTGTTAATAATAACAAACGATGTTTTTCTTATTCCGCTGTGCATTATATAATCGTTGTTATTGTTATCCCCTAGAGCTCATAAACGATCTTATCAATTGGTATCAGAGCGGGGAGCTCTTGATATAGGGATCTACAAGGTTTTTCGAAGAAAAAGGTGAAAATTCGAGTTTGGAAAAAATTTCGTAAGGTTTCTGCAGGGCTGTTTTCAATCAGCGATAACTTTTTTGTTAGCCGTTGGATCGGGACGAAATTTTAGGTGGACGTTCTCTATATACTAATCTAACTTTCCACTGAAGGGATCATTAATTGGAGCTTTCAGTAAAAAGATATACTATGTCGAATTCTGCTGCTGAAGGGTTTTTCAGAAAATCGATTTTAAGGTTTTGTTCTTAATAAAAAGATATACTTGATGCTGATTCTTAAAAGTCGATTGATTTGCGACAAAGGTAATTATACTAATACATCAAATTCCATTATTGGTGGTTTCATGTTATATAAACAATGGTCAATGTAGGCCTCATTTGATAAACATCACTTCTTATTTGTGGAATCATTATATCGTTTGTCCTATATTCAATTTTATCAATTACACAAACCAGTACTTGACAAATTGATAGATTGATATAATAATTGATTGAGGGTTGTCTTCTTTTGCATGAGATATAGTTAACATTGTTTTTATTAACCTTGTACGATAATGGGTCGATGATTATATGATATAAATCATCATCGTGGGTCAGCAGTATTGGTTGGAGCTTGATCAATTTGACCTTCGTTCATATGTGTTTGATATATGTTATGGTTCTAACGTACATGGATATTATTGGAGCATGTTGTGACTATTGAGAGAGTGGACAACAGTGGTGAGGTCAGTATGCGTTTTTCATTGGATGGGCTTTCTAATTTGTTCGTCACATGGTACTAAGGTGAATATTATTATTGTTTTATGCAAAGTACTGCTTATATTTTCAAAGTACTGCACCTTATGATTGAAAGTACTGCTCCTTGAAAGTACTGTTCGGGATTGAACAAAGTACTGCTTACGTTTCCAAAGTATTGCTGGTCCCAAAAACAAGGTACTGCTGCGTCATAACTTTGGTATTGCTGTGATATTTTTGATTTGATGAGCGTGGTGATTTGAAAAAGACGATGGTACAATAAGGAAGTTGTGATTAATAGCATTCAGTAGCAAGATTGAGTAGCACTTTATTGGTCCTTTAAATTTAATAATCTTCTACTGATTGAGTAAACATGGGACCATGGCATAGATCATTATTGCAATGAATTGGTGTGATTTATTGATCATGCCGGTGATAGTATATTATATTTGCTACTGTTTGAGCTTTGCTCGATATCGGTCAACAAAGGGATTTGGTTTTTGGATTGGGTTAGTTGGACACACACACTAAAGATTTGGTTTTTGAGGTTAAAAGTTGGATTTTTAGAGGTAGTTGATTGGTCATATTGGTCATGTACAAGCATGATATTTGTTATAGATTTTTGGCGACACACACATGAGAGTTAGTTCTTGTCCAAGTTATGGTGATTTAGGACAGAAGATTACACACAGGTTTTGGTGATTGAATATTGGATAGAATATGGTTATTGATTTGAGGGGAAGTCGACACACATACTTTGACAGATTTGGATTTTTATTTGTCGGACGACACACGTATTATGTTTTGGATTTTGAGTTTTTGGTTGTGACCTGATGTTCATGAATCAGGTTCAAGATAAAGAACTATTCTTCATATTACTACTACTTGGTTTCAAATGCGATTGTAGTCATCTTTATTAGTATTTGGGGTGGTACTATGTTCTTCATGGCTAGAACTACAACGTATTTGTGATCATGGTGGTTAGTTATTCGACAAGTTCTTATGGTTATTTACATGCATCATTCGAGGGGAAGATTTTTACTACTACTTGTTGGTATTTATACTCCTGGTTTGGATTTCTTTTGCCTTAATTTCATTTTTAGTTGCGGAAAACTTCATGGAGGGTATCTTGAGGCATGGAAAGATGGATTAGTCATATGATATTGGTTTGTGGTGGTTGAAATCAAAGTTGCTTCTACTTAGCGTTTTCTTGTGGATTATGACAAAAAGGGGAAGAAGGCATGGCATTACATAGAAGATTTGTAACTTGAAGATCCTTGGTGATATTGCATGTTTAAGGGGAAGTTCTTATCTTTCATGAAATCTTAACTTCAGGGGAAGTTAGTGCTTATTTGGTTTTGTCATTATCAACTAGGGAAAGATTGTTAGGAATTATATTTGAGTTGATTATGACAAAATATGAAAGATGAAGGACTTATGAAGACAATTGATGAAGAAAGAAACACAAGGGACTTACTTGTTAAAGAAGACTTTATTATTTAGTCCCTAGTAGTCAATTGTAACCCTAGACTCTCTAGTATATAAAGAGAGGCAGGGAATTAGGTTTTGTGTGTGTCAAGATGTGAACACCAAAGGTGTGTGTATGTTTAGCCTAGGCGTTAGGGGAGAACGCCTAGGGTGATGGTTAGTTAGTTAGTTCCTAGGCGTATGTTCATGTAAACTTCTAGGTTAGTGTTTAATGGTAGAGATGATAACGAAGAACTTTGTTAATAATAACAAACGATGTTTTCTTATTCCGCTGTGCATTATAATCGTTGTTATAGTTATCCCCTAGAGCTCATAAACGATCTTATCATTTGATTTATTAATAAAAATGTTCACAACTTCCAGTAATCAAACTAGAAATGGGGAAGTTATAGTTTAGGCTTATTTTCAAATGTTATGTGCTAGTGAAGATTAGTTAGCATGATGAAAGGGTAATCAGCTATGTGAGAATGGGTCAAATCAGATGTGACAAAATGGTTCAAATAATAGGGTAAAAAAAGGAGTAGAATCGTGCTGGTTTTGTGGTTTTATTTCCATTGTGATTGAACTCATGACCTTTGATAATTTAGTAGGTTCTAAAGACCATCCAGGATTATGCACTTGCGTTGTGATAGTCTCATTGTGGCGGAAGAAAATTCATAAAAATGAGATTAAACAAAAAGACTTGTAATGTGATTGTATCAAATTATTGTGAATGAAGTCTTGGGCTTCCACTTATTCTGAGCTGTCTAGGTCATAGAGGGTCCGTTGACGATATGTTACAAGGTGTCAATTATTCATCTGCTGGTGCCGGGATCATCTTCTCTAGTGGATCAGAATTGGTATTCTTTTGTTTCATATGGGTAATAAAGTTTACTGTAACACGGTTGATAGAACTTTATTAGACTGAAAGTATATCAAGATATCCCAAGGCAGTTTAGATGGGAGATTGTGCTAAAAACCTTGGACTTGCCACAAATATCAAGATATCCCAAGGCAGTTTGGATGGGAGATTGTGCTAAACACCTTTGACTTGCCACAAATATCTCCATATCCATTTTGTGTTAAGACACTTAAGTTAACTTCGGTTAATTATTCGAGTTGTAAACTGATTTCGTCTTTGCTTAATAAGCTTAGGTACGTTGAGAGTTTGATCATTGAAAAATTTATTGGATTGAGGTCTTTGACTGTTAAAGGTGTTGCTAAGCTTGTGATCTTAAGTGTCATAGAGTGTGATGATCTTAAGTCGGTGAATGTGGAGGCATTGGAGCTTGAATCACTTCGATTTTGCGGGATTATGTTGGTTTTCTTTGTAGAATGTAATGTACTTGGAAGATGTAAGGTTGGATTTTGTGGGTCCGGGGTTTAACCACTTGAACCATGGGCTCTTTAATCCGCTCTTGAGAGCAATTCGTGATGTGAAAGTGCTTACACTTCACGGATGGATGTATAAGGTATGTTTTTATTTGGATTTTGAGCATAAAGAGTTACATCGTTAACATATTGAATTACTTAAATGCTCTGTTTTTATAATTCTTGTAGGATGTTTTTGGACCATTGTTGTGAACAAAGCATAACGAGCTACATTTTAGATTCAGTAAACTTCAAGAATTGTGGTGGATCGATAGCAGTATGGAAGATGATAACATCAATTCGTTGTTTTGTTTCTTGAAGTTTTGCACTTCTCTCAAGCGGTTGTTCGTAACAGTAAGTTCCCTTCTTGTCTCTACATTTTTAAGCCTTTTGTTAGCTGTACATTGTTCTCGGAGGAAGGTAAATTTATTTCGTAGCAAGAATCCCTTTTGTTACAAGTGTCGTGTCTTGGATCATATAAATGTATCTTTCTTGTCTTAGAAGTTTATGTATAGAATTCTAGTAAATTAGGTATCTATAAACATAACAATAGGTAATTAGTATATACTCTAGCAAATTGCTTAACAATGCAAACATTCTGTCTATACTAATAGTCAAGAGTTTAGGAGAAACTATAGTCAAAAGACGGTTTTTCATGTTCAAAATTCCCTCCACGAGTAACCTGGCCGGGTTAGGAGAAATCTCATATGTTTACCTGTTTATAATGTCACTACAAATTCATCTAGTGAATTGCAAGTAGCCAAGTACCAATGATAACATTTTGATGCAAGTATCAATATTTCTGTTGCATATCGAGATATACTGTGCATGTTATACTTTGGCCACCAAGTATAAGTTAGTTGATGGTGATTATTTGAAGATTTACCACACCGAAACTCACCACAAAGAGACCCACGACAGGGAGCACACAAGTTTTGGATGGTGGCGGCAGGCGGCGGATGGTGGCGGCAGGCGGTGGATGGTGGCTGCCTGGATTAGTTTAAGTTTATAGCTACAAGGACTAAATGTGTAAATTATTAGTGCCACAGGGACCTTTTATGTAATTGACTCAAGGATGAACGGTGTAATTGTTTAGAGCCACAGGGATGATTTATGTAAATTTATGTAATTAATTTTTGATTAGAGGCTACAAAAGGAAAATTAGGCAAGTTTAGGGCTACTTTAGGAAAAAAAAAGTACGATGCCCACAAAAGGAAAATGTGGCAAGTTCGATGCCTTTTCAGATAATTTGCCCTAAAGTTTAATCACTTAACTTTTTTTGACAAATATTTTATCCTTAACTTTAGTTGACTATTTGATTTAATCCTTAGACTTTGTTTGACGGTGTTCTTTCCCTCAACTCTAAATTTTTTGTTTGGATAAACCCCTTAGAACAGTTACATTAATACGGCATAACGCCGTTAAATTGGAAAATAACACCGCTTTTGGCGTTAAACCGTTGGAGGATCTGCGTTAATGCACCGTTAGTCCCGCCGTTATCCCCATAACGCCCGTTAGTGGTAATTAAAAAAAAATAAAAAATAAAAAAATCAAAAAATTTTCAAAAACACCCCCTCAACGGCTAGTAGCCGTTAGATTTAAAAAAAAAAATTACATAAAACCCCCTAACGGCTAGTTTTTACAAAAAAAAAATCAAAAACATTTTTTACCACTATAAATACCCAACTAAAACACCATTTCTTTCACACTTCCATAATTCAAATTCATAATTTATATACCTTCTCTCACACTTCCATAATTCAAGAATCAAGTTCGTTCACAATGAATCCAAATCAATTTGGTGAAATTCCTCTGCATTGGTCAGACGTTGATGACGAAGAGGACTTCCAATTTATGGCGTCAGTGTACGAGTATCACCTTCAGTTGGAACAAGAAGAAGCATCTGAACATCCTACTCGTGCTCGTAGCTATATATATCGTGAACGTGAGATTGCAGAAGAACGTCTGCGCAACGATATATGTGTAATGTGGTGATTGATATTGTTGGAATCACTCCTAAACAGTATTTCAAGTATTTATATTTCATATGTAATAGGTAGCTTTATTATGGCCTTTATGTTTGTTTAAGGTCAAGCTTATGTAGAAGGCCCATAAGCTTGACCCAAGCCCAATAAGGATAGGAAGGGAACTAGGAGTGTTGCCCTAGCTTCCCTCCTATAAATACCCCTTGTAAACCTTCATTTGAAGGTTGATTGTTCAAGTTTTTCTCTTTCACTCATACCTACGCATAACCGGTCATATTATTGTTTGTGTGTGTGTTAGATCTTGTTCAATCGCCTCATCTCCTTTCTTATAAGCTTGTGTTGTAAAACTAGTGACCTAACAGTGGTATCAGAGCCATCTAGTTGGGTGAAACGGTTTGTTTTTTGTCTACTCGTAAAGTTCACGTTTTTTAACCTTTCTCACGCTTAAAAACTCATTTTTTACACTTTTCAATCCAAGATTCTTGTACTTTAAAGGTTATTGGGTGTTAAAGTTTAAGTTTTGGCAAAAAGTTTGAAACTTTATGTGTGTAGACTCGTTTTAAGCTAGTTTTTGTACAGGGTGCTTTCCTACGGCGTAAGCTTCGTTTTTTAGAAGCTTTGGATAATCAAGTTTCACACTTTTGTGTTATTTTGGTGATATTGAAGCTATTTCATCACAAAAATGTGGTTTAGAAACATCTTTGGGAAAAATCAATATTACGAGTAATCCTACGCGTAGTAAAACCCTAAAACTACGCGTAAGTTATTCCTTGGTTTGATCTTCGTTTTCTTGGTTTACTCCGTGTTTTCTTGCTTGGATAAGCCTGAAAATACGTCGACTTTGGATATCTTTTGCACTGTGATAGTGTAAAAGATCATTTGGGATAAAACCCTAATCTTACGCATAAGCATAAGCTTACGCGTAGAAAATCCTACGCCTAAGATTCATCTTACGCGTAAACCTAGTCTTACGCATAAGGGAATCCTACGCCTAACTTTCTACGCCTAACTTACTGTTTACGCATAACTTTAGTCTTTTTTCCTTGTTTACGCGTAAGCTAAACCTACGCGTAACTCTTGATTGTTACGCGTAACTTTGGTGTTTTTACGCTTAAGTGCTACTTGGTTATTGTGATTTCTACGCCTAAAGACACTTCATCAACAGCGTTTCATTCGACTACAAAGATCCACCAACACAAGTTATCTTAAAAAAAAAAAAAAAAAAAAAATTTAAGTGTGAAATTTAATTTTTCGAGTAAAATTTAATTTTTCGAGGAGACTAAACGTTCAATTTTTACGCGAGATTCAAATTTTGGTTTAACTGTGAAAATTTTGGTCAAAAATTCAAATTTTTGGGCCCAAATTCAATTTTATTTTTCGGTAAAATTTGGCGTCAAAAATGTCATAACTCAAATTTTTCTTTCAACCTTAGAATTGGATTTTATAGTGAATTTCAAATTTTGAGAGTCAAAATTTTTCAAAATTATTTTGGAGGGAAACTGAATTCACTATATCGACCTTCTGTGTGCTATATCGACTTTGCACCTTCTTCTCTTTGATTCTTCTGCAGGGAAGTGAAATGGATTCTGATCATAAAGATCCATTTGTGGCATTGCAAGAAGGATTCTTGGCTATATCTCCGGCATTCAAGCATCGAGACAGCATCTAATTCCCAATATCCCGTAGTCGTACAAGGTGCACGAGTTGCTTTACATGAAAGGAATGCTCAAATGGACGTTGAGAATGTTGTGAGTAATCTGCATCCGGTAATGCGGACAATGAGGTTGTAGCATTGGAAAAGCAACATGGCGTGCAGCACTGGAGAAGATATCACACTTAACTACGACACCGAGCCTAACTGTGACGAAGAACAAATGGTTGAGGAAGATATCTTACCCACCTATGACACTTGACACAGAACGAGATGGTCGAGGTACAATCTACTATTGATCATATTCTGCCTGCAAATGCGATACAACAAACTGAGCAACCTGAATTCAGTAATGAAGGAGAGGTTGACCAGTATGTTGCACAATGTCCAGAAAACTTTCTCATGTCTGAGCCCTTACTTGTTAACAATTCAACTGAAACGTCAAATCAAACTCTTGAATCTGAAAACATTCTTCTCAAAAAGACCATTGCCAAGTTTCATAAAGATTTTTCAAAACTAGAGGCACATTGCATCTCTCTTGAACTTAAACTACAAAACAAATCTTTTTCTTCGAACACAATGGTGGAGTAAGATTCAAATGAACAAATTAATCGTGTGGATTTATTAGTAAAAGAAAATGAGCATTTAAAGGCTCAAATTCAAGCAAAGAGGCTTGCACATGTTGCTTTACAAAACACACTGCGAGAAGATTAATGGCAAGAGTGTGGATAATAAGTTTACAAAACCAACAATCTTGGGGAAATCGTCTCTTCAACCAATCAGAAATCAATCAATAGTTAGACAACCAACTGCTTTTAAATCTGAACGTTCTAAATCTTCAAAAACACGGTTTGCCTCCCAAGTTGTTGAGAATAATCATTTGTCAAAACCAGTCACTCCACATTCCGTGCCCAACAATAATGTTTCTGTTTCTATTAAACATGTTTCTGTTAAACTGTTTCTGTTATACTGTACAAGTGGTACGCTTCGGCCAATCTAGGATTAGTTTGAACACTGTGTCTAAACCGAGCATTAAACGTAAAAATTCATATGATTCAAATGACGCATACAAGAACTATGACCTAGAAAAGGCTAGGAAAAGGGCACTACTACAAAAGGATGGAATCTTAGGTTCACGACCTAGTGTATCACCTTCGAGTGTATTATTGAACACTACCTGTAGTAGCAAACCAAAACCTAAGTTAACTCAACAAACAGTTAGAAATAAACCCGTTGATCTAAATGTAAACTGTCAGAAACCTAATAGGTGGATCAATATAGGACGCAGACTCTTCCCAAAAGAAGTTTCCACATCCCTTAGATCTAACCTTAGATGGATACCAACGGGTAGAGTTTTCAAAACTGTTGGTCTTAGGTGGATTCCTACAGGCAAGATACTAAGTAGTTGCACCAAAACAAGTGTGATACCCTCTACATCCATCCGTGAGGCAGGAAAGGAAATCATCAAAATAGCATGTTCAGGTGTCAAGAAGATAATTGACACTACATCTTTATGCATCTAACACCTGGAACCCAGTTACACTTGGGGATCCATGTCTTTCTCTTCCTTGCCCCCCCCCTTCTATCTTTCTATGCAGGTACAACAGCTATGGCTTCTACTGCAATACAGCGAGGACCGTTTCTCAGTCTAAAATTTAATGATCTATCAGCTGTTCCACCATTGTACTTAATCGTCATGAATTAGAAACATTGCTTGCTCCTCACGGTTAAAGATTCTGCCAAAAGTCGTGCTTCATATGTATCGAATGTTTCTGCTGCATAACCGATAATACTCTAATTTCAGATACACATGAATCTACAACAACAACCGAATCTTCTATAACAGAAGATCAAAGTGTTTCCTACAACAATGTCACAGTTGCTGATCAACAATATCCACAGAGAAGTTTTATCGCAGTTGACTCTCTCGTAATATTTTTGGTACTTCACACTTGTCCGATCAATTGGACATACATGGTTTTGCTGTCTCCTTATACATGGTTTCGCTGTCTTCAATTCATCATCAACTTACGTGGTGTATGATTCTGAATCATTGAAAACATCGAGGGGAGAGAGTGTGTAGGTGGTCATTGCTTCCTTGTTCTTCTACATGCTTCTTTGCGAAAACCCAATGCCTTCTTGAATTCCTTCAATTAAGGGGAAGAAATAAGACGATATGTGGCTCAAACATCTCACTTTGGTATTATCGTCTCAATTTCACGGGTGATCTTGTGTGAAGTTACCCAAATACGTGAGAAGATCTTGTGGATTTCTAGCATGTTACCCTCGAACGGATCTTCCGCAATTAGTCAGATTTTCTTTGTGTGGTTTACTGCTCATCTACAAATTCCGCTGCATACTGAAACCTTCAAAAGTTAGAGGAAATGTAAACTTCATCAAAGTTTCAAATCACGCTAAAGACAGCTTGTCAGTTTGGGGAAGCTCGATTCTGAAACTTCTTAATAATGGCTTCTGAGTATAACAGCTTAGAACCCGGTCACAACCGCTTAAACTTCCCTCAAACCCCATCATCAGGTGAAGAAAGCCCTCGCTTACTCGTCACCAAATGGAAAGGTTATTTGCTCCTACTGTTCAGGACGATATTGATGAACGTGCTCAAGGTGTATCCGCTGTTTCCGCTGCACAACCTGATAATATTCCTATACCTGATACACCTGCTACAACAACTACTTTTGAAGAAGCACCTACACCAGTTGACTCCAACACAACAGTTGAACACACCGCTTCCAACAATGATGAACCAGGTGATGATATTCTGAATGAAATACCCCCACCTGCAGATTTTGATCCAAATGCGTTCTTCAACCCGTTTGCTAATGAGACTGCTGCACCAGATGTCGCGGAATCTTCCACAAACCATTTGAATCCTCAGAATCTGCACAATGTATACCAACATCAACCCTCCACACATAGATGGACAAAAGACCATCCTCTGGAAAACATTATTGGCAACCCGAATCAATCAGTCGTTACGAGACAACGTCTTCACACAAATGGTGAACATTGCATTTATGCACTCACTGTCTGCCAATCTGAACCTAAAACATCAAAGACGCAATGACAAAAGACAACCGGATTGAATCCATGCAAGAAGAACTCAACCAATTCAAACGCCTTGAAGTATGGGAACTGGTTGAAAGACCAACAGGAGTCTACGTCATTGGTCTAAAATGGATTTGGAAAACAAATTGATGTCAAGGGAACGCCATCCGAAACAAGTCACGTCTGTCGCTAAGGGTTATCGCAGGAAGAGGGATTAGACTTTGAAGAATCTTTTGCCCGTTGCTCGCTTGAGGTCGTTCGATATTTCTAGCATTCGCAGCTCATATGAATATAACGGTCTATCGATGGATGTCAAAACCGTTTCTCAATGGACAACTTAAAGAAACGGTTTATGTCACCAACCGTGATGGATTCGTTGATCCCGAAGTTTCGAATCATGTCTACAAACTGAACAAAGCTCAGTATGGTCTCAAACAAGCTCCTCGGGCATGGTACGATAAGCTATCATCTTTCCTCATTGCTAATAATTTCACCAAAGGTTCGGTTGACCCAACTCTTTTTATACAATATCACGGGAACATATCTTAATTGTTCAAATTTACGTGGATGACATCATTTTTGGGTCTACACATAAAAGTTTTCAATCGCTTTTGCAAAACTAATGAAGAAAAATTTTGAAATGTCCATGATGGGTGAACTTACATTCTTTCTCGGACTGCAAGTTCATCAATCACCCCGTGGTATTTTCTTGAGTCACTCCAAATATGCCCTTGAATTGTTAAACAAATTTGGAATGAAAACCTGTGACACCTATGCCACACCAATGGCTCATACCAAGAAGTTAGACGCTGATTTACATGGGAAATTGGTGGACCCTACAAAATACCGTAGTATTATTGGTCTCTCATGTATCTAACAGCCTAGCGACCTGATATTGTCTATGCCGTTTATCTATGCTCCCGTTATCAGTCGCGACCAACTGAAACCCACCTCTCTCAGGCTAAAAGAATCCTCCGATACATAAAGGGAACCATTAACTTGGGGATCTCGTATCCGAAGGATTCTGGTTTTGAACTAATCGCCTTTTAGATGCTGACCACGCAGGATGCTTAGACTCACGGAAAAGCACTTCGTGAGCTTTACAATTTCTGGTGATAAACTGGTGTCTTGGCAATCGAAGAAGCGGATTGTACATCGCTGCATCAACCGAAGCGTAATATGTAGCCATGTCACCATGTTGTGCTCAAGTCATATGGATGAGAACACAACTCAAAGACTATGGTTACGTGATTTGACGTAATCCCGATGTATTGCGACAATCGGAGTGCAATTGCAATCTCGCAACTCCCGGCCAAGGTTCACTCGAAATCAAAGCTCATCGATCTTCGATATCATTTCATCAAGGATCACGTGGAACAGGTACTGTTGAATTATATTTTGTGGGTACAGAATACCAATTGGCGATCTTCTCACCAAAGCCTTGCCTCCCGCTAGGTTTAATGAGTTGGTCCACCGGATTGGTATGAGGTGTTTGACTCAAGAGGAATTGGATGATCTCCTAAAACAGCTTAAAACCTGTCAAACACCAAAACATCTTTTGTAAATACCTTTTCAAAAACAAAATACAAAATTATAAAACCTGTTAAAAACAACAAAAATATTCTTCTAATCTACTTTTCTTTCAACATTGCAAGTACATTTTCTTCCGTCAACACTTTAATCTTTCAAAATTCAGTATTTTTCCGATCAAGTGTTGAGGGGAGAAAATAAACTTACACCGCTTCAAATCACTGTGTACTTGCATGTTAACACATCTCAGTTGATTCTTTTACAAATGGTGGTACATTTTCTGGTTCAAAGACACTCCTCGACTTTAATTAATAACCTTTCTCAAGTCGAGGGGAGTGTTGTCATGTTTCTTTCCAAAATCTTCATTTGGTAACATAAAATGGAAGTTAAAAGGCTTTGGATGAAAATGGAAAAGGTGGAGGGACCAAAACTGCAAAACCTTAAAGTCATTTTTGATAAACCTCTCCACCTAACTCTTATCCTTCACATTTAATACACCAAACCTAACAAGATCCTACGCTATAATTCACTCATCATATCCGTGTTTTGATCATCATTTTGTAAGTAGATTAATGTTTCTAACATGTTTTCAAACATTGGTTTTGAATTTTAAATGAACCAACGGCTCAAATCTATGGACATGAGTGATTTTGTGTTCTTCGCTATGCGTATGAACACATGATCATGTGTTTTGTGTTTGTGGTTAAATGTTAATGTCAAAATGTTTTAAAACATCAATGATATGTTCTATCATCTAAACAAACCCGTAAACACGAATTGATGAATTTTGAAAATTAGGGTTTATGTGTCGATTGGGTTTTTGAATGTGAAGTGTTTTGGTTAAAAAGATTGTTGTGTTATGCTCTTATGTGATGTTAATTGATGATTTCCAAAGTCTATAACCACCTAAACACTAATTGGTCATCAATTTGAAATTAGGGTTTAAAGTTCATAAACTTTGGGTATTTTTGATTCACAACAAATTAAGTGTTACAACTTGGCTTACATACTCACAACACATCTTTGAACTACCAGAAAAAGTTTAGTGCATAATCTATGGCTAGAATCCATACGCGTAGATTTAGGGTTTAGGCTACGCTGTATGTATTCTACGCTAATGCTTAAGATGAGCTAGTATGTTGTAATATGTGATAAAATGATGTTTTGTGTTAACTTTGATGATTTGATAAACTTATTTCAGGCTTGTTACTCTGAAAAATCAGAATCAAGGTCATTTGCACTCCACGCATAAGGATTACCCTACGCGTAGTCATGTTACGCGTAAGAATAATCCTACGCATAACAGCTACGCGTAAGGTTCTACAATGGACTACGCGTATCCTGTGAAGGATATGCGTAAACAGTGACCTCTACGCATAAGGTCAACTCTTACGAGTAGCCTTACGCGTAAGGTTAATATATGCCTACGCATAAGCTCTACGCATAAGGTCTCCTTTTCCTACGCGTAACACTTCTTACGTGTAAGTTAGATTCTACGCTGCGTAAGTCTACGCCTCAGCATATATCATTCCTGTCTACGCATAACTTTGCCAAAACTACGCTTAACCTTGGATTGACCTTCATGATGAATTGTTACTTGTTCAAACTTGTAAATAAACTAATCATATCATCACTAATCCTAAAATGTCACTAATAAACTTAAATCATTTGATATGTTGTGAACAATAAGTGATAAAATAAACTTTAAAACTTAAAGTTAACTAACTCACCAAACATTTCACGACATCATTGGACTATTGAATATACAAGTGACTTAGGACTCGTAACAATCATTGACACTGTACATTCAATAACTAGACAATAAGACCTTCGGTTGACTAACATTATGTCTTTCGATATGTTGGTTCTTTTGGCTAATGTTATTTCGATCACGACATGGTCGAACAAATGAATATGGATGCACCTGAAGTTCTCTCCATTGCCGATATCTATCCTCATGGCTATCCAATGAAGATAGGAAAGAATAATCTCCGTGTTGACTTTGACAACCTCACTTGCTCAAAATCTTCATGTTTAATTGCTATTGACATTCTGAGGACTCATCCGTATCAGAACATGCTTTCACACTCTGCAAGAATCGTTCCGAGATCTACATCCAACAGTTCCGGAACACTATGGAAAGGGTCAAAGGACAAACTGCTGTGACGGTGACTCTGAATCACAAACAAGTCACCATTACACCCGCAGACTTAAGGGCTGTTCTCCTAATTCCTGATGTCGATCCAACCAAACTATATGCCACACCCTGTTGAAGAGCTCACTCTCCAGTTCTTAATCAATATCAGTTATGACGAGGCTACAGGAGTAATCACCAAGCATTCTCACGTAGAGCTTAAGAGTATTCCTCAACCCGGAGAACCTCTACATGATCATCACCAAGTCTCTTTGGTCGTGACAGCAGCTATGAGCACCCTAAGCTCATGGAACTGCAAATATTCTGGGCATTGGTCAACAAGAAACACATCGCTATCGGCTCGATTTGGGATGACATGATGTCATTTCTCAACAAACTTGGCTCAAAGATTCCCTACATCGGATATACAAAATTGTTGATCCAGAGAGCACTTGGACTTCATCCCGACATTCCCAAGAGGCTCAATGACCCCAACAATCACGACATGTTGACGGAACCCATTCTATCTGTTAGAATCAAGGAAACGCCTACAAAGAAACAAGGTGCTGTGCTACCAGATTTCCTTCTAATCAAGATGTCGAAAGCTCAAACGCATACAAAAGGTATCCGGAAGCGCTTAGACAAGGCAAAGTTGGTCATCTCGACGAAAAATCTTCCGGAACACCTGTAAGGAGAACCAAAAGAGGAAGTGCAGGAAGTACGGCAAGTACCGTGAGTCAAAGGAAGTTCCCTAAGAGGAACCCTCCTTCAAAGAGGATTGTTCCATCTAAGGAAGCTGCTCCCATCCCAATTCCCAAACCCGAACCGCAAAGAAAGCTTGTGGACGAAAGCTCGATGGTACCGACATAGATGAAGAGATTACCTTCTCTGACGCAACCGTCCCTCCTCCGCAGCCTAAACCTACAAGTCCAGTAGCTGAACATGGAAAAGGAAAGACTCCTGTACTTGAGTCTCATGATGAAAGCTCTGAAGAAGAAGAAGAGCAACTGGATCAATCCTACAGAAAGAAGTTTAAATTAGTTAGACAAATTCAAAAAGCTGAAGAATTTGCAAAAGATCAAATGGGTGGCCCCGAAGGATCAAGTGGTGCTGTCCACTCTTCACCAGGTCCTGATGCGGTTAATCAACCCGATAAGGGATCCGGTGCCACCACTCTTGTGCAACAACAAACGCTTGTGAAGGAGTCTACTGATCTTAACATTGAGGAACCGGAAAAGAATAAGACTGAGAAAGAGAAAACTGATGAAGAAGCTAAGGAACAGACGGAAGAACAGGCTAAAATTGGACATGATGACGAAGAAGATTATGATGACTTTCTTCTCAGCAGTCCAACTCGCTCCAAGGAGGATACTTCTGCACCTCCAAAGGACCCCGAATCTCCTCATGTCCCCTCCTCATCGGATTCTTCATCTCACTCATCACCACCACCATCAAAAAGATCAACAAAATCATCATCCAAATCGGTGAAGAAACCACCTCGATCTTGGATTTCTCAAGCTCATAAAGGAATTCACAAAGTCAAACAAGTCGAGAAGAAAACGTGCTCTACAAAAGCTAAATTTCTTTGCCGATCACATACAAAGATATGTATGACGAGCATGACAAGATGGAGAAAGAAAGGGAATTTGTTCAAAAGTTCATGAAGAGTCATCGTAAAGAGGAACTGAACGAAATGATCGAAGGTTACACTAACAAGTACCTTCGTGATATCGCTCCTAAAATCCAAAAGGAACTGGAAAAGACAGCAAGAGATCATACTCACAAGTTTCTTCTTGACACTGCCCCCGGTGTGACTAGAGAAATATTTTCCACACAACTCACCCCTAACATCGTAGCATTGGTTAAAAATACAATGGCCAAAGAAGTTGATCTCTCTGAATCTGAGTTAATCGCTAAACTTGTGATACAAATGTCAAAGCGATCCGGAACGCTTACTCGGATGAAGCTAAATGTTTCGAAAATCTACTTGATTTTCAACTCAAATCATCATGCAAGGAGTCAGCCGATCAACCCAAACGACCAAGAGATGACGATGATAAGGATAAGGATTCTCGCACCTAAACGCTAAGCGGCCGGTAAATCTACCTCTACGCCACCTCCTCCACCACGAACTTCTTCTCAACAAAAGTCTCCTCCACCTCGGTCTTCTATCGATAAACCTCGGACGATTCCGAGTTACCACCCCTGACTCATAAAACAGGTGATTACTTTGAGTATACGGGTGGTGACGATGAAGAGGTCCTTGAGCCCCGACAACAACCCACCTCACCCAAACAAGTGTAGAAACCAGAATCATCATCAAGGCCTTCCAAAAAGAAGAAGAAGACGACTCACCGAGTTGTCTCATGGCCAGATGACGATAAAACCGAAGAGTTTGAATGGTTCTCCACACTTGTCAATCAAACTCCCTACCTGATGAAGGTCAAGAATTGGTAGACGGTTCTACATTGAGCACGCAAAACTTTTGCAAGAAAAGTTCCATGTGAAGAAAATGACGAATCTGAGTTGAAGCGAATCAAGAATGAAGCATTCCAACTTCTTAAAGACAGCTCGAAAGCGCTCGTCGAGGTCGAATATCATCTTGAGAACATCGATCGAGCTATGTCTAACGACATGGATTGGCTCAATCCGGAAGCAAACATTGACTTCACACAAAGGGACAACCCTCCATACTACACCGATTGGACCAAACCCCTACCGACCATTGGCCAAACAGACGAACCACGGATTCCCTTCCGATACTTCTTTAACAGAGACCTGGATTTTCTCTTACACGGTAGCGATGGTTCGTGAAAATACGCTACATCATTGACTCTTCCATTCCCAATGGCTATTTACTCAAACAGCATAGCTATCGAGGAACGTGCAAATCACTTGTTTTCTGACAACGTGCAAGCATACGACCAAGATGCATTGTATGGGATTCATCATTGGCCTGAACGCCGAAGAATCTACTACAGTAAGCTGCCGGTTCAGAAGTCTCAAAATGCAGTGTATAGTTCTAAGGACATCGTGGCCATCAAACACATTGATCTCAAGTCTAAGTGGGACTATTCATTCTTAAAGAATATCATAGTCAAACGACAAGATGAACAGGACTATGGATTCTCCGAGGCTGACTTTGAGAACTTGTCCTTCAACGACATCGAAGACATGTACCTTGCCAAGGTACAGGGTCGTATGAGACAATTCTCGACTGAAGTTCAACGTGAATTTATCAAGTCAGTTCTCATCTTCATTAGACGCATTGTGATCAAAGAACGTGTTGAAGATATCCAGATGGCTGTTGAATCTTATCAGACGCGTGTCAACCTCACTCCTCCAATGCTTACTCTTCCCGATCTCAATCATCTACCTCAATATACGCTCATCAGCAAACCTTTCGGAGTTGTTTACCGCAGTGAACTTCAAAGAAACTGCTTAATGGCGTGTAGTGATCTTCAGAAATTCGGGGATCATACTTTGAAGCTGGTTAGGGACGGATTAGCATACATGTTGAAGGATATACGCCTGAAAGTGGGATCTCGTAAGCGCTGGAATTCTCAGGAAAGGAGGGATGTGAGAAGGATCATCACCATGATTGATGAACGGTTGTTCAGACGGGATCAGTTCAGACGATTGGAGAGCTATGTTGGTGGTCGACCCAGGGAACATCACTACACTTCCTGGTACCCCTTGAATTGTTTCCTTCATAATTTTGGATGTATGATTAAATATGTCTATGGCTTGTGCACACATAACAGTGTACAACCCGTAATTGTCAAGAAAGGACCCTGTGGTACGCTTCAGTGCCACAATCCTTATAAAAGGAGCTAAAGCTTCTTACTTTTGAGTAAAACCTATCAAACCTTTCATTTTTCAAGGTTTTGCTCAAAAGAACAAGTACTTTCCCTTAAGACTTTCAAAACCTCAACCGTTTATATCACTTGTTGAGGGGGAGTATTTGAAACTTTGTTCACAAATTGTTCACAGTGGTCATTCTTCCCGCAACACTCGAAATGGTCATATTTATTCTCAACCGTTCAAAAATAACACTTTAATATGCCATTTTTGAGGGGGAGAAAATTGTGTGATAAGAAATATGTTGTACAAAATGCAAATGAATCTGTGTACCTCAGACTTAACCAACGAATTGACGGTACTAAACTGTTAGTAACTCGAAAAGACTTGTCCTGGACGGGTAATAATTTCAAGCTAGTTCGCTAGTGATGTAAACGTGTCTCGAAAAGGACTTGTCTGAGTAGAATGTACCATTCGAGAAACTTTTGATAGACATGAACTCGGACGGGTTTGACAACCTTCCAAGGTTTGTCTACACCTTCAAGGTAGTTATTAGAGCTAGTTGTCACCTAAAAGCTGACAATGTAACTCTTTAACTATGCAACGTAACGTGTCTCGCGGGGGATTGTCTATCTTCAGTGGATCAATTCAAAAAGTGCGCTCTTTCCTCACTGTGCATTTAACCATTAAAACTATTAAGCACATGTGGAGGGGAGTATTTATGCAAAACATCATCTCTCAAAATGGTTCAAACATGTTTTTCATTAACAAACCCTTTGAGAGACATTTTTTCATACAATGGTTTTAATGGCAAACATAGGTTAGTCATGGAGTTATAAGGTGACTAAGGTTAGGAATAACCGTCCTATGATCCGCCAGAGCCGGAGGGATCTACCCAAGGACACTACAAATAGTTAGTATTTAGAAGTCCTTAGGTATGATTGTAAAAAGGAGAAAATGAGAATCGGAGAAAGAAGGAGTTGAAGAATTAAAAGAAATGCAAAGAAAAGGGTGAAAAGAAATAGCCCTCCAGATTATTCAACTTAGGGCAGACACGGGTTCAATTCATATGCTACTGGTTGTCACTTAGTGACGCCGGTATTGAAGATTAAAAGTCGTCATGGACCCGTGACGCATGCACTAAACCTTCTTATCCACTCAAGTTTCTCTCAACAGAAGCTTGTTTCATTCTCACAGGGAACCCTACGTAAACTATCGGCTTTCTCCTAGAGATTGCCGGTATTGAAGAAGGAGACCCTCTCCCTAGTCTCCGCTCAGGAAAACCAAAACGCACTATTGAGTCTAGAGCCACGAGATTCATCAAAAGATCTCTTAGGAACACTTGACATTTAATCACTTGATGATCAACTAATAAGATCATCGGTGGTTCATATCGAGTCCTTCACAGATCTTAGCAATCTGTCGAGAACATTTATGAGAGGTTCACATCTGTGATCCTCGGTGATTGAATGGAAACTCCTGCCAGGGTCAACATCAAACAGCCCTGTCAGCAGGTCACTTCGGTAACTCCCGTGGATTACGCGGAGTGTGTCTCAAACGGTCTACAGTCGTGAGGTGATGCTTCGTTGTACCTCAGCGACTCATCTGAATTGTAGGTGTACTTCGGTACATCGTGTTATCTCACTTGTGGGACTCCGGTTCAGAACGGCCTTTGTGAGAATTAGAGTTGTGTCCTCACACTATGCTGTTGACACTCTCGAAGTTCAAACTTGTAAGTGCCGGAAACCGCTTATTACTAACCGTTTGAAATGTTTTCTTCTTATGGAAGCTCCGGAGCGGGATGATCGTCCTGATTCTTCTCATGCTCACGCCAACATCATCACTAATGGAAGTTCTATTCAAAAGCAACACAACCGTCAGAATGATTCTTCGTCAAACCAAAGAATCTACAAAGTTAAAGACTTAAAGAACTTCATCAAGTATTGAATTCCAACGTCAAAGAGCGTGTGAGCATGTTGAAGAATGACGTGGAGACACCGGAGCAACGAAGCGCACTGAGGCAGACCGATGAAGACAACAACATACTATCACTCTCACCACAAAGAACAATGATCAAAGAACAAAGTTAAAGATGACGTCAAAGCATAACTGTTCAAAGATAACTATCTCTACACTGGGGAGATTGTTCGAATCAAGGCAATTCTTCTCACAAGAAAGAAGAATGTCGAAGACGTCCACTGCTACTATTACATCAACGACTTCACCGTTTTCATTCATATATACTTGAGGGGGAGATTGTTGGAATCACTCCTAAACAGTATTTCAAGTATTTATATTTCATATGTAATAGGTAGCTTTATTATGGCCTTTATGTTTGTTTAAGGTCAAGCTTATGTAGAAGGCCCATAAGCTTGACCCAAGCCCAATAAGGATAGGAAGGGAACTAGGAGTGTTGCCCTAGCTTCCCTCCTATAAATACCCCTTGTAAACCTTCATTTGAAGGTTGATTGTTCAAGTTTTTCTCTTTCACTCATACCTACGCATAACCGGTCATATTATTGTTTGTGTGTGTGTTAGATCTTGTTCAATCGCCTCATCTCCTTTCTTATAAGCTTGTGTTGTAAAACTAGTGACCTAACAGTACTATAAAAAACTATAACTATAATGTATATGGTAGTGATAGGTTATGGTTTCTTGTTCCCTTTTAGTCAAAAGGGAACTTAGGAGTAGTCCTTTTCAGATCAAATAAAACCAGACACATTTTTCTCCAACAAGTTTTGCTTCTTACATATTTAAATAACTTGAGATCCAAAATCTCAAAGGATTTGAAATTTTTGATCGGGGGAGAAAATGTGATATAAATATGCAATCTGATAAAAGGTGACCCATTTGTATCAAAGTGCATACTGCTATCTAATATGTGCTAAATGCTTTCGAATCTCGAAGCACATATTAAGGGGGAGCATTTCAAAAGGAAAATAAACTTTCAAGGTACAAAGATTTCTATGTTTCAACATAAAGTACCTTGACTGATTTTTTAAATGGTTGTGTGATCGTGAAAGTTCTTTAAAAGAAACTCTTTCCTCTATGTGATAAAATACTTTCTGTTAGCCTCGCTTTTTCTAAAGATAACGTCACTTACGTGAATTGGACAAGACGCGTAGTATACTTTGCCCTTAGGGACTAGTATCGTTTAAGTGGCAAAGATAGGGCCTATATATACCCCTCATGACTCTCCATGAGGGGTGAGGTGAATCATTAGGTTATTTGTATTGTGTGTGTTTATCAATAAAAGTCTTGTGTTTTCTCATCCCTCTCTCTAACTTTCTCTCTCTAAAAAGGATGAAGATCTTCATCTTCTTCCACCAACCCGTCCCCCAAACCACATAAATCTATATGTTAAACGGTCCTAACAAGTGGTATATCGAGCCAAGGTTCTTGTTTTTTGATTTATTGTGGTTTTATACATGTTTGTTGACTGTTTTTGTGCGTATTTCTGTGGGTCGGAAATTTTTTTCCGAATATTGTGGGTAAAACAGTTTAGCATATTCTTTTTTGCATCCTTATCCTTGGTAGCACAAAAAGTCACAATCTTTCTTGTATATCTGTCTTGGGCCTATTCTGTCCAAACAGTTACCTTTATGTCTTTTTAGTACCAAATATCTGTGAAACATATGTGGTCAACCGTCATCTTCTCATGGTCAAACAGTCAAAAGGAAGCATTTTTAGGCTGTTTCTGGGTTTTTGTATGAAGATGGTCGGAAAAACATGGTCGGAAAAACTCGCCGGAAAAAGTCAAAGGGTCAAAACCCTTTTTCTACGCATAAGGGGAATCTACAGAGATGTTACGCGTAGCTGTGAAGTTACGCGTATGAAAAGTTACGCATATGCTCTTACGCATAAGCCTAGGCTTACGCGTAAGAATAGGCTACGCATAAGCAATGTTACGTGTATGCCTACGCATAAGCATGTTACGCGTAAGAATTTAATGGGCAGAAAAGAGAAAGTTACGCGTAAAAATGACCTTGACCACATCGACAAACTTATACCATATACCAAAAGAAAAACATCTCGACTTCAGTCTCATGAACCTCATCAGTCCGCAAGTTCCAAAACCAAAACTTTACCTACATTTAGACTCATCAAAGGACCCTTACCATCACTCCCCAACTCACATCTATTCATTTGCTAAATCTAAGATTCGACTCAATTTTTTGCAACCTTTATAGATTGTAACAATTGACTCATCATCCTCACGGATTTGTGATAATATCCGAACAATTCAAGAAAGAGTATAACAAGTATGTTATATCTTTACTTTCGTTCGTTCAAGACTCAAATTAAAAACAACGAATCACCTACCTGAGACCATATAATGATCTTGAAGCCTTCCAACTGCTCTCTTGATTAGTATAGCGCGGAAAATGATGATACAAGGGTATGCGATCGATTTGTTGTTTGATCGGCTGTAATGGAGATGAGACTTGACGAGTTTGAGTTGGTGAAGGATGTTATTTGATGGGAACTAGACCTTTACAGATCTATTGTGATAGATGATGAAAAGTTTGGTGAGATCTGCTTTGTGTGAAAAGGTCTATACATGGTAGGCTAATATTGAGAAATGTGTGTTAGGTTAAGTGATATAAACTGTGATAACGTTTATATTATATACCGGGTATTACTTCTTGAGTGAGATTGGATTGAATGGGCCAATGAACCGTATATTAATTGATGGCTTGGAGTTGGGTCGTGTGAGCTTTTGGGCTGTCATATGTTACGGGCTGATGGACTTGCTATCTTTGTTGGACTGGACATTTAGAGTTAAAACACCTGAACGTTTTGTGGGATTACAAACTTTATCTATTCTTTTTCAAAAAGATTGGAAACAACTTTGTAATATAAAGTAAATGTGAGTAATTATTGGTATGGTATATTTTTCACGGAGGGATACATAATTCACGGCTTGCGAAAATCAAAAAATGGCTACGGAGTTTTTGTACGGTATTATTGATGCGAAATTGAAGTGACGTTTCAAGGATGTACTTATTTATCTTTGAGATAAGTCGATGGTCTCAAGATAACTTTTTGGAGCACATTATGAAATTCGAAAATCTGGTTATAACTGGTAAAGAGTTACGTTGTAGTGCTCATAGTGTGTAACCATCACTTTAAGGAGTTACGTTGTTGTGCTCAGTGTCACACGAAGTTGTGGATTGTTCAAAAATTTAGAACAAGCAGCAAGTCACAAGTTGGGATGCTTACTTCTTTTTCAAGTTAGTCGTATCGGGCTATCTCCATATGTGGTCATTACATTTAGCCGGTGAATTCTAAGGAGGTTTGATAAAAGGTTGGTTTGAGAGAATTTTATTGAGATTATTTTTGCGACATATTGTCACGGAAATTTGATCAAGCTATGATGTTAATATTGCATCAAAGAAGGTAATACGGCATGTACGCAACATTATGATGATTCCGATAGCTCGCAACCATCAGGAAGGAGAAGTTGGTATTTCATCTTCCGTGATTGGATTACGAAGGGATTTTTGCTTAAGACTGAAGAAGGAGAAGTAGTGTGGTGTACATCGGGGTTTTTTACCAACTTGGATGCAATACTAAGTGAGTTATGTTGTTATGATGTTCCCAGAACGACAACCATTGTGCTTCAAGAGTTTACTTTGTCCGCTGCGTGTCTGAAGATTAAAGACGTGTTGGAAGAGTGTTGTTGGTTCAGGAGGGAGCAAAGAAAGAAAAAAGGCTCACTAGTTAGGAGGGAGTAATAACCTAACTAGACCGTTACAGTTGAAGTTCAGAGCTACAAGAAGATCATTTGCCGAGGTCATCGGAAGGGAGAACTTCAAGTTTGCCTCAGTATCTAGACTACAGAGACTCTGTGCTTCAAGAAAGTCAACATTGTTCTTTACTATTGTAATTTACTTTGTTTTGTATTTATAGGTCTCATTGTAACCATTCACGTGTGACGCTATCTTGGAGGGAGATTGTTAGCGTCGCTTTTTCTAAAGATAACGTCACTTACGTGAATTGGACTAGACGCGTAGTATACTTTGCCCTTAGGGACTAGTATCGTTTAAGTGGCAAAGGATTTGAAATTTTTGATCGGGGGAGAAAATGTGATATAAATATGCAATCTGATAAAAGGTGACCCATTTGTATCAAAGTGCATACTGCTCTCTAATATGTGCTAAATGCTTTCGAATCTCGAAGCACATATTAAGGGGGAGCATTTCAAAAGGAAAATAAACTTTCAAGGTACAAAGATTTCTATGTTTCAACATAAAGTACCTTGACTAATTTTTTAAATGGTTGTGTGATCGTGAAAGTTCTTTAAAAGAAACTCTTTCCTCTATGTGATAAAATACTTTCTGTTAGCCTCGCTTTTTCTAAAGATAACGTCACTTACGTGAATTGGACTAGACGCGTAGTATACTTTGCCCTTAGGGACTAGTATCGTTTAAGTGGCAAAGATAGGGCCTATATATACCCCTCATGACTCTCCATGAGGGGTGAGGTGAATCATTAGGTTATTTGTATTGTGTGTGTTTATCTTAATAAAATCTTGTGTTTTCTCCTCCCTCTCTCTAACTTTCTCTCACTAAAAGGATGAAGATCTTCATCTTCTTCCACCAACCCCGTCCCCCCAAACCACATAAATCTATATGTTAAACGGTCCTAACAAGTGGTATATCGAGCCAAGGTTCTTGTTTTTTGATTTATTGTGGTTTTATACATGTTTGTTGACTGTTTTTGTGCGTATTTCTGTGGGTCGGAAATTTTTTTCCGAATATTGTGGGTAAAACAGTTTAGCATATTGTTTTTTGCATCCTTATCCTTGGTATCACAAAAAGTCACAATCTTTCTTGTATATCTGTCTTGGGCCTATTCTGTCCAAACAGTTACCTTTATGTCTTTTTAGTACCAAATATCCGTGAAACATATGTGGTCAACCGTCATCTTCTCATGGTCAAACAGTCAAAAGGAAGCATTTTTAGGCTGTTTCTGGGTTTTTGTATGAAGATGGTCGGAAAAACATGGTCGGAAAAACTCGCCGGAAAAAGTCAAAGGGTCAAAACCCTTTTTCTACGCATAAGGGGAATCTACAGAGGTGTTACGCGTAGCTGTGAAGTTACGCGTATGAAAAGTTACACATATGCTCTTACGCATAAGCCTAGGCTTACGCGTAAGAATAGGCTACGCATAAGCAATGTTACGCGTATGCCTACGCATAAGCATGTTACGCGTAAGAAAATAATGAGCAGAAATGAGAAAATGTTACACGTAAAAATGACCTTGACCACATGGACAAACTTATACCATATACCAAAAGAAAAACATCTCGACTTCAGTCTCATGAACCTCTTCAGTCCGCAAGTTCCAAAACCAAAACTTTACCTACATTTAGACTCATCAAAGGACCCTTACCATCACTCCCCAACTCACATCTATTCATTTGCTAAATCTAAGATTCGACTCAATTTTTTGCAACCTTTATAGATTGTAACAATTGACTCATCATCCTCACGGATCTGTGATAATATCCGAACAATTCAAGAAAGAGTATAACAAGTATGTTATATCTTTACTTTCGTTCGTTCAAGACTCAAATTAAAAACAACGAATCACCTACCTGAGACCATATAATGATCTTGAAGCCTTCCAACTGCTCTCTTGATTAGTATAGCGCGGAAAATGATGATACAAGGGTATGCGATCGACTTGTTGTTTGATCGGCTGTAATGGAGATGAGACTTGACGAGTTTGAGTTGGTGAAGGATGTTATTTGATGGGAACTAGACCTTTACAGATCTATTGTGATAGATGATGAAAAGTTTGGTGAGATCTGCTTTGTGTGAAAAGGTC
Source organism: Chrysanthemum makinoi (assembly GCA_910596185.1). Lineage (NCBI taxonomy): Eukaryota > Viridiplantae > Streptophyta > Magnoliopsida > Asterales > Asteraceae > Chrysanthemum > Chrysanthemum makinoi. The sequence continues at coordinate 92,214,667 of OU343219.1, read as the reverse complement.
TATACATGGTAGGCGAATATTGAGAAATGTGTGTTAGGTTAAGTGATATAAACTGTGATAACGTTTATATTATATACCGGGTATTACTTCTTGAGTGAGATTGGATTGAATGGGCCAATGAACCGTATATTAATTGATGGCTTGGAGTTGGGTCGTGTGAGCTTTTGGGCTGCCATATGTTACGGGCTGATGGACTTGCTATCTTTGTTGGACTGGACATTTAGAGTTAAAACACCTGAACGTTTTGTGGGATTACAAACTTTATCTATTCTTTTTCAAAAAGATTGGAAACAACTTTGTAATATAAAGTAAATGTGAGTAATTATTGGTATGGTATATTTTTCACGGAGGGATACATAATTCACGGCTTGCGCAAAATCTGAAAAAATGGCTACGGAGTTTTTGTACGGTATTATTGATGCGAAATTGAAGTGACGTTTCAAGGATGTACTTATTTATCTTTGAGATAAGTCGATGGTCTCAAGATAACTTGTTGGAGCACATTATGAAATTTGAAAATCTGGTTATAACTGGTAAGGAGTTACGTTGTAGTGCTCATAGTGTGTAACCATCACTTTAAGGAGTTACGTTGTTGTGCTCAGTGTCACACGAAGTTGTGGATTGTTCAAAAATTTAGAACAAGCAGCAAGTCACAAGTTGGGATGCTTACTTCTTTTTCAAGTTAGTCGTATCGGGCTATCTCCATATGTGGTCATTACATTTAGCCGGTGAATTCTAAGGAGGTTTGATAAAAGGTTGGTTTGAGAGAATTTTATTGAGATTATTTTTGCGACATATTGTCACGGAAATTTGATCAAGCTATGATGTTAATATTGCATCAAAGAAGGTAATACGGCATGTACGCAACATTATGATGATTCCGATAGCTCGCAACCATCGGAAGGAGAAGTTGGTATTTCATCTTCCGTGATTGGATTACGAAGGGATTTTGCTTAAGACTGAAGAAGGAGAAGTAGTGTGGTGTACATCGGGGGTTTTTACCAACTTGGATGCAATACTAAGTGAGTTATGTTGTTATGATGTTCCCAGAACGACAACCATTGTGCTTCAAGAGTTTACTTTCTCCGCTGCGTGTCTGAAGATTAAAGACGTGTTGGAAGAGTGTTGTTGGTTCAGGAGGGAGCAAAGAAAGAAAAAAGGCTCACTAGTTAGGAGGGAGTAATAACCTAACTAGACCGTTACAGTTGAAGTTCAGAGCTACAAGAAGATCATTTGCCGAGGTCATCGGAAGGGAGAACTTCAAGTTTGCCTCAGTATCTAGACTACAGAGACTCTGTGCTTCAAGAAAGTCAACATTGTTCTTTACTATTGTAATTTACTTTGTTTTGTATTTATAGGTCTCATTGTAACCATTCACGTGTGACGCTATCTTGGAGGGAGATTGTTAGCGCACTTTTTCTAAAGATAACGTCACTTACGTGAATTGGACTAGACGCGTAGTATACTTTGCCCTTAGGGACTAGTATCGTTTAAGTGGCAAAGATAGGGCCTATATATACCCCTCATGACTCTCCATGAGGGGTGAGGTGAATCATTAGGTTATTTGTATTGTGTGTGTTTATCTTAATAAAATCTTGTGTTTTCTCCTCCCTCTCTCTAACTTTCTCTCACTAAAAGGATGAAGATCTTCATCTTCTTCCACCAACCTCGACCTCCAAACCACATAAATCATAGTGTTTTTCGGTCCTGACAATAAATTTTTTTTTTAAACACAATAAGTTGTATATTCCTTGAGAGAGAAAATACTTTCTACGAGTTTTGAGAAAACACAAGATTTTATTAAGATAAACACACACAATACAAATAACCTAATGATTCACCTCACCCCTCATGGAGAGTCATGAGGGGTATATATAGGCCCTATCTTTGCCACTTAAACGATACTAGTCCCTAAGGGCAAAGTATACTACGCGTCTAGTCCAATTCACGTAAGTGACATTATCTTTAGAAAAAGCGAGGCTACCAGTTTAGGTCTACTCGCTTGATTCCTATCAAGTGATCCTTTTTTCTCTTTTTCATAGCTTTCTTGTAGTCTATCTTTTTCTTTGTGCCTTTGTTCATAAAACACTTTTCATTTGTCACTATGGCAAGTGAAGTTGGATTTGAATCACTAACAAATGAGGAACAAATGTATTTCATAGATAGAATTGCTTCTTATTATTCTAATGAGTTTATGAGT
>OU343219.1:92192415-92212367 GCA_910596185.1 Chrysanthemum makinoi | reverse complement strand
TGAACCCGCTGCTTTCATGACTATTGTGCTCACCTTAAGGATAGTCTAGAATGTCTTCGTGAGATTGTTGAAGAGGACTTCATTAATAAACCTCTTGATAGAGAAATTATGTTTGCTTGCCTCCAGGCCAAACGATCTCAAGAGCTGCTTGAATGTGTAATTGCAACATGTCCAAAATCCTTAGGTGAAAAAGCCAAAGCTGTGAAACCTTGTTCTATGCCTAGTGCCAAGCAGGAAATCCGTTCTATGCCCAGTCTTAAGAAAGTAAACACTAATGTGCCTTCAAGTAGTTCAGATTCCAGATGTGTTAGTGCTAAGAAAGTGAAGTTTAGTGTGCCTGCAAATAGCTCAAATCATAGTCTTAAGAAAGTATACACTAATGTGCCTTCTAGTAGTTCAGATCCTTGCACATCAAGTTCAGGAATGCAAAAATTAGATCAACCAACTAATGTTCCCATTCCCTCTACAGGAGTAATCAGTGACTTTAAAGCGAGCAGGTCAAAGTCTCAAGACAATACAAGGAATGATAGGACCTTGCAAGCTAAGAATGTGCATTGGAAGAGAGTAGAAGACCAATCTAGGAACTTTAAGCTTGAGTTGAATAAAACGAATCGTGTTGATTCTAGTATTAGCCTTAGGCGTACTGTAATTAATTTGAATTCTGATACTATTTGCAAACCTTCTAATGATGTCCTGCTGAATTCTGTTGCTAATCATGAATGTGGTGTGAATGCTTTGTCTAATGATGTCAAATGCCCAGTTAAAATTGTTAACACTAATAATCGTGCAAAGAAGGCAAAAAGGCAAAAACGAAAGATTGTTAGAAAACAGGGGAAACCCACAGGAAGAACATTTATAAAGATAGGTTATTATTGGATACCTTTTGGCCATAAGAATAATCAGTTTTGCTCTCAAACTGCTAAGACTATGCCCACTAGAAAATGGATGCCTACTGGTAGAACTATTCCCTTAAGAAGTGAACATACTTTGAATAGGTCAAATACAGACACCAACATTGCATCTATTCCCAAGGATTCCATTGCTTCTACTGATATGGATGTTCTATTTCTGATGTGGGTGTTCCAATTACCGTTACTAACCAAGTGGAACCCATTCTTGCATGGGGATCCCAATTATCCAGCTATCCATTCTTGTCTGTGTTCAACTGCAGATCATTCAAATCGTTCTCGTGGTACTTGGACTCGGTGCTGTTCCAAGCATATGACTGGAGACCGGTCGTGGCTCATGAACTTTGTGAGCAAATTCATCGGGACAGTTAGATTCGGGAATGATCATTTTGGTGCAATTAAGGGTTATGGAGATTATGTTATTGGTAAAAGTGTTATCTCCGTGGTATATTATGTGGAAGGTCTTGGTCATAATCTGTTCTCTGTTGGTCAATTCTGCGATTCTGATCTAGAAGTAGCTTTCAGAAAACATACATGTTTCATTAGAGAACTTGATGGTAAGGAACTTTTAAGAGGAACACGTGGTTCAAACCTATACACCATCTCTATCGAAGATATGATGAAGTCTTCTCCAATTTTCTTGTTGTCAAAGGCTTCAAAAACAAAGTCATGGTTATGGCATCGTCGTCTCAATCACTTGAACTTCGGCACCATCAATGATCTCTCCAGAAAGGACTTAGTTGTAGGTTTACCTAGACTTAAGTATGAAAAGGATCATCTTTGTTCAGCATGCCAATTGGGAAAAAGCAAGAAGTATGCCCATAAGCCCAAACCTACAAACTCAGTCTCATAAGTTCTTCATACAATTCACATGGACTTATGTGGACCCATGAGAGTGCAGAATATCTTTGGAAAGAAATATGTGTTAGTTGTGGTTGATGATTTCTCTAGATTCACCTGGGTAAAGTTCCTAAGGTCAAAGGATGAAACTCCGGATATCATCATCAAACTCATCAAACAGCTGCAGGTTCGTCTTAACAATCATTCGAACAGACAATGGAACTGAGTTTGTTAACAAACAACTTAGTGAGTTTTATGAAAGTATTGGAATCAGTCATCAAAGAAGTGTTCCTCGAACTCCTCAACAGAACGGTGTAGTTGAAAGACGAAATCGAACTCTTGTGGAAGCCGCAAGGACAATGCTGATTTACTCAAAGGTTCCAATGTTTCTCTGGGGTGAAGCCATCGCCACTGCATGCTACACCCAAAATCGATCTCTAATTCACACTGCTCATGGAAAAACTCCATATGAACTTGTCCACAATCAAAAACCTAATCTCTCATTCCTTCGTGTGTTTGGTGCATTGTGTTATCCAACTAATGAGGGCCAAGATTTAGGCAAACTTAAAGCTAAAGTTGACATTGGAGTATTTGTAGGATATGCACCAAACGTAAAAAGGATACCTAATCTACAACAAGAGAACCCGAAACATCATGGAAACAATTCACGTTACGTTTGATGAGCTGTCCGGTCAAATGGCTCCTAGACATTCCAGTCCAGGACCCGCACTTCAAAGCAGTCCCATTGGTTCATCCCTTGTACCAAACTCCTCATCAGGATCTCCATATGTACCTCCCTCAGAAGATGATTTAAAGAAACTGTTTGATCCAATGTTTGATGAACAATTTGAGCCAAGTAACAATGATATGTCAATCCAATCAACAGAGGCTGCTTCTATCCATGTCAATGAAATTAACCCTTCAACTTCTATGTCATTAAGCCAAGAAGCGCCTGCTTCTGACCAATCTGGTTCTTCAACAAATCTTCAATCATCAAGTGTACATCATGGAAATGCTTCTGATTCATTGGATGAAGTCAATCCTTTTCTACCTCGAAGATGCTCCATTTGAAAATATATTTGCTCTGAATCATCATCGAACCATCTTCTACAGAGACATCGACTCTACTACTTCAGCCCCTCAACAACACCACATGAACACCTGAAAATGGACTCACGATCATCCATTAGACAACATCATTGGAAACCCCTCTCGTCCAGTATCCACACGAAAACAACTTGCAACCAATGCCTTATGGTGCTTCTTCAACTCCGTACTCTCTAAGATCGAACCAAAAGATGTTAAACCGCCATGAATGAAGACAGCGGGTTCAATGCCATGCAAGAAGAAATTCATGAGTTTGATCGTCTCGATGTATGGGAATTAGTACCCGCTCCAGATTGTGCTATGATCATTGCTCTCAAGTGGATCTTCAAAGTAAAGCTTGATGAGCATGGTGATGTTTTAAAGAATAAGGCTAGATTGGTTGCAAAAGGATACCGTCAGGAGGAGGGCATAGACTTTGAAGAATCATTTGCTCCGGTGGCTCGAATCGAGGCAATTAGAATATTCTTAGCTAATGCTGCAAGTAAGAACATGGTAGTCTATCAGATGGATGTAAAGACGGCATTTCTCAACGGAGATCTTAAAGAAGTCGTCTACGTCAGCCAACCTGAAGGCTTTGTGAATCCAAAGCATCCTACTCACGTCTATCGTTTGAAGAAAGCTCTTTACCGGTTTAAAGCAAGCTCCAAGGGCATGGTATGATACACTATCAAAGTTTCTTCTATCTACCGGATTCAGAAAAGGAGCAGTTGATCCTACTCTGTTCACCATGAAGTCGGCAAACATTTAATTCACGTTCAAATTTATGTTGATGATATCATCTTTGCCTCGACTGACCCCAATGAATGCGATCGTTTTCAAAAGAAATGGGTTCCAAATTTCAAATGTCAATGATGGGACAAATGTCATTTTCTTGGGATTACAAATTTCACAAAGTCCCGAGGCATTTTCATAAATCAATCTAAATATGCAAATGAGATTTTAAAGAAATTTGGATTTGATTCAAGTGACCCCGTTGACACTCCCATGATTGAATGAACCAAGCTTGAAGAGGACCACTCAGGGATCATGGTAGACCAAACAAAATATCGTAGCATGATCGGATCCCTGATGTACCTCACAGCCAGTAGACCTGATATTCTGTTCGCTGTATGCATGTGTGCTAGATACCAGGCTAAGCCTACCAAAAAGCACCTTGAAGCCGTTAAACGGGTCTTTCGGTACCTCCAAGGAACCATCAACATGGGACTTTGGTACCCGAAGGACACCGGTATGTCACTAACAGCATATGCAGATGCAGATCATGCAGGGTGTCAAGATACTCGTCGGAGTATGTCTGGAGGTGCTCAGTTGTTAGGTGATAAGCTGGTGAGCTGGTCATCAAAGAAGCAAATGAGTACTTCTATTTCCTCTACAGAGGCTGAATACATAGCCATGTCATCTTGTTGTGCTCAAATCCTATGGATGAGATCTCAATTAACTGACTATGGCTTTGTATTCGACAAAATCCCTCTGTACTGTGATAATAAAAGTGCTATTGCTCTCTCATGCAACAATGTTCAACACTCAAGAGCAAAGCATATCGACATCCGACATCATTTCATCAGGGAACAAGTGGAAAGAGGTGTGGTGGAACTCTATTTTGTGAGGACTGAATACCAGTTAGCAGACATCTTCACCAAAGCTCTTCCAAAAGAACGTTTTGAGTTTATTCTTCCACGACTTGGATTGAAAAGCTTTCAACCTGAAACACTCAAACGTCTTCAGGAGGAAGACGAGGAGTAAAGGTCTTTCCTTCACCTATCCCTTGTAAATATTTTTTTCGAAAAGAAAAATACAAAATTATAAAATCTTCTAAAATCAAATAGAAAATTATAAAACTTGAAAATTCCAAAAAAAAAGAAAAAAATAAGAAAAAAAAATTATCTTTTTATCATATTTTTCTCGATTCGAAAAATATCTACGGTTTTTGTGCTGTCATTCAAAGAATGACACGGGACTTTAGATATTGTTTGAATGTTCATATTAAAAAAAAAATTAGGAGAAAGAGAAACAAATGGTTTATTGTCATTTCAGGCAATAACCCGCTCTTTAATGAAAGAACAGAGCCATGCTTTAAACTGATTTTCAAATCTCTTGCTCTGATTCTATAAAACAATCACCTACTATCTAACGAAAACTAATTGCCTTAAAAAAATTACTCGGACTCAATCTTTTGAAAATCATTTGTACTTAACAGTTGTCAAAAATATCTATCTCTCAATCAACAACTTATGTCATTGATTGAGGGGGAGAATGATTTTTCAAATTAAATCAAAAAGTGTATTTTTGAAACAATGGTACCAGACCTTGGTTCTATTATTTTTCAAAAGATAATCATGCATGTTTAATCAATGGAGTTTAAAGTCTCATATTCCGATCCTTATCAGTTAAAACGTTTTCATAAACTAGTCACAATTCTCCTTAAAGCTTTCAAAATCAATTTAAACTCTGATATGTGATCGGGGGAGAATTTGTGATTTAAATTGGATATAAACTGATAATTCGATAGATGGTTTCATAAGTGATTAGTATGTTTGCCTCCCCGCAAGTGCACAACGATTTCAAATTTTCCATGCACACGCTGAGGGGGAGCAACTATTTTAAACCTCAAAATTATTAAAACGTGTTTGAATTGTCTCTAAGTGCAGATTCCCTCGAATATGTGCAAAATTCTTTCAAAATTCGTGGCACATATTGAGGGGGAGCAAACTTTTGAAAACCTCATCCATCCTCAAATTTTTATCTACTCAAATTGATTGGGAAGTGATGATGATCATTTTAGAAAATGTTAATCAAAGATTGGATCTTTCATTCTCAATCTACGATTTCAAGATCTCTTGTCCATGTGCTAAACAAACTCTAAATTTTTATGCATATGTTGAGGGGGAGCATTTCTAAAATATCAAAACAATTAAGATACAAAATGCTTTGATTCTATATCACAAGTATCTTGATTGATTTTCAAATGGTTTTTAATTGGTTCCAATGGCAGATGAATGATACCAAAAAGACCGACCAACTTTACTTTATGTATGGTGATATAAGGATGATAAGGTTAGGTTGTGTTCCCATGATCCGCCAGAACCGAAGGGATCTACCCAGGGACAATCCACTAGATAGTGTAGAGTCCTTAGGTATGATGAAAAAAGGAGAAAAGTGAGATTTGGGAAGAATGCAGACTGAGAATGAACTAGTACTGGAACAAACCCAACAAGGTTCTAGTTATGAAGTCTCGGTAAGCACTGAAGGAGTTGAAAAATGAAAAATAAATTAATGTGAAAAGGGTGAAAAGAAATAGCCCTCCAATAATTCAACCTTAGGGCAGAAACCGGGTTCAATTCATATGCTACTGGTGGTTACTAAGGTAACACTGGTATTGAAGACAAGACGTCATGGACCCAGTGACGCACTGCACTAACTTCCCAAGCCACTCAAGTTCCTCTTAAAAGGGCTTGTTTCATTCTCACGGGGAACCTACATAATCTATCGACTTTCTCTTAGAGATTGTTGATATTGAAGAAGGAGACCCTCTCCCTAGTCTCCGATATAGGAACCAAATATGCACAAATTGAGTCTAGTGCCACGAGATCATCAATTAATCTCTTTAGGACACTTATTTCTTGAAGACTCACTATTTCACACAATGTGGAATGTGAGATTATATCTTATGATTCCTACGCACTATCCTTGTGGTATTGCCAAGACTTGCTTGTGTCATATGGAGCTCATCAGTGGTGCGATTCAAAACTGAATCAATCCAGGTCCAAGAAAATGGATTGATGGATGCATTTGAAAAACCGGTTATTGTGTTTAAAAAACTCTTTTCTCTAAGAGATTTGAAAAACAATCATGTATTACACATTCATTTCTAAAGAAATCATGATTAGTGCATCAATGACTCTGATATTTTCACTCCATGCTTCTGCTACGCTGCTGCCAATATCATGAATCAACGAAAGCTTCCGCTACTCTGATAAGAAGAAATCATGATCCAGAATGTGAGCATGTCGGTCTAAATGTCACATCATCACATAATATAAACACCACAAAGGAAGAGTGAGAGATTTAATATGGCTGATGATCTCAAAGCTGGCTCAAATCTCATTATCACGTGGATCAGTAAAAGACCTCCACTTGGATTAACCAAACATGCAATGTGAAGAATCAATGACTACGAGCTACAGAGCAAAATACTACATCCAGAGTGCAAGAACAATTTATAATGTAATATCTGTTTGTATTCAATGTAATTTTAATGTGTGTTTGAGGTGACCTCCCTTAGGGGGAGATTGTTAGGAATTAGAAATTCCAGGTATTAAAGAGTCGGTCACCTCAAGTATATATATTCGTTAGAAACCTCATAGTCGTAGTTATTTTATGTTAAGTAACACCGTGGAGGACGGACGGGTCTATACCCACTGTATGCCTAATCCACAGCCCGTTGTGTGGCGTTTTATTGTAAGACTATAAATACTCTCTACCTCCCAAGGTAGAGAGTTGGAGCTCATAATAAGATTTTTTCTTTCTCTCACTAAGTTCCCTAAACCTATAACTTTCTCTCTCTAAAAACCTTCTTGTACGCCTCTTGTGATTATGGTTTAGTGTGTATGTGAAATCCAATATGTTACAAAAAGTGTCTGATGCAGTAACTTTATAACTGAGATGCAGTAACTGAATTATTTTGGAGGTGCATCGCGGTTATAAACGTTACTGCATTGAAATTAATGCATCACAATTATCCAACTGTGTTGATCCCAGTTCACTTTGTAAATATAGATCTTTGATAGCTTATGTATAAGAAACTATTTGATCCTATAAGTATCACGCAGAATATAACACGTATAGAATAAGAAGAACACAATGAATTAACAATCAAAAGCTTCAATATTACTAGATTAATAATACGAGTGATCTTAATATCACTGGGGTTTACAACCTTTAGGCCACCTTAAACTTGTATACTAAAACAAATGACCTAAGATCTCCTTTTATATGATAAGGAGTCCTACTTGGTTACAATCACTTCCTAAACAATCATATATTTTCTATACTTATCTAATACTACAAAATAGGAACACGTCATTCCTTAAATACAAAACAGACTAAGACTCCAGCAGTAGATAAACAAAACTAGCAGTAGATACAAATACTCTGGAAGCACTTCAGTCTTCACCAGCAGAAACTTTACTCTAGCAGTAGTTTCCCCAAGTCCAGCAGTAGATACCCCTTAGTGTATTCTCATGATTCTTTCCAGCACCACCTAGCAGTAGGTAGAATACACCAGCAGCAGTTTCAGTAACACCAGCAACAGATAACACTTAGCCTATTTTATCAGGAATCCCAAAAGCAGTTGATTCTCCCAAAAGAAGCAGTATCCATAAAACCCAACAATCCTCCCCTAAACTTGATATTTTCTCCTCAAATCATCAAGTTTCCTTTCAGCATAAACCACCACCAGGAGGATGCTTCCAAACACACTACTTCTTTTCTTTAGGGTAGAGAACCTTTTCATACTTTCTGATGAACTTGTAAGCTTGATCATTGGCAAAGTAATGTCTTTGAGTTCTAAGCATCCTAGGAACCAGAATTTGCCTTATAATATCTTTCTTGGCCATAAGTTGTGGATAGTCTTTTCCCCCTGTATGTAGATTACTGATGAGTGTCTAAATACTCATCATTTTTGTACCATCTAGACTGCAAAAACATCTGAAAACACTCAGAAATGCATCAAAATGATGAAAATATCACAAATAAGTGTTTTATGTGTTTTAAATGCAAAAATATCAAAATCAGATGAAAACGTATCAAGTTTGCATAATTGGCAGTTTTAGTCCCCCAAGTTTCAAAAGTTGTCAAATTTAGTCCCTGGTAAATCAAAATAAAGAAAAATGTTATTTAAAGTCCCTAGGGATTCTTGAGTTGTAAAAATTGGTCCTTGAAATTTAAAATTGCAAAATTACAACTTTGGTCCCTCAAGTTTAAAAAGTGTCAAAAATAGTCCTTGGATTTTTAAAAAAATGGAAAATAATTAAAATTAGTCCTTGTACTATTCATATTTTGCAGGAATGGTCCTTGTAATAACTTTGGATTGTTGGCAGGTTTCACCTCAAAAACAAAATTACAAATTAGTCCTTGTATTAAACACCACCAATTGGACCTCTTTGTGTATTTTGAGCCCAGCCAAAACAAAAGACCCCTGCCAATTAACCCTGTGAACCCCCCATTTCGACCCCCCTTCATATTAATATCAAAAAGTCAAAAGAAGTCAAACCCGCCAAAACCAGTGACACTGTTCACTCTCTTCTCCATCACCTGCATTTTAAAAACCAGTGGTTTTACCACCACTTGTCCACCTTTCCACCTGTCTTTCCACTTGTATACCATCTCCCCTCCACCTCCACAATCCCCCAAACTTCTTTAAATGCCAAAAACCTGCTCTTGACTATTTTGGCGCCAAAACTCCAAATGGATGGTTCTGATGATTTTGACCAATCCAATGGTTGGAATGAGTTGGGAAAGATTCAGAGATGTCGACAGAGTCTCAAAAGTCTATAAAGATGAGAGGAGAAGCAATGTAGTGAGATATCTAGAGTATTTTAATTTAGTTCGTGTCATTTTAATTAATTTTAAATTTCCAGTGTTTGTAAAAACTCTCAAGTACTTTATTTAAGTGTTTTAAGTGTATGTGAATCTATTTTAGTTATCAATTTCAAGTCTTAATCTGATTTTTAAGTTTATGCAATTTTTAAGTTCGAATTCTCAAAATATGTTAATGTTATTGTTAGTTGTTATTAAGGACTGATAAGCCAACATAAGCTCCTCAGAAAGCTTATTTAAGCTTTTAGAAACCTTTAAAATCAGTCTAGTATCAAAAAGAGAAAAATAAAAAAAAATACAAATAAATTAGTAAAAAATAAAAAAGCAATGAAAATGGTGATCAAAGCTGGAGCAGGGTTAATAATGGATTGCCCTTGGGTTTAGAGCTTCTTGGGAAGCTATAGGAAGTGGTTTCAGTCTTGGTTCTCAGTTTTATACTTGGATTCCATGTTGTAAGCTTTTGTCCCTTTTAGCATTTCACTGTGTATGTATGCATTATGCTTTAATTCTCAGATTTGTTTTATGTTTCAGTGGTATTATTAAGTGATAATATAGGTTAAATTAGGTTACTTGTTCTTTAATATTGGATAGTGGTTAAAATCTCATTTTAACAGTTATAATAGCTATACATCATTCTTAGTTGTATGTTGTTATTGCTGTTGTTTAGTGTTTATTTAGTCTTATTAAATGTTAATATAAAGTCTGTAATCAAGTGCATGGTCTAATTCTTTGAAACTCTTTGGAAAACTTCAAATCAGTCCTATAAAGGATTGTTTGGTTTTATCTTGTTAACTGAGGTAGAGATTATTTATGTTGTTGTTCTTGCTTGTTTTATGTCATAATAGGTTCTAATAGCTCAGTGCAACATTAAAAACCAGTGCTTATTAGACAGAAAGTCAAAATCTTCTTTAATCTCTCCTTGATAAGTCACTGTTGGGATTTAAAGTGTTAAACTCATCAAAGTAGCTTAGAACTTGATAATCTAGCTTAATTTCATCATACTTTAGTTTAACATATCATAATCAGTTAGTAGTATCAATTTAAAGTCCACTTTAGTCAACCTTTAAGTTCATATTAAAAGTCAAAATTTTGGCTTAAACAGTTTTTGAATAAATTTTGTGATTTTCTTGTGCACTCACTGTTAGGATTTAAGACTTGAGCTTTTGGGATATCAAAGTCTAGCTGCTCATCTTAATCTTAGTAATTTTATAATTTTTCAAATAGCTTGTTTTACAGCTTTTTACTTAGCTTATTTTGGACATTATTTCAAAATTGCCCTGTGCACGCTTTATACCCTTTTTCACAAGCTTGGCAAAAGCTCAATAGTGAGTCATAGCTTGTGAATTTTAGCTTTTTGTGTAGCTAACCTAGCCATCTTATAGTTCCAAGCTTAATATTCCACTTTGTAGCTTATTTGATTAGCCTGCACATAGCTTTTAGTTTGTCCCATTTGACTCAGCATACACTGAGTCATTACTCAGTTTTCCAGTTTTTTCTCAAGCTCACCATAAGCTCATTAGCCAACACCACAGTAAGAGCTTTAGCTTTTGGAAAAGCTGAGTTGGTCAACTTGCTAATTCCAGTATTTACTTTCATTTTCTAGCTTATTACAGTGCTTAAAAATAAGCTAGTAAGTACCTAGAAAACAAAAAAGTGTCATGTGCAAACAGTTTAGCTAAGTGCTTATTTGTAGTTGTTTAGTGCTTATTTCTAATTCATTTTGCTTTTTCAGTTGTTAAAGTAGCTTATTACAAGTTTCTTAGCTTATTTTCAGATTCACCTTTGCTTATTTTTAGCTTATAAGCCATTTAGCTTAAACTTTGGTTTTATTTCCATTTCTAAGCTCACTGTTGAGATAAATAAGCTCAAACTGAGCTTATTATTGGTTTTTAGAAAAAGTTGTAGTTTTGAAAATTGCTTATTATCATTAGCTTAATCAGTTTCAAAAATAAAAATACAAAAATAAAATAGTTACAAAAAGTCATTGCTGGATTCGAACTGGCCACCCAGCTCCCCACCACACACACCATACCAACTGCCCTTGGGTCTTTGACTGGTAATACTTTGCAATATTTAGTATATAACCCCTTTTTGTCTCATTTAGCTTATACGCCTTCTTTAGCTTATTTTCAGCTTATTTAAACTAGCTTTTTCAACTTTTGTATTTTTCTTAGCTTTGTATTAGTATAAAGTATTTTATAAAAAAGTTTCAGATTTATCTTAATAGTTTTAGTATTTTTAATCATTTATTTAGTTTAAAATAGTATTTAATTCATAATAAAAAATATAAAAGTCAAAAAAATATAATTCTTTTTTCTAAAATTTTCTTTTGTCATATAGTAAGTAAGAAAATTGTTTTTACACTCGTAGGACTTTTATTTCAAAAATTTTACGTTTTTACTTGCGCACTCGCGTAATTTTTACATATAACGTACGTTTTCATTTTAAGTCACGTTTTTAGATAATTTAGGTTTACGTTTTAGTTAAAATAGTTTATTTAAGTTATTTTGTTTTATAAATCAAGAAAAACATCATTGTAAAAATAGTGATAGCGTTTATTTAATATATTTTAGCTTTTTTTTAATTTTTTTTAATTTGCATTTAAGCCCCTGTAATTTACAAACTTTCTCTTTAGGTATAATTATTCCAAATCCTTACTGATCACTATCCTTAGTGATTATTCGACATCTGAAAGTGTTAAACACCATTAATCCTCCGTGGGACTTAACGACCCAGGAATCCACTATATTCCTCTGACTTAATGCATTGCTTTCGGCTGTTGAAGGTTTTATTACGGTTGACCATTCACAAGTGGTTAGCTTGTGTGATAAACTTGACGTTTTCGGACCACCACAAATTTTGGGCGCCGCTGCCGGGAGGCTGTAAGCGTGTTCTAAGCATTTCCAGATCCATTCTTGCACATATACCACCGTTTGTAAACAGTTTTTTTTAAGATATCAAAAAGTCATTAACACTTTTCCTAAAGTGTTAACAACACAAAAAAATATATATATATATATATATATATATATATATATATATATATATAAATATATATATATATATATATATATATTATTATATATATATATATATATATATATATATATATATATATATATATATATATATAAAACAACAAAACAATCGTAACGTTTTCGCTCTGTTTCCTTTAAGGTGATTCTTAAAGAGATACGATTTGGTTAAACGAGACGATACAAAAATTTTTCCAAAATTTTTAAACCCTTAGCACATATCCATACCTAGGTCTTTTCAAGTGGTACTTAAATACATAAAAATCAACCACCGCAAATCAAGGCAGTACACCTACCAACTGGGGTGTGACCATAATAAGTTCCCGAACCAAAGATTTAAAACTTGCCTTTGTGTCCTTGTGATTTGGTGTACCTTTTTTCAAAGAAGCCATTTCATTTGTGATTATTGGTTAAGTTCACTTGTCGTTTTGCCTCACATTTGTTTTGAAAATTGATTTTTAACTTAGTGCATGCGCACTGCGTTCTTCCCAGCTCTACAAGTCCACTTTCTGAGCTTGCAAATATTCCTCGTAGGCGTAGAGGACGTTCTGCTCCTTCAGCCGTGACTGAGTAACGTCTAGTACCACCACCCCCGTCAAATGGCAGAAGACAAGCCGATGAATGAGCTTCTCCAAGCACCCATCGAGGGTTACGGAGATGCCATTATTGTCCCAGCCATCGTGGCTGATACCTTTGAGCCCAAAACCGGATTGATTAATCTTGTAACCCAAAGCCAATTTTATGGTTTTGATCGGGATGATCCTCATGCACATATTCGATGGTTTAACAAGATTGCATCTACCATCAAATACAAGAATGTCCCACATGAAGCAATTAAGCTTCTTCTGTTCCCATTCTCTCTAGAGGGACAAGCCCGGAATTGGCTTGAGAAACAACCCCCTCGTTCCATTGAGACATGGGAAGATTTAGTCACCAAGTTTGTTAACGAATTCTATCCTCCATTCCGAACTACAAGTCTTAAGAATGAGATAATGAAATTCTCTCAAAGATTTGATGAATAATTCGGGGAGGCATGGATCGTTACAAAGAGTTGCTTCGCAAGTGTCCGCATCATGGTTTTACCGAGTTAATGCAAATGGATACTTTTTACAATGGTCTGAACCAGCCATCAAGACTTTAAACGCCTCCGGGAGGTAATTTCCTAAGCAGACCACAAAACCAGCCTTGCACATCATTGAAAACAAGTCAGTCCGCCCTTTCCGCACAAGACATATCAATCTCGGTCTAATCTTTGGACCTTCTCTTCATCTC
Source organism: Chrysanthemum makinoi (assembly GCA_910596185.1). Lineage (NCBI taxonomy): Eukaryota > Viridiplantae > Streptophyta > Magnoliopsida > Asterales > Asteraceae > Chrysanthemum > Chrysanthemum makinoi. Next base: position 92,198,608 of record OU343219.1, on the reverse strand, counting down.
CATTGAGTACATCTAGCACCGATGCTAAGATTGACAAACTCACAGACATTGTTCAAGCTTTGGTTCTTGCCCAAAGAAAGTCACTTTCACAGAACACCATCACATGGTGAAGTGAAGAAAGAGATAGAATACGTGTTACTTGTGGTGGCCTCATGCATACTACAATGCGCCACCGATGGTAGTCGTTTGAAGCTAATGCTATAGCGGTACTTCAAATCAAGGAAGCTAATCAGTACCGTCCTCAAAATGAACAAACTACGTGCTAATACTTATCGAGGAACCCCGGTTTTAACGAGAATCTAACATGCAAAACGGTCGAGAACCAACCTAGAATGAACCAAGGTTATCAAAACCAAGGTAATTTCTATTTCGGACCAAATCAAGGTTTCCAACATCAAGGAAATCTTAATCAAAACACCTACAATCGAGGGAATCAAGTTCGAGGAATGAATCCTAACCAAGGGAATTTTTCAACAAGGTCATAATCAAAACATCCGACCTCAAAATTTCCCTCCACATCCTCCATTACCATCATCTGATGAGTTATTGAAGCAATTCATGAAATCCCAAGATGAAATGAGCAGGTTGTTGATTGTAGTCAGTTTGATCTTAAAAATCTTTAAATGATCAACCTCGGGCTCGGGAAAACTTCGAGCAACACGATCGCTAACCGAGATGCAAAGGCGTCACAACCAGAAGTGGTGTTTCATACAATGGACACGCTATTCCTACTACCTCTTCTTCTTCTCTCCCGAAGGTAGTGGAAAGTGAACTGGTGACAAAGGACAAGGAACTTCCTACTAATAACGGAGGTACCAATGATGTCCATCCTCAAGTTGTCCTGAAACCCAAATCCAATCCAGGAGTTGTTTTGAACCTCATTAGCTCTGTGGAATTAAATCCAAATCTTCTATTCCTTACCTATCACGTTTGAATGAGCAAAAGCTCCGCGAAAAAGCCAGTCATCAAATGGATAAATTTTTCAAATTTTCCAAGAACTACATTTTGACATAAGCTTTCTGGATACTATCATGATGCCCAAGTTTGCATCAACTCTCAAACACATGTTAGCAACAAGGAAAAACATTTGAAATGGCAAAAACTCCTCGAACGAGCTTGCTCTGCGGTTATCTTGAAAAAGCTTCGAGAAAAGCTTGGAGATCCTGTAAAATTTCTCTTACCTTGTGTATTTCCATGAATGGTTGAATGCTTTGCCTTAGCAGATCTTGGTGCAAGCATCAATCTGATGCCAATTCGATATGGAAGAAACTTTCTCTTCGAACTTACTCTACATGCATGACTCTCGAGCTTGCAGATCGTTACAATATCCGTCCTCTTGGCATTGGGCGTATATTTGTGAAAGAGGAAAGTTCCATTTTCGGTGACTTTGTAGTTGTTGATTTCGATGCGATCCACGGGTTCCTCTAATTGTTGGACGAGGATTCACGAGCGGGCGTGCTCTCATTGATGTATTTGAGCAAGAAATCACATTACGTGTGGGTAATGAAGCTATTACCTTTAACCTTGATCAAACCGAGTACTCCTCAAACTATGATTAGAGTCGGTTAACCGAATAGATATCATTGATGTTGCTTCGAAGAGTACTCTCAAGTTCTTGGTTATGATCAAAATTCTTCGGGTGATAATCTCACTCATTCATCTCAACCCATCATCGCCAATTCTACTCCTTCTCTCACTCCGTTTAAGGAAAGTGACTTCATCTTGGAAGAGATTGAAGCATACTTGTCCAGTGATTTAGTTCCATGGGAAATTGATCCGCACGCTCAATAAACATCGAGGGGACATACCTCTCATTGAGAATTTCTTAATGATGATCCATCTCCCCTCCCTCGTCGAACTTCATAACAAGGAAGTCAAGTCAGTTGAGAAAACGAAGAATCCTGAATTACAGGACTTACCACCTCATCTCGGGTATGCATTTCTTGAGGGTGATGATAAATTACCCGTCATTATTGCTCGAGATTTGAGTAAAGATGAAAAGACTGCTCTCATAAAGGTCTTGAAGTCACACAAGCAAGCAATTGCTTTTAAACTCTCCGATATTAAGGTATCAACCACGAATTTTGTACTCACAAAATCTTAATGGAGGATGACTTCAAACCAGCAGTTCAACATCAGAGAAGAGTAAATCCAAAAATCCATGATGTTATCAAGCAGGAGGTTATCAAACTTCTTGATCTTGAATTGATTTACCCAATCTCAGATAGTCCTTGGGTTGCCATTCATTGTGTTCTAAAGGGTAATAACTGTTGTCACAAATGAAGATAACGAGTTAATTCTAACTCGGTTGGTTACGGGATGGCGTGTTGTATTGACTATGCAAAGTTGAATGACGCCACCCGTAAAGACCATTTTCCTCTACCCTTCATGGACCAAATGGAGAGATTAGCGAGGAAAGCGAATACTATTCTTTCCTTGATGGTTTCTCAGGTTATTTTAGTCCCCATTGATCCACAGGATCAAGAAAGACTTCACGCCCATACGGAACTTTTGCCTATAGACCCCCCTTCATATTAATATCAAAAGTCAAAAGAAGTCCAACAGCCAAAACCAGTGACACGTTTCTCTTCTCCATCACCTGCATTTTAAAACCGGTGGTTTTACCACCACTTGTCACCTTTCCACTGTCTTTCCACTTGTATACCATCTCCCCTCACCTCCACAATCCCCCAAACTTCTTTAAATGCAAAAACCGCTCTTGACTATTTTGGTAGCCAAAACTCAAAATGGATGGTTACGATGATTTTGACCAATCAATGGTTGGAATGAGTTGGGAAAAGATCAGAGATATCAACCTTGAGTCTCAAAAGTCTATAAAGATGAGAGGAGAAGCAATGTAGTGAGATATCTAGAGTATTTTAATTTAGTTCATGTTGTTTTAATTAATTTTAAATTTCCAGTTTTTGTAAAAACTCTCAAGTACTTTATTTAAGTGTTTTAAGTGTATGTGAATCTATTTTAGTTATCAATTTCAAGTCTTAATCTGATTTTCAAGTTTATGCAATTTTCAAGTTCGAATTCTCAAAATATGTTAATATTATTGTTAGTTGTTATTAGGAGATAAGCCAACATAAGCTCCTCAGAAAGCTTATTTAAGCTTTTAGAAACCTTTAAAATCAGTCTAGTATCAAGAAAAAATAAAAAATACAAATAAATTAGTAAAAAATAAAAAGCAATGAAAATGGTGATCAAAGCGGGCAGGGTTAATAATGGATTGCCCTTGGGTTTAGAGCTTCGGGAAGCTATAGGAAGTGGTTTTCATCTTGGTTCTCAGTTTTATACTTGGATTCCATGTTGTAAGCCTTTTGTCCCTTTTTAGCATTTCACTGTGTATGTATGCATTATGCTTTAATTCTCATGATTTTATGTTTCAGTGGTATTATTAAGTGATAATATAGGTTAAATTAGGTTACTTGTTCTTTAATATTGGATAGTGGTTAAAATCTCATTTTAACAGTTATAATAGCATAATCATCATTCTTAAGTTGTATGTTGTTATTGCTGTTGTTTAGTGTTTATTTAGTCTTATTAAATGTTAATATAAAGTCTGTAATCAAGTGCATGGTCTAATTCTTTGAAACTCTTTGGAAAACTTCAAATCAGTCCTATAAAGGATTGTTTGGTTTTATCTTGTTAACTGAGGTAGAGATTATTTGTGTTGTTGTTCTTGCTTGTTTTATGTCATAATAGGTTCTAATAGCTCAGTGCAACATTAAAAACCAGTGCTTATTAGATAGAAAGTCAAAATCTTCTTTAATCTCTCCTTGATAAGTCACTGTTGGGATTTAAAGTGTTAAACTCATCAAAGTAGCTTAGAACTTGATAATCTAGCTTAATTTCATCATACTTTAGTTTAACATATCATAATCAGTTAGTAGTATCAATTTAAAGTCCACTTTAGTCAACCTTTAAGTTCATATTAAAAGTCAAAATTTTGGCTTAAACAGTTTTTGAATAAATTTTGTGATTTTCTTGTGCACTCACTGTTAGGATGTAAGACTTGAGCTTTTGGGATATCAAAATCTAGCTGCTCATCTTAATCCTAGTAATTTTTATAATTTTCAAATAGCTTGTTTACTGCTTTTTACTTAGCTTATTTTGGACATTATTTCAAAAATGTGCCCGTACGCAACTTTATACCCTTTTCACAAGCTTGGCAAAAGCTCAATAGTAGTCATAGCTTGTGAATTTTAGCTTTTGTTGTAGCTAACCTAGCCATCTTATAGTTCAAGCAATATTTCACTTTGTAGCTTATTTGATTAGGCTGCACATAGCTTTTAGTTTGTCCCATTTGACTCAGTATACATTGAGTCATTACTCGTGTTTTCAGTTTTTCTCAAGCTCACCATAAGCTCATTAGTCATCACCACAGTGAGAGCTTTAGCTTTTTGGAAAGCTGAGTTGGTCAACTTGCTAATTCCAGTCTTTACTTTCATTTTCTAGCTTATTACAGTGCTTAAAAATAAGCTAGTAAGTACCTAGAAAACAAAAAGTGTCCTGTGCAAACAGTTTAGCTAAGTGCTTATTTGTAGTTGTTTAGTGCTTATTTCTAATTCATTTTGCTTTTTCAGTTGTTAAAGTAGCTTATTACAAGTTTCTTAGCTTATTTTCAGATTCACCTTTGTTTATTTTTAGCTTATAAGCCATTTAGCTTAAACTTTGGTCTTATTTCCATTTCTAAGCTTACTGTTGAGATAAATAAGCTCAAACTGAGCATATTATTGGTTTTTAGAAAAAGTTGTAGTTTTGAAAATTGCTTATTATCATTAGCTTAATAAGTTTCAAAAATAAAAATCCAAAAATAAAATAGTTGCAAAAGTCATTCTGGGATTCGAACTCTGGCCACTCACCACACACACACCATACCAACTGCCCTTGGGTCTTTGACTGGTAATACTTTGCAATATTTAGTATATAACCCCTTTTTGTCTCATTTAGCTTATACGCCTTCTTTAGCTTATTTTCAGCTTATTTAAACTAGCTTTTTCAACTTTTGTATTTCTCTTAGCTTTGTATTAGTATAAAGTATTTTATAAAAAAGTTTCAGATTTTTCTTAATAGTTTTAGTGTTTTTAATCATTTATTTAGTTTAAAATAGTATTTAATTCATAATAAAAATATAAAAGTCAAAAAAATATAATTCTTTTTCCTAAAATTTTCTTTTGTCATATAGTAAGTAAGAAAATTGTTTTTTACTCGTGGACTTTTATTTTAAAAAATTTACGTTTTTACTTCTTAGCACTCGTAATTTTTACATATAACGTACGTTTTCATTTTAAGTCACGTTTTTAGATAATTTAGGTTTAGGTTTTAGTTAAAATAGTTTATTTAAGTTATTTTGTTTTATAAATCAAGAAAAAAATCATTGTAAAAATAGTGATAGCGTTTATTTAATATATTTTAGCTTTTTTTTAATTTTCTTTAATTTGCATTTAAGCCCCTGTAATTTCCAAACTTTCTCTTTAGGTATAATTATTCCAAATCCTTACTGATCACTATCCTTAGTGATTATTCGACATCTGAAAGTGTTAAACACCATTAATCCTCCGTGGGACTTAACGACCCAGGAATCCACTATATTCCTCTGATCTTAATTGCATTGCTTTCTGAGCTGTTTGAAGGTTATTACGGTTGACCATTCACAAGTGGTTAGCTTGTGTGATAAACTTGAATGTTTCGGAACCAACCAATTACCAAACCATGTGCAAACAGAGCGTGCACACCACAAATATGGTATAAATCCCATCTCTGAACTGTGTTGTTCCTTAACTGTAACCATTCCTGATCCTCATGGGTTGGCTCAAACATAACCTTCAAATAGTTCTAGATAACTGCATCATATACCTTCTTAGGATAAGTATTGTGCTTTTCTTTAAAAATCCTCCAGATAGATACAAGATCCTGCATATCCAAATACTGAACCATCTGACTGAACCTGATGAATCTTTGAACCTGACCAGTGGATCTCTTGACATCCCAGAATGACTCACATCCATCTCTGATCCCTGAAACAACATCAACCATAGAATGTTTAACCCCCAAAGGAGTTTCATTGACAACCTCAGGTCTAGAGTACTTAGTCAAAAATGTAAACTCCTGCACTCTTTCCCTGTCCTGTGGATCAATCTACTCATCTTCCTGCTTATCAACTTTCACTAGTACTTTCCTTCTT